>VZTA01003459.1:56755-82698 GCA_013398855.1 Mohoua ochrocephala
CCCCCTACTCGGCTTCTCAGGCCCGTTTTTGGCGGGCATTTTTTTTTTCTTCATTTCATTTGTGACATGTGTTGAGACATGTATATATATATTGGTCCCTCTCACCAGATTACCAGGAATTATTTTCTTATTTTGTGAATGGTTCTGTATTTCTCTAAAAATCAACTTCCTCCCCTGCAAAAAACCCCCACCAAACTACCAAAACCAAAACACCCCAACGAAGAAAATAGAAACTCAAAGAACTCAGCAAACATCTTCCTCTGTTTCTGAATTTCGCTCAGGTGAAGGGTGGAAAGACTTTCAAATGGGTTTGGGAATGAAAATTTTGGCATTGGAGATGAGAAAACAAGCTTAAGGCCAGGTTGGATAGGGCTTTGAGCAACCTTACATAGTGGAAGGTTTCTCTGACCTTGGCAGCAGGTGGGTTAGAGCTGGATGATGTTTAGGGTCACTTCCAACTTATGCCATTCTATGCTTCTATGAAAAGTAGAGAGTTTTGCAAGATGGGTAAGATATTTTATTGCTATAGAAATTTTCACACTCAAGGCATTGCAGCCTTCAACTAATAGATTAAAAATTCCTTTGAATTTCCGAAGTCTGGAGTGCTGAAATCTCATTGATTTCCTCACCAATAGGAAGAATACTGGTAGTGTGAAAAAGTGCAAAAGTGAAAAATTTGGGCTGCCTTTCTAAAAGGCCATTTTTTAGTACTGATATGGTTTTCCTGATTTAAAAAAGAAAATCAGAATAATTGTGTAATGCTAGTTTACTATAAAAATGGCACATATATTTTTTGAACTCTGGATTTTCAGACGTGCCTTGTAATTTAACTGCATTTTATTATTCTAGGAAAAACTCAGAGGAGGGTGAAAATGCTATCAAAAAGCTAAATAGTTCCTGGAATGTGCAGTCTGATATTGCTATGAATCCTGAAATAAGCATATTTGTTTCTTCTAATGCTTTCTAGTGGGAAGGAGGGCATCATATATTTAATACCTGTCTAAAAGTCAGATCAAGCAAACTTGGCTGCCTCAGTACACATACACAAACAACTGGAAACAATCCATTTTGAGGAGAAAAACACATGAAAAAGAAAGACTGTAATGGTCTTGCATTGAGGTAACAATTCTATGCAGCATGGAGATTTAAACAAGCTTCCTTGGAGCAAGATAAATTCTAGGGCTTGAACTTTATAGTTGGGTAGATTTTTTTACAGCCTTAGGTAAGTTTATTTCATCTTTCTATGTTGTTCTTTGTTCTCGTATTCATTAAAGGTAACATTTTGATTAAATGGGCCAGAAAATGGCAAAAAAAAGTGGAAAAAAAAGTCTTTGGAACTAGACTATTTCATAAGTCTGGAAGAGCCCAATTAATTTCCAAAGCAAGTTATTTATTTCATGTTTTATGGAAGACACATGAAAGATACATTCTCTATTTTTTTAAATGACGTTTAGTGTACAAATGCAAAATAAGAAAAGGATTAATTTACCTCACGTCTGGATTTGAAAGCAGAAAAGACAGATGCTGCTGTTATTGGCTTCTGAACTCGCTTTTGTATCTGTCCATTAGCTCCATGGAGATGTGAGCAACTGAGGACCCATTTTAGCACAAAATTGAGGTTAAAGGCCAGCTTTCTGTTTCCAGTCCCACTACCACAAACTTTAACCAATCTTGTCCTGCTACAGCCTTGCTATTGGAATTCTTCCTTCTCTATTCATCTCTCTGAAGCTGAGCTCAAGGCAATAGCTGATGTTCAGTAAGCAAAGTGGTAGAAAAGCACCTGGTTTTGCACTCTGCTGTCCTGATTAGCAGAACGTGAGCTGCTTTACTTTACAAAAGGGCAACTGGATTATTTGAAATATACATCTCTTTTTTTTTTCCTCCTCTCTGATGAGGATTCAATCATCCAGGAAATTTTGCTGAGAAACTGACTTAACAAAATACAGAAAGCTGCTAACAGAAACTGGGTGACAGCCAACTGGTTGACATCCAGCTATGACAAAAAGGGAAAGCTACATGTAATTCAAATACTAGAAAAGGGCAAAGAAATTTTTTTCTATCAAAGGTGGCTGTTCTTCAAGGAGAACTTGTCACGAATGTTCTTCATCTTCTTGTCGTGAGCAATCTTCATCTTGAACATCATTACTGTTCGAAAGTTAAAGTTTATAATAGTTTCCAGACATGTCAGTGTCTTAAAAAATGCTTCAGACCGCTAAATATTCATGCTACTAGAGAACAGAATGATTAATGGAAATGCTTAAGAGTAAGAAAAAAGTAGTTCTCATTTGTGATATCCTCTATTATTACCACAGTGGGAAAAGGACTCTGACAAAATCCAAATCCAAGCAAAATTAAATTTTCAAATGAGGTTGCGGAAACTGGACATGGTTCTTCATTTAGCTGTCTATTCAGAGTTAAAAATATATACCTAGGAACATTTTAATAATATTCTTAGCTTTGAAACTAAATTTTACTTTTTCATGCTGTTCTAATAATAAAATTGCAATAGCACTGACATATGGCAAGATGACAAGTAGTAGAACTCGGTAGGTGTAGCTTTTCCTAGGGAAATGGTTTCATTTAGAAGGAATTTACCTTCAGCATTGAGGCTTTTGAAACTACCTGCCAGCTGTGGAGCCATGTGGAACTGTGACTTCTGAGGTGCAGGGTTTAGATATTTTGCTGGATCCTGGGCCATTAGTTTTATATTCAAGCTGTGGAATATCAGTGCATGATTCCATGCCAGGGCAAGGTCTGGAAGTATCCCAAATGCCTGTCCCTTGCCTCCTCTGGTTAGATTCCCATCAAAAGGCACAGCAGAGGCCCAGGGTATCAGGAAGCTGGACTTGGTTTGGACAGACCTAGAGGAGTCCATCATCGTGCCAGGGTATCCATGGGAGCTGCAAACTAGTTGCAGTACAAAAGTCTCCCAACTTCACCTTATCAAGAAATACTTTACTGATATCAAGGCTATTTAAAAGCAAAGGAGTCATATTCTAAACAGAAGGCTACTCCTCTCCATTGTAATTTGGGAATAATATGAGCAAGCAGGAGAGTTGTTCTAAAATATATTGTCTGGGCTGCCTTGTCCTTGCAGGCTGAACCAAAGCAGATATTGCAATCCTTCCTGGTCTTTTGTCTAGCTCTGGTGTAATACTTATATGAACAGTTTAGAGCTACTCATAGTTCCCCAAAACACGGTATTTGCAATTGGAACTGTTACTTGCAACTTGGAAGTAGCTCATGGCCACTATTTTCTGATTGCTTGAGACTAGAGAAACAGAATCCCCAACTGTGTTTTCCACCCACCAGCACAGATTGCCTGTTGAAATACAATGGCAGCCAAAGCAGTTGCATGAAACTGACTCAGCTGGTTGTGTCTTTACCTGCTTATTCCAAAAATGCATAAAAGTGCAGACACAGTGAGACACAGCACACATTACAACAAAATAGTGTTAGCTTGAAAGCAAAAAAGTAATAAAGACAGGAAAGTGTGAAAGCTGTCTAACATTTTCAATGCTATGTTTTGGGGTTTTTTTTCCTTAAGGGTCATGTCCACATATGTCTCTACATTTACGAAATTATTATAGTTGAGTACAATTTCTTCCTAGCCAAAGAATAGTGTAATCAGTACAGACAGTGGAACGGATTCTGATGTATTACTATCACAGTTCTTCTTCCACAGTAATCAAATGGGAATAAGATACTCCACCAGAAATATGTTTATACCAGTTCACCTATACCCACCTTGGAGCTGGTAGTTTATATGTTGAAAGTGATGCAAACATCACGTGTAAACAAACCTTTTAAATTGTGTAGGTGAAATTGTATCTTACCAACTTCAATACGGCTGGGAATACCCAGCAGTTCAGTTTTCCCATTCATCAGATAGGATTAACAATGTTTGCTTACCTCATAGCAGTTCAGGGAAGATTAATTATTGTCCGTATATTTTCTATCTTTTTAGGATGAAAACTGCTACACAGATACTAACCACTGCAAAATAAGCTGTAATAACCTACAGAACAAGGTACTGCTTAGCTATGCCATGCTTTCCTCTAGAACTGCCTGTTCACAGGCATTAATCGCATCCTGAAATCTAGGAAGTGAATGCTTTCCAGAGTTAGAGGATTTTTAGGTCTGAGCAAAAGCAACTGCAGTGCTATGCAGTGTGCAGTGGGTGAAAAAACCCAAACCTATGAAATCATTAATTGTGTCCCTTCCAGGGTGAAGCAGTAATTTTGTGAAAAGACAAAGTTGTATTCTCCTGCCCCGTCCAAAAGAAACTCCTGGGGCTGCCCCACCCATGGTACACATTTGTTACCTTGTGTTGGGCAGGACTTTATCTTTCCCCTGAGAAGCAGGAAGGGCTTTCCCTATGACTTACAGCAAGGACTGTTAACCCCACAGATGTCACTGGGTTTTACACAGCAGTGCCACCATAAAAATTTAGAAATTTTACTCTATAATATTGTAAATCATCAGTTTCATTTTCCCAGAAGTTTTACAATTAGCAGGCCTAAGAACAAAAATTGCATGTGCTGCAGATCTGGCCTTGAAAATGCCATTACACGTGATCATGCTTGATGCTAGTAGTAAAGTGCCAAGGATACAGATAGAAAATTACCAAATTAGTGACCTGTGTCAGAAGAAAAGCAAAGGGCTTACAGTTGTATTTCTTTCCTAATTTTCTTCTTATTTTTGAAAAGTGAAGGGGGAAACAGGAGTGGCAGGATGTGAGGTTTCCCACGAAACTACAGAGCAAGATCACCAAAGCAACTGTAACATAAAGGAAAAAAATGCTGCTGAAGAACAGTCTGCAGAAGGAGCAGCTTTATGCTGTTTGACTATGACTTTCTTTTACTCCTGAGCAGATTTTTGTTGATACTTAGATTTATAGTTCACTGTTAATTATTTAAAATATACTTCTTTGTCTTCAAGAAAAGTCTATTGCTATTTGAGAGAAAAAACAAATTTTCAGTTTATTTTTATTATTTTATTGTCTTACTAATCAGTGGAAAAATATGCAGCTATTTTTCCTAACATGCTTTTAATAACCATTCCATGTAGGACTAATATTCTTCAAGTTTTCATTTAAAACTGCTTTTATTGCTAAGCTCTGCTGCCATTACTTTGTGCAGGGATTTAATCACTATTCTTAGTGTGCACACAATTTCTATTAATGCCAATTAATAAGCACTGATTGAAAAAAAGAATCACATAATTGTTTCTAATTTTCATTTTTCACAGAAATTGTTTCAGCAAAGTATTTGTTACTTTTATGGTGACATAAATACATTTCCATTAAAGCTAAGTCAACAGCAAAAGATTTGTATGTGCTTTTTTTCCTTTTTCTTCCCGTATTGAATATATAAAACCTATTAATTTGTGAATTTAATGGAATTTAATAATGTGAATTTTTGTGAATTTAATGGAAATTCACAAAAATCAATGAGGTTGGACTGATCATGGATTTCCCTGACATCAGTTGAAGTATGAATTATATCTATTAGGTCTGAAATTATAAAGAAACATGTAAAATTCATAGTTTTGGCATTTTCTCACAGAAGAAAGACCAAAGTTCTAGTGGAATTCCAACTCCCTTGAATTCTGGGGCAAGGTTCAGTGAAGACAGGCCTGGATTTCAGTATGTCTATTTTGAAGCATTCTGCTCACATGTGATACTACCTCAATGTGAAAATCTGAGTCAAACAAAAAAAAGGCTTCTAGAAACAGGCAAAGTAGCCAGTTCTGGTGTCTGATTTTTTTATAGCTGTATAGAGACAGTTAATTGTCAATTCCACTTCTGCAAAAATAGCCTGTGTTTGGAGTCATCTGAGCAGTAGAAAGCAGGTGTTGCTTGCACAAAGAACTTCCTCTGCTGCTCATCTGTATGTGCTTTTAAACATGTTTGTAAATAAGTGCACTGAAAGGTATTAAAAGTTTCAACTGTTTCTGACAGTTTTATCTTCATATTGCTACACAGTTTTAATTTTCTCTTATCTCTGAAAAAAATACTTTTTTTATCTGTCACAATTTCTTGTAGCATGTGTATTTATATATACACACATATGTATATATATAACATGAGAAAGATGTAATATTTTACACTTTGTCCAGCAGAGGAACAGTTAAAGATCACCTGGATATTAAATTTTAATGTTAGGTTTAGGTTTCACTTTTCCTCTTCTTGAACGTCATAAACCACAAAATTTTTTTTTTTTTTTTTTAAAAAAGAACTTGCTGCTCTCTTCTAAACAAATGGAAACAGTACTATATTCTGAACATATATATCTTACAATAATTTATTAACATGTGTATGTATCCACCTTAAAATATCACATATTATTTGGCTAATCTGCACATATATTTTGGGAGGGTCCTGAATGCTCCTTCCTACAATTTTTTACATTTTTACTGGATTTTTTTTTTGTCGTTGAAAATAAGTTTTCATAGGTGGACTAACTTCATATTGGAAGAATATTTCCATCTAATAGATATATGTAAGTTTGAAATCTAATTTTTTCGTAGGCGGCTTTTTACCAAAATAAGAATGTTTGGTGACAAAGAAAATTGGTATAATTTACTCTTTTCTCAATGAGAAATGAAACTGAAAATGCAAGACTAGTATATTATCAAGCTGTGACTGTTTATAATTGCGGACATCAATCCCAGTTTTCAGGTTAGGCTGTTTCACTTTTTTTCTTTTAAAAGGCTTGATAAATAATCTGCCCATATTTATTGTAAAACACCAAAGGTTTGGCTATGAAGCACTGTGGTGGGGGGCTGATTTATCTTAAGAATACACAGAACTCAGTATACTGCTGATTCTGATCACACATTTCTCTAAAACTCATTTGAGTGTGTTTTTTCAACAGAGTAGAAGCTGAAAATCTGTCTCGAGCAGAATGCCAAATGCAGCAGTTTGCCAGAGTGGCGCAGGGTAGGAGTGGCTCAAGTGCTATAGCATCAATCCCTACTGTCACAGTTTTTCTCAAATTTGCAGCGCTATTTGGGTTGAAATGTATGTATACGTGTACTTCACCATGCCATGCCAATGACTGTAATAAAAAGTAGAAAAAAATAAGCATCTTCCTGTGTAAAAATATAAGATAATAATAGATAAATTGTACTAGACAGGCATGGTAGACTGTTGTTAAAATTGAAAATTAGTTCTTAACTCACCCCCACTTCCCTCATCATAATTTCGGGTTTTTAGATGTTCATTGAAGGTGTTATAATTCCACTAAAATGCAATATTATTAAACTACAGCTTGAATGCAGGGTTTGGTTTGGTTGGGGTTTTTTGTTTGTTTGTTTGGGTTTTTTGTTTGTTTGGGGTTTTTTTGTTTGTTTGGGGGTTTTTTTGTCATTTATGCAGTGAAAAAGCATTGGGATTCCTTAAAAACAGAGTTTCTTAGCTTTCATGACGTTACTATTTTGGTTTAAAAAATGTGTAAAAATGAGATAAGCAAACATATTAAAAGCACATTATAAGCAGGACCTCTACCAAGGAAAGTGAGACCAGTGTCCTATTCCTAGCTGGTCCTGTCTCCGCTCAGAACAAGCTACAAACTACATGACTTTTATCTTCCCATCTGGGTGAAAAAAAACAAACGGTGGAAATAAACTAAACAAATGGATCTATAACTGTTCATAGAATCCATGAATTTGTCTTGAATAAGTATTCTTGAACAGAAAATTGCAGTATATGCATAAGACTAGGGGGGTTTATTCATATCAGCCATGAGATTATAAAGTATGTTTTAATTCTTTGTTTTACTTCAGGTTTTTTTTATGTAAAAATATATAGAATATACTTAAGAATATGCATTTTGGTTTCTTTCTATCTTATATATGCTAAGCTTTATTATGGAAAATAAAACAAATATCTGTAAAGGATATATGAAAAGAGAAGAGAGGATTTTAAGGAGCAAGGAGATTCCCTAGTGTTTTGTGGACCTTAAAATATACATTTTCAAATTAAAAGATACTGAAAACTGTGGATGAAAATGAGAACCTAGTTTGTAATCAACCATAAAAAGAAGGAAAGATCTTTTGGTGTGAATCTTTCTTTTTAACATCAGAATTAAATTTCTATTCATGTTCTTGAATCCACGCGTTCCACATACTTATTCAAATATATTTTTTTCTCAAAATTCACAAAATTTGCTGTTCTTACTCTAACCACTTTCAGAAAATGCAATTATAAATATTTACACCATTCTGGTAACTATTTCACATGTATTTCAAGAGCCAAATTGCATGAATTTTAACATCTTCCAATTAACTGAAGAAGTTCAGTAATAGCCAGTTTAAGAGTTTTTTTCCCTTCTTCTTCTCAAGTGAAACTCTGGTAGCTATTCTTTAATTTTTTTTTGGTCATTATTTGTAAATCAGTATTTGAAAGGTTTGGAAAGAAGTATGCTAGTAAGGAGAGCAACCTAAAAAATATTAGACTGAGGAAGCTAATAGCTACCACATTTTTAACAAAATATGGCATATTCAGGAATCATCAATAAGGAATGAGCAACTTTTTATATTCTCTAGATTTCATTTTTTCACTTGTAATAATTGGTTGCATTGCCCTTTAGTAATTGGTTATTTATTTGAAAATCAGAGCAAAAAAAAAGCCAGATTCATGTCAAAGAGATGACTTCCAAAGCGTCTTTTCATCTTGATGGATGAAGAAAATACTCAAGAGCACAGACAAGTGTATTTCTATTAACTGAAAACCTGAAGGCTTTGTGTCTAACAGAAGACCTTTTTGTCTTCCATCATATTCAAGTTATTCCTGGTTCCACATCACACTTCTGCAATATTTTGGGGGGTTTTTGGGGTGTTTTTTTGTTTGTTGGTGGTGTTGTTGCTGTGTTGTTATTATTGGTTTTTTTTCTCCCCAATTCTCTTTTTTTCTAATTAACATACCAAAGTCTTATTTTTGGAGGATTGAAACAGAAAAGAAGTACAGAAAACATTTAGGGTGGGAAATTATCTAACCAAGATGGTTGGACAGAAAAAGAGGTGAAAATAATTAAAAGAATTTCAAAATGGCATAACCAAATTTTACATATAAGGTTAACACATGACAGTGTGATATAAATACAACTGTGTGTGCACAGGGCAGGGTACCAGAAACCTTCCCTTACCGTACTTTGTCAGAGCATGTGAACAATTTTGCAGTATGGCTGGAGCTTATGCACAGAGAATTGCACGTGCCTTGTACATATGTGGAGCTGGATATGATTTTCCCACACCCTTGAAGCCTCCTGCAAATCTCTTGGTATTTTTTGCAACAGGCATTACTTCAGTTGCAGTTGCCTGTTGGCAGCTTTCTGAACACACCTGCCAGGTGCAGGCTGGGCACATGGTGGAACTAAGCTCTGAGATTTTGTTAAAACATTCCTAAATTAAAGACCCCTGCTATAGCAAAGTATAAAAATGAATCATTACAGGTCCAGGCCTAAAAACCCTTAGCTGATTTCCTTTATCTGACTGAAAATGATACCTGGCCCTTGAATAAACAGAGCAGCAATGACTCCTCCAGACCTTCAGGTTTCTGTGATTCCTTTCCAAACCCACATTTGAAAGCATGGGCAGCATTACCTCTGTGACCAAAAAAAATTTCTTCCCCCAGCAAATCAAGACAGCGAGGGACATATTTTTAAACTTATAAAATAACCGTTGGACTTCAGTTGCAGGATCCCAACATATTTGCAATGACTAATAGAAGACAGAAATTATGTGGGCAGATGACTTCAAGGATACAGCTATAAAAACGGCTGAAGCTTAACAGGTGCTGAGATGCTGAGATTGGAAAGGAAGACACCCTTAGAGAGAACTACAGAACTTGGAAACTCATGGTTATAGGACAAATGCTTACAACTCTCGTTCTTTTTCCAGCTCTCACTCTGTAATGTCCCCCAGAGAAAATGATTCCTTTTAGCTATATAGGATTTCAAACAGTTAAAAGATGGAAAGCAGAGAAAGAAGAAAAAATTATATTTAAAAGATTAAAATCTATCTCCATAGCTAAATTTACTATAGTCTTCTTTCTGAGCAATTATTTATAAAAGGACAAAACCATCAACAAAAAAGCCCCACCACCAAACCTTTATTCATGCCCAACTGAGGATATTAACTTTCTGAAGCTTTTTAAAGCTGTTTTACTAGCTTCATAGAAAAGTGCATGGCATGCACTGCATAGTCCCAGTCTAATCAAAAATTATTTCATTAAAAAATTGCTGCATAGGTGTTTTTTTCCAGTAGACTACACACAGCATTTTAAGTTATCTATCACTTTTTCCCTTTGGACTTTACCGCTTACAAATGGAGTTTCATGCTTCATGAAACAAAGACTTTCAGGCTCCTTAGGCAACCACAAGCAACAGGACAGAAAGATGACAATCTGAGGTAGAATCTGAAAACCCAGGCAAAAGGACATCAGACTGGGCGTCCTCTAACGACACCTCCAGTGCCTACGCCACAGGAGTGAGGAACAGCAAAATCTGTGATTTCACTGTGAGGTTCTTTACAGTTCTACAAATCATTGGCTCTGTGCATCATGCTGACACAGTTCCTGGAGTCATAATATTTTAGAAAAGATTGGCTGTTTCACACTCTTTTAAGGTACCTAATTATTTTTGGAACAAGTGTTGCTATTTCTTGTGTTTGGTAGAGCAGTGCTCATCCAGCTGCATAGTCCTGTCCCCAGTGATGCCCAGGGATGACTCCCTTTGAGAGGATAACAGAGGGCTGCTAAGAATAACATGAATGAAAAAAATTACTTCTGCCCCAATGAGCAGAGCATTGCATACCCTGAGGGCAGTGCACAATTGCTGTGTTGACTCACTGAAAAGCAAGAGAATTCAGATTGTCTTGAGGGAATGAACCTCTGGTATCCCAACATGAACATAACACATGCTTGCTTCTTTCTTATTCAATCCAGTTCACTGCCTCATCTTTTCCTGGAATGAATACTGAGTAGCGACTGGATTTGCATGCTTTGTTTCCTGTTAAACAAAAATAATAATAAAAAAATTCTCTGAACTCATTCAGATAGAGGGGAAATACAAATTTCTCACACAGCAACAAAAAGTCTTGAATTAATATTATTCTTTAAATGTGCAACTGTGTTCTATGGTCAAGCATTGCCTGTACTACTGAATTGCTTGATGTGGCATTACAGTGATGCTATGGAGATAGTTGAATCCATGCACTTTTGAGAACATGAGGGACCACCCTGGAGCAAAGCTAACAGGATAAATCAGAAATTACTTCAAGATGAGGAGTAATTAAATTCACAGGGCTGGATAACGTAAGAGAAAGAAGTGAGCAATTATGCAGCCAGAGCAAAAATAATTGTTCACACAAATGCAAAGCACAGCAAATAATTAACCTGAAGATACACAAGAAAAACCCTAAGATCACAGCAAAGTTAGAGATACATGCATGACATAACATGGAATTGTTTTGTACATTGCTGTGAATGTTTCTGTACAAACAATGTACTATGGGTAAAGAGTGGGTTGCACATTTTACAATGAGTGCTCTTGACAGTGTTTTTTTTCATCCAGCCACAGACCTAATGTCTGGTCTCTGGAAAACAGTTCATAGCTTCCCAATGCTGAGGATGAAACAGGGAGTAGGCACTGCTTGGTCTGTTCTTCACGGTATCACTGCTGGCTGCACCCTACTGTCACACCCATCACCCATTGCCAGTCTCCCTCGTAAGCAAAGTCATTTTTATGTATAGAGACAGCGGTGCCAAAGGAACCAGACTAAACTCTTTTCCAAAGGGACACTTTATATCTATGTTCCCGTAGGAGTTATGCCTGCTCTTAGAGGTCTCACACTCCATTCAACTCATATGATTGAAATTGCTCTCTCCACAAAGACCTCAGATAATCCTTTGTATCAGTCATATTTCCTGCCTTTCCCTTCTGCCGCCTTATTTTGGGTGGCTTAAACTGATCTGTGGACAGCTTCTCCGTGACCCTGTATCGTCACCTCTTTGGGGCTGACACCTGAGAGCACCATGCCAATGGCAGTCACAGCACCTGAACCGTGTGGCAAAGGGGCCCAAGGGCACAGGAGTCGCACCAGCACTCACCTCAAATGACATAATTGACCATGGTCATAACCAGAAAATTTGGGCGTGTCACTTCTGATGGTTTAATAATTTCTTAAGGAAATAAATAAATCAAATGATAATCACAGGTTTGTTATTTGAATATCCCCATGTCTATTTCAGCACAGTACAAAACATGGGTATTAGAATGATTTTCATGTACTTTATTTCTGAGAAAACAGATATTCTTTCCTGTGCCCAGTAAAAAAGATTAAAAAAAAAAAATAAAAGTCAGGCTTTCACAAACTGCAGTTCAAATCTTGCATTAAACATGACAGATTTTCTGTCTTACTTCAGTCGTAGAGATTTCTGGAGATTTCAGTAGGAGTTTGCAGCACACATCAAAACATACATATCTACCTGTTTGGATTCCCACAGACTTGCTTAATTCCCATTGAGTGACTAGAAACATTCTGATTGACTTAAATAGCTTTTTGATCCATACCAGTCTCCCTTGGAGCAGCCAGATTCTGTTGAATGAGAACTAGCCCCCTAAGAGTTATCACAGCATGCATCTATACACTTGTTTCATGGAACTTTTTCTTCCCTGCTAGCACCATTAACTTTTTGAAATGGTGCTAAGGGTTCTTTTACTAATGATAAACCTTAATCCTAATTTCTCTCTACAGCCATCTAATTCCAGATACAAAGAAATTTTGATTAAAATTATAAAAGACACTTTGCACAAGAAAATCCTTTAGAAAAATATTACACATTCAGAAATTCACTGGTATCTTTTAGTCAACATTATTTTCCTTAATGTTAATAGTTTTGTTCCCTGCCTTTCTGAAGTATTGACTTTACCTATGTATTCCTCACAAATGGAACAAAACATTAGATTACAAAGAGTAATGGCCACCTGCCTACTACTTCCATGAGCAAATGCAGTATAAATTGACCAAAACCAGTTTGTACAATGCTCTGTGCTTGCGAGATGAAAATTTATAAATTTGGATCCTTTCTATTTACAAGAAGTACTCAAAAAAATCTATTATTGGCATTTGGCTGTTAGAAAGCATTGCAATCAGAAATAGAAAGGCAAAAAAATTAGTTTCTGTCCTGGACACAGTCCAACCTTTTCGCTTAGTTTAGTCTACTTTTTCTGAGCAGAAATTTGCCACATTTTGGGGCATTTCATAGTCTTTCATGACATGGAAAGCAAGAGATAATTTTCTTCTATCAGATGCTAGCAAAAGAAAGAGTTCTAAAATATTATCATTAGTCTTGTAATCCCTAAGCCAATCTTTCACTTTTCAAATAATACAATAATCATATTCAATAACGTGTTAATTTTTCAGCATTAAAAATTTTATCTGCTCAGGATTATCTCCCCTTCTAACAGCACATTTTATAAGTCTATCACAGTTTTTCACTTTCTAAGGTCTTTGACACTAGAATCCTTTAAATAACAAGATGGATACATTTTAATTAAAATCATTCAGAAAATTGCAGCATCCTATAATTGTTGATGATCTACCCTGTCTAGGCCACAGTGATGTCACAGTGGTGTCATATTGGATGATATAGCTGTTTTTCATGCAAGATATTGCATCTCCTCCAAAGATGCACCTGTCATATAATGACAATATGAAGCTCGTTACCAGTCCAATTATAATAATTGTATTATTTTTTTCCTTTTGTTAATTCTCCATGAATTTGCAGTTTACTGCATGTAGACTTCTTTCTTTCTTTTTCCTCTGAGGAAAACATGGTTAAATTTCATTATTTAGTGCTTGTTCATAACTGCATTGTATTTGGAACTGCAAGGCTGTTCTCACAAAAGGGTTGTGAAGGGATGGGAGGAGTTTTCAACTCTCCTGCAAGCATGCAGATGCACATGATGTCCCATATACACAAAATGCAGCAGCTCCCACCCAAGGAAAAGAATTCTTTAATGGAGTCTCTAGCAGATCCAGACACTAGGCCACATCCAGACTACAGGCTTAAATGCTAATCTCTAATATACACTGAAGTTTTCCATGTGGAAAAGTCATTTATGAAATTGTATACATTTCTATGTAGACTGTTTGAAATGAGCATTTCATTTTGAATAATATTTTTAGAATGTAACAAAATTCTCTTCAACTGAAAGTGAAAAAAAGTGTTTATATTTAGAGTTCAGTTTTACACTTTATCTTCTTTTTCTTCATTTGACTGAGAAAAAAAAGAAAAATAAGACAGTGTGAAAAAAAAATTTCTCATACATTTTTTAAATAACCCCTGTTTTCTGGGTTATCCCAGCTGGAAGCCAAAAAGTATGGAAAGTAGCTCTTTTCCCATTTTCTCCTCTGCCTTGCTTCCTTCAATACACATAATTGATGGCAACTGATTTTTCCAAAAGAATTAAAGCGGTAGGGGGCAGGGGAAGGTGATATCCATAGTGTGGATAGTCATAACACGGCCTGGAATCCCTTAAGACAGGATTTTACACTGGAAAAGGACAGAAAACCTGATAATGCTCAGTATCCATTGCCATTCCTGCCTGAAAGCAGATTATCTGCCTGAAAGCTAAAGTATGCATAGTGAAAAATACCTGGTAGAAGTTACCATGCATCACCTATAATCAAGCATATGACTCTGATATTCTGCTAAATTCTATTTATGTGTACTAAATTATATGTAGAAATGATATTGTTATGAGTACACAAGGTAGCTCCAGGTAGATTAGTGTTGTACTTTTTTTTTTTTTTTTTGGTAAATACAAAAGAAAAAATGGACATTTTATGAGAATTTGGTCCATTAAATGAGAAAGCTTAAACTTAGGCCCTGCTTTCACCTCACAATTTTTTTTTTAAAAAAAGTGATGTTAATTGCAAAGTTTTGTTTGTTTAAGTTACAAAATGTTGGTCGAGAATAAGGCAAGGCAAACCATGGGCTAGTTTTAAAGCTGTGTGATATTTTTCCAAGCAACATGAAGTTGTTGCTTATTTGCATACATATTGTATAATGTAAAGCACAGTTTCTTCTACCAAATCTCAAATGTGTGTCTCAATATGCCAAAGTATGAAGAGCCTTGCTTTCACAACAAAAAGCATAATTACAGAACAATTGCAACCTGTGGTACACAGATCAATGCATTGCAGCTGAGCTACCTCCTGCACCTACCAGCAAATGTGTATCAGTCCCCTGGGCCCTGCCAGAGCATAGAAAAGAAAGCCAAAACCCTGTAGTCTATTAGGAATACAAATTCAATATATTTCTCGTAATTACTTTTTAATTTCCATCTCATTTATGTATAGTTGCTACAGAAGGAAAAAGAGTTCTATTCCTTATTCTTCCGCTGTCTTGCTTATTTGACCTTAGTCGTATTACAATTACTCTGTTGCTTAATTGATTCTTCTGCATCATATGCATAATTAAAACTACTTGTCTTTTAGGTGTTAAGTGGACCTAAGATTACCTTTTATACTGTAAGAGAAATGTTTTAAAGAAGACGCTCAAATGAATATTATTTTTTTAACATTCAAATTATTACTTTAGAGTTCTGAGCTCCAAATTAATTTACTAAATTATTTAATTTTGTCCATGAGCTACGTGTTGCTTTAAAATGTTCAATTCTAATGCAATTTAACTTAAACCCTCTTTTTAATACTAGAAATATTTTTCTCCTTTTGTTCAGCCAATGAAAAAGAGGACCCCACAGGCTATGAAAAATATTGTTTTGTCTTTCTTTCTTAATACTGGTCTGTAGGATATTGTCCTGACTATTGAAAGAAAGGCCTCATTCAGAAGTTTTGTATAAGGCAAGGAGGATTGCAGAGTATAGATCAAATTGTACAGAATCTTCCTGGAAATTAAGACAATGGAAATCAATGACCATTGTTGGAGACATTTATATAGAGAAATAATCCTTTTTTTTCCCATTGATTGGATCTTACTTTATTAAATGTACCTATTGACTTCTGTGTGGTCATCTATACACTAAGGAAATAATGCCATGGGGATTTTATCGTGCCTTATTGTTCAGTCTCATTCCAAATACAGATGACCAAAATATCCAAGACTGGGATTTGAAAAAAAAATAAGCAAGTACAAAGGGCAAGGAGGCTGAATATAATGTATAATGACTAGATACTAAATATAGAATACATAAATTTTGGTATATTGTGTATTCTGTAATGAATGGTAAGACAGATGAGTGACTAGCACAGTTATTGTTACTACGCTCAACACTTACATGAAATTTTACTTTGAAATGCTGACCCTGCCATTTCTCTTGTGGATAAATTATACCTCATTGTCAGTTCTGTGCTTGAAGCAGTCTTCAAAGGAAAATATCATTCCAGATGCGCTGTATGTACAACAAGACGTAAATCAAGTCTTCTGTCTTGATTCTCTCATTTTTCCTCCTTGTGGTCCTCTGCAAAGCAGTAGTTTCTCTTGTCAAGATAAGTCACCTCTGTCACTCAGCCGTCATCTTTGTGATAGCAGTCAAAAATATCCAACAGTGAAATTCAGAAGACTCTTCTGCAGACAGAATACAATATTGGTGCTGTCTGTTCATGTGCCTACTTATCAGCTGAATTTACTAAATACAGAATATGTTTTGTATCAAATATGAAGTCATCCAGGAAAATAGTGCATGTCAAATGGTCACAAATGAGAATTAATGCAAGTGTTAATGAGTATTTCATAGATACATGATTCAACCTGTGACCACCATGAAACCTGATAAGAAAATTTATACAGAAATGGTAGAATATATCTATTTTCAATAACTTTAAAGGTCTGTGACGGGATATTGCTGAAAACTCCCTTGTGAAAAAAGGATACAGCTCACATGATTTAAAGTTATTCTCTGAGTTGTGCTGGAATGTCCATCTGGAATCACAGGTAATGCCTTGAACCTTGATTACTTCTCATGCACAACAAAGGAACATGTTCTGGAAACAAGCCGCAAACCAAAAATATCCATTTCAGCCTATTAGGAAAAAAATACTCCAACACATAAATTTGCACAAATTTAGGATGATTTTTAAATACTTATCCTTGCCGTTGAAAGAGGTACTTAACCTACTTATAATGTATGTCTGTTTTCAAAGCAAATCAATAAATTTCAGGCTACAGTATTAGTTTTACTTGTCATAACTCTGTATCTTGCGCTTTCTTTAAGATTCAGAGCATTGGGAAGACCAGAACCTCATGAAGCTTGTTGGATCTCCCAAATTGTTAAAGTAAAACAGATTTCTTTTAACTATTGATACGGAGATTATAGTTACTGTTCAGTAGCTCTGATTCTATCTCACAGAAGTGAATGGAAAATATCAGTATAAAATAGGGTAGGTTTGGCACTATACCACAGGCAGAATCCTTACGGCAAACAGTGAGGCGACATAAGAATTCTGAGGGCTTAATTTAAACATGAATTATTTAACATTACAAGCCTTGAACTTGCGTTGCTAGGGACTTTATGGTAAAACTCATGCTCACTCTGATTTGAGCTGCTTGAGCATGCTGAAGTGATAAAGTTGATCTTGCTTACAAATTAAATTTTTAAAGCTGGTAGATTAGTACGACCATAGGCTTGATCCATATAAAGTGCTGAAGCTTTCTAGATTCACGTGGGATTAGGAGACAAGCCTTAAGTAAAACCTTTCTCTAACTGACACTTGTACAGACTCAAAACCCAATTAGGCCGTGCTGCTGGAAGGTGTGAGTTCTATTGCCAACATTGCCTCTAAGTCTATCAGATAAGTTACTTAACCTCTCTACATATCATTTCTATATTCTATAGAAAAAGGATATCATCATCGCCCATGCTGCTGAAAGGCTTTCAGATCTGGCAGTGAAAGACTTTATGTACTCAAAAAGCAGTGGTAAGTCATGGCTATCAATTTAAGAGTTTAATTTAAGCAAAGCGGAATATCACTCTGTGTTCCATTGTATCATTGTATGCCTGCTAAAACTGTTATATGATCTGTTCTCGTGATAACTTGAGATGTCTTGTGACACAAGTTGAAAACATGAAAAAACTCATGTTATGTGTACGGTGGAATTCATTTTCTCATCACCTTTATCTAACATAGCCTCAGAAAATACCTTTATCTAAAATAGCCTATACGTTCAAGAGTATGGTCAAGCCTGGATATAGACAAATCCATCTATTAAATTTTACTGATGTTGGAAAGCAAGGGGAGGTCTGGCATGAGGGAGAGAAAAGGATATTAAAAAACCCCAAAAAACCAAATTGCCGTCATCCGTACGTGATCCATTCTTCTGTTTGACTACTTACTTAAGGCACGTCCATGCATTGTTTGTGGTGTACCCTGATTATGAGATAAATTTTCTAAAACTTTTTACTCTCCTTATCTACAAAGAAGACAGAAACCTAAGAACAGTATTTTCCAAGAACTTTTACAAACTGTCTGAAAATTCAGCAGGGAGCTATGATGCAAAGGTTGGTTTTCCCTGTATGGACATCTGAGCCGTGCCACACGGCTGCCTCTTACACCAGTGCTGACCTGCATTAAAAGCACTGTGCTGCCTTTCCAGACCACTGCCCCCAGAACAATCACATTCCCTCCCTGCATCACAACTAAGTCAGCTCTTCTACCAAAATATTGGGATGGACCCCAACACATCGTGACAGATGCTTTCAGATGTGTCAACATCTGCCTTCTAGGCAACGATTGATCCACAATACCATTAATATTTTAACAGTTCTTGTCAAAAGAGTGGATCACTAACTTATAATAGCCAAATATGACCATTTGACCCCCCTCTCCTTTTGGTTTTTTTTTTCTGTGCCAGGATGGATACTCTGTTAGATACATGATGCTGATACACCGCAGAGACATAAATTGTTGTGCATGTTCATTCTTTTTTTCTCACGTTATCTGCCCACTTCTCTTCTATGTGTCTTCTAAAAATCCACACGATCCCACAGTTAAGAGTTGGGGATTCTTGCCCTTAATTGCCATGAAGCTGTCATTCTTTAGGGAGAGGCTGTTTTAATTGGTATCAAACAGTAGCGACTTTGTCATACCGTTAGTGTAATAATGACCAGGAGAATGAGGTGATATGTGTCAGTCACAGTGACGTGGTTTTAGTGGTGAACTCATAGATGCCTTGTGCATATGATTGCAAGAGTGGTCCCAAAGACTGTGGCTTCCACATTGGGGAATCTGTCAAATCTTTGGACCAGCTTCATGAGCCTTCTTTTCACTCACCTTGTGGCAAAAAATATGAGCTATGACTGAAACACTAAAATAGATGAGGACACTGAAGGGCTTAGTCATGATACTGACACAGGCTGCAAGGGACTGCTTTGGCCCATGGCAGAACAAGGTGGGATCCTGGTCATCGGCAGCATTGTCTTGGCTGGTGTGCAGTGTGAATGCAACAGATCTCACTGAAATACAGGACTGTGCATATGTGGCAGTATGTGGGTCAGGCAGCCTGGGATTGCTGTCATGAAGACTACTCTCAAAAGCAGCCTGTAGCTATTACACCTCTACGATAGCCTCCATGCAGAGCCAGAGAAGGATCCTTGGCACAATATAAATCTAAAATGATTAATTTGTTCCTCCCTTTTTGTACCAAAGGCAAGTTGTATCACCCTGTCAAACTGTTTTGGCAAGTGCTGCAGAAAAGCTGGTGAAGGGTAGCTTTTATGCTTACCTGAATTTTTCTTCTTGTTGTATCCATTTTTAGCAGGTCCCACTGGGGCGTCAGAAATGGAACTTAGGCCTGGAGGTAGTAGAAACATCAGCAGAAGATAACGAGAAAGGCTGCACCTTTGCTGCTGCTTTGTGTGTGCAATGTACAACAGCAGCTCTTGTAACAGCTGGAAGGAAATAATTAGCATAACAAAAGGACATGTTATAGTGCTGCATCAAAAAATTTTCAGCAAATGAGACCTTGGGCTTCAAATATTGAGAGAACTAAATATATTTAAATGGATTCTTTCTAGTTGAAATCTAGTCTGCTAAAAACAGTGAGATAAATGCCGTTTCAGGCAAGCCCGAGTCCTACAGTAATTTTGTTACATGCTAGTCATCACCTCACTTATTCTTTGACCAGCAGAGACTAGGAATAACAGAAGGAACAGCACAAAACACAGGACACAAAGGAGATTAAATTAACCGTTTCCCTTATTTAGCTGATAATGTTCTGTGGTTTCTGATCAGTTTGAGGGACAAGTGAGGGAAGAAGCTAAAATAATTTATTAATTTAAAGATTTATTAAATTCAGTAAGTAAAAAAATTACCTGTCCTTCAATTTATTGGACCTTGTATTAGATCTTTTATTTTGTCTTTCCCACTAGCACACATCACCAACATAGGATTCTCCTGTTCGCTTACTTATAAAAGCTATGAAAAACTAGAGACGTTTTCCTTTTCCCTATTTCCTCACCATAACTGTGAATCCCTCAGAGTAATCTAAAACCCATAACCCCACCTACAGAATGGTAAAAACACATTTTCATTTGATAAGCACCATGTTTGAAATCCTCTTTGCATACTTAGAATCACAGAATCATTTAGGAGGGAGGACATAAACCCAATTCTGCCAAGTCCACCACTAAACCGTGTCCCTGAGTTCCACATCTGCAGAGCCATGTGTTGTAATGCCTCCAGAGATGGTGACTCAAGCACTTCCCTGGGCAGCCTGTTCCAGTGCTTGACAACCCTTTGGGTGAAGAAATTTTCCCTAATATCCTATACAAAGCTTCCCTGGTGCCACTTGAGGCCATTTCTTCTTGTCCTGTCATTTGTTACTTGGGAGAAGAGACCGACGGCCACTTCCCTACAGCCTTCTTTTAGGTAGTTGTACAGAGGAGTTTGTCAAAGAAATTAGTCAGAGAAACTACTTCGAGGATTAACATTTATTTACTCACTGAGCCACATTTATAATTTAAATTATTAATGATAGCTTTAATTCTATTAGAACATGAAAAGACATCCACAAATATGGCAACAGATAGAGGTAGTAAAGAGGATCTTTTCTAATAGCCACTGTATTTCCCCTTGTCCTCTGGTTTTAAATAACTCCGAGTTCAACTAATATTAGCAAAACACATGTTTAAAACCCTGAGCTTAAATTTTTCATATACAAAACTGCCCACTCTCATTAGAATGATTGGAAAAATGTTGAAGAGCATTAAGTAGCAAAGGAGGCCAGGTAATTTGGGATGTTCGTTTCAAAGCAGTAAGCTGTCCCATGTTGTGAAAGGCTTTTGGAGATGGAGCTCAATAGCGTCAAGTAAAAAATTACTTTCTAATTTTTTTTTTCTTAAAGGTAGAGTGATTGTGCCATCTAGACTCGAGTCCAGGATGGTTGAACAGTGTAAGCAGGAGATGGCAAAACATGGGTGTCACAAGCTGGCCTGACAGCAGTGATGAGTGAGATGATCCCTTGAGACCTGCCAACATCTGGGGATGGTTGAAGGATACAGCACCTCTTCACTACTGTGGCGTGGGCTCCACGGAACATCAAGCTGAGCACATGGGGCAGGCCACGAGCGTTGTAGCCATGCTGGACTTGCTCCACCTGCCACCCAGTACCTACTCGTCAGCACCCCCAGATGAGTGGGCAGTTGTTGTTGGACTAACACCACCAGAATAATTCTTACATCTGCCTTCTGACTGCCACTTCCTCCTCACACATTCTTTAACTCCTTCCTATGGAACAATAACCACCTCCAGAACAACTAATTCAACTTGCTGCCTACTCTCTGTACAATCCCTAGCTGGCTCCTTTCTTCAGGGCAAACGAGGTCCCACAAACAGCCACAGTCACTGAAAGGAGTGACACTAATGATCCCAGGAGCCTTTGCCAGGGACAAATCATAACAATTGTTTACTGTCAAATCTTCTCTTCTTCCTGCCTTAACCAAAGGTTAGAGCATTGTCAAATGCTTTTTCCTCAGGCTAATGCCAAAGCAAGAGCAATAGGTTGGTAGTCTTGCCTATACATTTTTTCTCAATGTCAATAATTAAATTAAAAAAACAGAATTCTGTATTTTTTTCTCTGAAATTAGTAATGACCATAAAAATAGACTATATATGTTATCAGCACAAAGTTCATGACCATGAGATATATTTTATTGGGGAAAAAAAAACCCTTAAAGCCATCAAAGCTAAAAAAAAAATGCTGCTGAAAAACATCACATGAAATAAGCAGATAGCTAGGGAAAAAAAAAAAAGAAATAAAAGGAAAAACTGACATGCAGACAGACAGATATTCCATGCAAAAGAAGTGCTAGTTAGTGTCTTTTAGCAAATCTGATTCTATTTCCAACCCCAAAATATCCCTGCTCCAGAGAATATGTAAGAGAGAGCAGTCAAAGAAAGGTTTGGACTTTCATAGTATTTGTTCTTATAAGGGAAAGGGAAAAAAAAAAAAGAGAAAAGGTTAAATTTATTCTCTTTGGAAAAGGGAAGACTTTGAGGTGACCTACTTAGCTTCAGTGGTCTTTGTTACTTGGCAACATATGAAATAAGATGGCAAACAGAATAAATGTGTTCAAGAGCCAGCAAAGACATTTTTATAGACAAAGGGGTTAAATGAAACAGTTACAAAGCAGAGAGGTGAGGTTAAAATAAATCTAAAGGATGCAATCTTACTGAGGCATGTGGCCTTTTCCTGGCCAACAATCTTTTATCCTTATGATAAGTTTATTAATCGAAATAAAAGACAAAGTTTTACATGCGCTGGCCCCAGTGCAGTAAGTGAAATGGTAGGTATAAGAAAGAAAAATATGAATTTTATGAAGCATTTTTCTCATTAATGCCTTCATTTTGTTTTCAGAAGTAAAAACAGTTTCCACTGATTAGAGGTGGTGAGGGAGGCACCTTCAAATCTATTAGGGCTGACAAGTCCTTGACTGTTTGAGACGCTGCCTTTTCCCCATCCCACTTCTTTCCTGTCCCCAAATGTCATTATTCTAATCAAAGTAGTGCTCTTCAGTAACTGCTAATGTCATCTAGACAGAGAATCATGCTCGGGACCTTTAAAATATCTCAAAAATGTGTTAAAAGGTTTTTTCATCCTATGAGAAAAAAACAAGGAAAATTAAAGTGATTGAACAGCAACAAAGACTTTGAAGGTGGAAGACCAGAAGTGGCTACTCCAATCCTTCTTGATATCTATCTTCTACATTTTGGTGTGGTTTACCGTATTTAATTCTACTAATTGTCGTCTGTGATTAGTCTGCAAAGCATCACTTCAGAAGACCAGCTCAAGATCAAGACCAGCTGAGTACATTTTATGAAAACAGTTACTTTAAAACATTTCCAGTGGGAGGGTTGAAGTGAGAAGAAAGGAGGTAATTCTGGAGTCAGGACCTGGTAGTGACTGTGGGCAATTCAGTAAAAATGGATTCCTGCATACAGGAACCAGGAGGATGCTGCCCTTGGCAAAGTCAGGAGGGCTTTTGGGCTCTTTCTTGGGGAATTTACAGCAGAAGGCGACATCGGAGAGCAGATGGTGCAACCCAGAAAGTCGTGGTTGTTGCCTGCAATTTAGGCACCTCTGACAAGTGTTTGGCTGCTGGCCAACCTGCCTCATTTCCTCAGACCTGCTCTGAAAATAATTACCCTGTACCCCCACTGGCACGGCTATGGGGGAAGGCAGGAAAGGTGACAGCAAGATCCATACGGATGAGATGGGTTCCTCATGAGTTTGGAAGGTCCATACTCAGACATGAGAACAAGAAAGCTTGGGACTTGGTTAAGTTGCTCTTTGTTTGTACATAAAGGTGTATATATATATTTGTATGCATGCAGTATAATTTGCATTTCTCAGAACTAGTGAAAATTATTTCTTTTTACCTGCAAGGAAGCTTCACTCAGCCATAATCTTAAACAACTGTAATTAGGTTTCAGCAAAATATATTCTTATATTGTAACTTCCTAGTAGAATGAGAGATAACTGAAACTGCAGTTCATTGAAAGCACTCAAGTTTTTAGATGAAAGTTGATCAAATTAAGCAAATTAAAAGCCATCACAACATTTAAATTTACCAGAAAATTACATTAAAAATTTCAGTTATACAATTTGTTAAGTTCTATCTCTTTCACAAGTAACTGTTGAGGTGAGCAGTTTCCTTGGAAAAATACTACTAGAGAATAATATGAAACAACATGGAGAGATACTACAACATCGCTATAAAAAATGCCAGCAGAAAAATTGAATAACCAAATTTTATCATTCATTCCCTTTTACCTGCAAATCATACCATATTGGTTTGTGATTTTTTTTGGCTGTTTAAAGCAGATTATCGTAGAAGGAAATGTAGTGAGGAGTATGCAATACTCTGTTGTCCTGTCTCAAGAGAACAGAGAACCAACCAGAAAATCCCAATCCAAAAGATGAGAGAAATAATGAAGCTCAATGCTTCTTAGAACAACACACAAACAAGCAAACAGGCTCAACTTGGAGATAAATGCTAATCTCAATTGTTTTAGCTTTGATTATCCAAAAGTCAACTTGTTGAAAATTGAACATATTGCTCCTCTCCCATTTCAAAACTCAAATAGAAACACATTTTGCTTACAATGAACTTTAATTGCCTGAATTTTTCAAAGGACCCTTGAGTCAGCTAGATAATAGGGATTTAGCTCTATTCAGCAAATATAAGCAGAGAATGCACATCCATAGAGAGCATAATGCAGTCGTTGCTGGCTCGGACAACAGCAATGCTTCCTAAATATGTAAGATTTTATTCCATGAGGGTCTTGATTTCAATCTCTTCATGGAAATAGGAGAGATTAGATACTCAGAAGAAGAAAATCATTCGTGGATTTTAATGAATACAGCGTACATTAGTTAAGGATCTCTATTCCTAATAGCAATAATCTGTGCTTCAAGGAAATTTCCTTTCTCTATCAAAGTCCAGCTTAATTGTTGATTACCTGTTTGCAATATGGTAACTCTGCACACTTACCATCAATTGCTTCAAGTGTAAATTGTAGGTTGAATGTTTGTGGTTTTTTCCACTGTAATTCATTTTTAGCACACCATTTGTAATAAATTTATTAACTTTTATCCGTTGAAGGAGAGACTGTGTTTGAACCCCAAGCTGATGATATTTTTGATAATAATGTAAAAAAGACAAAATGCGGAGATGGATCTTAGGTGATTTTGTAGATTATGAGCAGAAAACTATTGATGCATCTATGAATTGATACAGCTATGCTGGAAATCTGTCAGATTTGACTCATGTTGTCTACCTACTAACACATCCAAACCTAAATGTCAAGAGAAACTTATATATTTGTATAATGTAAATATTGTATTTTTCATCTTAAAATACAAGAAATGTGTCTTCTAGCTTACAGGACTCATGATAAGAAGTGAGCATAGTTTATGCCCCTCCTCTCAACAATTTTTTGACTAAGAGGAATGACATTTTCTTGTGCATTGTAATTTTGTCTGTATCCATTTATGTATAGGTACATAAATGTTGTCAAAACAACAACAGCAACAACAACAACAAAAACCAAAACCACAAGAGAGGCACCACCCCCTCCCCCCCAAAAAACTCCCACCCCCCAAAAAGCACCTCTTCATAACTCGCTAGGAATACTTACCTGTACCTAATCTTGTCTATGAAAAAGGCCGACAAAATGATTAGTGCAAACTCCCGACCTAAGCAAAACACTGCTTCCTTCCCATTCTCCATTTCCTCCCATCACCTGCCCCTGCTTCTTCACATTGCTTCATTGCTAACAGTTCCTCCTCACTGCCAAACTGCTCAGCACTTCAGAATCATATCAGCCTTTGCTCCAGAGTTCAAGCTCAAGCCAAGAGACATGGCAGAATTTACTGGCTTCTCTCCTCCCAAAACTTTCAATTTTTTTTTTTTTTT
>VZTA01003459.1:82726-106652 GCA_013398855.1 Mohoua ochrocephala
AAAAAAAAAAATTATAAATAAATTACTTTTTGTCAGGAAAAAATCTTAGTTCTAGTAGCAGCTTTCCATTACTAATCAGCATCACTTGTCTATAAGGGGTAGTGGGGAAAGTAAAGACAAGGAAAAAGTTGGCTTTTATACTGTGGTGTTGTCAACCAAGTCTTTGAGGGCTCATGGGCTTCTCTTTCTGGATAAAGAGATACGTATTGGTGATACCTACAGGGAACTGTGGGTCATATTCCTTATAGAGATGTACAATTGAAGATTTGCCAAATGTATACAGAGTATTTCTATCACTGATGGTGGAAACAACAAGTATTTGGGGGAAAAAGCTTTAAAAAGAAAGGCGTGGAAAAAAACCTAACACCCTTACAGATTTATATGTACAGAAGACATAAGCTATTCGCTTAATGCAAGTTTTTCACTGTTATTTTATTTCTAATATGAAAAGAAAGTATTATTCAATAGAATGTATCTTGAGAAAATCCTAAACCCTGCTGGACAGAAAAACTTAAGTCTCAAGAACAATCATAGCTGTGAATATTAAAACCTTCCACAAACCCAAGCAGGAAAACAGAATCCAGTTATTTTTAATAGAAAATGACAAGTGAATTGTCATCTCAAAGGATTAAGTTAAATCTTTAATCTCCCCGTTTCTCTATATGGAAAACACCACCCAAACAATTTCTCTCAAAAAATGATGAAACACCATTGCAACATTTTTCACAGAGGCTACTTTTCTTTCATCAGAAGATTTTTTTTTATGGTTCCATCATCTTTATTCCGCATGCATTACTTCTTTAAATCTGTTGCAACATGGTGGGGGAATGGATAAGGTTTACATTTTTAAAAGTCTTGCTGTTTTACTACATTCTCAGTTCTTGTTATGCTGTCACAGTACCGAGAGTAAATAAATCAAAAATTACCAAAGCCCTGCACCTCCATCTTTCAGAAGGAACTTGGAGCTGTATCCGCTACTAATATGATTCCAATTCTGATGCAGGTAGTGTCTGGCAGGTGTGTGCCAGTGGAGTAAAAGCATTTGGTCAAGAATCTACTCTTCGAAATTAGATTAGGTCTCTGATGTTAAAAGATAAATAAAACTCTGATGTAAGGTAACAGAAGAAAGATGTTCCTCCTGGCAGAAATTACTTCTGTGAGCACTCATTGCTCCCCATCTATTCTCAAGTCCAAAAAGAAGTAGAAGCCAGGACCAGGAAAAGGGGAGTCAGATGAAAATCTTTGCAGAAACATTCCTAGCACACAAAGTACCTCCCAGCAATTGCTTCACATTGACTTTGTGTGCTAGCAAAGTTTCGTGGAGGAAAAGTTTTAACCATCAGCCAAGATTTACATAGAACACACGGCGGGATGGAAGTCTGTGAAATGAGTATCTCACGTGTTTGTTCCTACATGTCCTAAACAATTTCCAGTAGTTCTTGTCTATTCTTAAAAGTGCCCACTGATGAAAATGTCCAAATATTGATGTATTTCAGTGCTCCAAGGCTTTTCTCTTCCCAATTTTTGGTGACAAGGCAGGAGAGATATTTTTTTCCATCTTTGTACCATTCCTCGAACATTGACGATTACTGTGTTGACCTCTTCTTTGCCCATTTTCCCAAGTGCTCGCTGCTTTGTTTTTTCTAGGTTTGTGACATGTCTAATTTGTCCATGCAGGTCTTCCACATCTGCATTGTCGTCATTCAGAGCAATAGCCACAAAATAATTATTAATGCACATATTAATTAATGCAAAGAGATTGCAAACAAATTCAAGGACTCTGGTTTGTCATGGTTTGCTCAAATGCTCGTTACAAATTATCAGTACTTTCAGCTGCTTAAGATTCAGTAGTTTACGTGAGATATTATAGCTAGATCATTAGACCAGGGCACCTGTTTTTCTTTCTCTACCAGCAAAATTTCAGTAGATACATTATTTCAGACCTGCACTTTCACATACATGGTATTTTCTACTCTCTATTTAAAATTGGGTTTAGATTTTTAGTTGAAAATTGATCATTTTCCTAACCTAAAGAGGAATTTATTTTATGTGCATGGTTGGTTGTTCTTAGGAGGAAGCCATGTGATTACTTGTTCTGCTTCAACTGTGATTGCATCATCCTTGGCAGCTTTACTGGGCTTCATGTTTGAGTTTCCAGAGCCAAGTGTTCCAGGAATTTGTATCTACAAAGCTTGCGGGGCACAGTTTGAGTGTGAGGCTGTTCTCTTAGCCTGCACAGCTATCTGACTTCAGGCAGAGAATATGGCTATGGATTCACTGGAATATGCTGTATGAATAGCCAAGGATTATGAACTGATAACCCATCGAAAATGTATTTGTGACGTTTGGACAACTGAACCTGTTCAGAGTAGTGCTGACTAAGATTAACATGCTCATTAAATCGATAAAGCTTACGGCAATCATTCCTTCCCCTCCCTCCCCCCATTAGTAATTTATCCAGCAGAAGACCTCGGCAGGTCACAGTCAGACAGGACTTGACAGTGGATGAATGAAAGAAACAGGGGAGATAACTATTTCAACAGAACTATTTCATGTAGTCCAGGTATTAGATTAATCTCATGTAATGGTAATAGGAAAGATGAAACATTGTTTCTGCTCACACATGGAGAGTCAGGACAAATTGCAAATCTTCAGGTGCATGCCTTACTGAGCAACTCCTGATACTTTCATTGCAAGTCAATCCTTCATCTCCTTTTCCCTCAAGGACATTTTGACACTTCAGTGACTCCAGTATCCCTTAAATCTGTGAGAATTCTTGCCTAATTTCTAGACAACAGTGGTTCTTATTAGCACAGCTAAAGCTTCAAGTAGACACCTGACATAAAAACAGCTGAAGCCTTCAAATGTCCTGAAGTACTTAAATATTACATGTGTTAGTGTTAGGAGCAGCCATTGTTAACACTTTCAGAAAATCTACACCTGACGAGGATTTATGATGTTCCTCGTACCCTATAACACTGATAAATGTGACATTCAAATCCCAAGTCATATGAATTATTCTTGAACAAACTTTACTATTTGTACTTAAAACATGAAGTGTCTATTTGCAGAGTTAAGAAGATTGAAGGGAGAAGACTGAAAAAACAATCCTAAAACTCATATAATCTACACTTGCTGTGTAAGGGAAAAAATATTAAATTAAATTGGAAGACACTGAAAACTGTAGTCCAAGTAATATGTCAATGTTACATGAAGACCCCAGAATCTTATCAATAAAAATACAACTATAAAAAGGAGGGGAAATTAAGTGATCTCCAAGTCCTGAAGAGAGCATCTTTAAGTAAACCAACAGCTATTACTATTATTATTAATAATTGTTGGTTTATTTTAGGGTTTTTTTCCTCTTCTTATTTCTACTACACCACTGCAAACCTATAGTAATCTGATAGGAGAAAACAACAGAAAAAGGAATCTAATTTTACATTGGATATGTTTCTTCTGCAGTAAGCGTCATTACAGTTAATTGCAAGCACTAAGTGGAACACAAGGCTGAGTCTGTTTTGCAATTTTGACTACTGCATTAGCATTTATATTTGATTCAATGTAAATGATTTTTCATTTTGAATATATGCTCCTCACTTTTTATCCACATGTGTATTGCCAAGGGATCAAGATGTGAGCTAAGTGCCAATGGTAAACTGCAATAGCTCAAGAGGTTACAGCCTATTGTCATCTCTGATCAGAAGGCCGGGTAGCTTGTTCACATAATGAGATTTTGTTTCATCCAAGTTCAGAAAATCCTGGCCTAACTTTTTATTGGGAAAATTCAAGTTTAAGTCTCCACTTTAAAGAAAGCAAGCTGAGTACTGAAATTTCACTCTATCAGGAGCACACAATCCCCGGTGATCGCCTGAGCTACTGAATCTTCTACTTCATCTTTCTGTGAGAATCATTTCACTGTTTAGAAGCAATCAATCTTTGGAGCAGAGACAGAAGTAATTAGTGGCTCTTTTGAACAGAATTTTGTCTTCCTCATGTCCAGCTACATCCCTTCTTTGCTTCAGAGCTTTGACCTCTCTGGTGTTATATATGAGCAGTCTCCGTGGACATAGATATGGAGAAAATTAAACCTCAGGGCTCTTGAATAGTGAGGGTAGCTACAGCACCTCTCAGTAGCTGTACTAAGGAGAGGCTGTCAGTCTCCCAATGCGTATTTATAGTGCTGACGGTGGTAGTGTGTGCCACCTTTCTCATGTCAAGACAGCATAAATGACCCATGGAAGAAATACATACTTTCATAGACATCTGCAGATGGGTCTTACCCAAAACTTAGAATCTGAGCTCCTCTGATGTTTCAATATGCAGAATCTGACTTTAGATCTTTATTTTGCTCAGTGGTTTACAAACATTGCTGATTTTACATTTCAGGATTTGGTTCTGAATAAATGTTTTTAACTGTAAAGCCATCATTTCTCCCTTCAGTGCATATCAGTTCTCAGCTAAGCCTGCAGCTCCAAGTTAAATGCAACAATGCCTTACATGTAGAAGTTATCTTTGATTTTAAAGAATACTAGATGAGGAGGGCAAACAAGTTCCCATTTCTCTCAGGTGCTGCTGAATCTAGATATCCTTGGTAATAGCTATGTCTAATTATGTGTTACTGCCTAATCCAACAAGCTGCCCTCATAAGCGCTTCTGGCAGTAGCTTTGTTATTAATTTATATGTTAATTTTCCAGTGATGTTGAAAATTGTAGCCAAAATTTCTTACAATTCATTTCCTTGAGCAATCTTCTAATTTTAGATACCATGACTTCATTAAACTTTCAGTTTACAGTAATCCTGTGTAAGGCTTGATCCAAACCCATGAAAGTCAATGCATACCTTAATTTTAGCGTATACAAGCACACACATATCTTTGTACGAGAATTTTGGTGTTGATACTGAGAGATAAATACGACAGGAAGTTTTCGCAAGTGTTAGTACTTTACCTTTCACTGACTTTTGTCCCAAATTTGAGATTCCTAACCCTCTTTTAACTGTTTTATGGTGTCTTAAAGCCATTTAGAAAAATACTTAATGAGAACTAAATAGAAAAATAAAATAATGTAATTTCTCAAAGTCCAGTACTGCCAGCCTTACCATTCAATTCAATATTAAAGTTTATATTTTGAAGTTTTATCTGTAATTCAACTTAGCATTTGAACTTTGACCTCTTTTCTTAATTAAAATCTAAGGGTTCCTATGGGAGTTTAGAAAGAAAACAAAAGGCAGGCGATAAAATATAAACACATTAATCATGGTGATGATGTAAAATATTAATGTTAGGGCTGAGTAGACAGTTCCAGTGTTAATTTAGACAGACTTAAGACTACTTTCCACTACTTATGGAATACTAAGCACTGATTAATTTTGTGGTGTTAGGTATTTTCTACAGGAAGTTCATTGATATTATAGGGCCAAGCACCAATAGATCTTTCTCCTTCCACACTAAATCTAGATGTGCTTAGTGCAGCATTTTCATGATTTCACTTAAAATGTCATTTCTCTATGTCAGCTGTCAGCATTTTATTATGAAGGCTTATAATTATGAGTAATTTTTAAATCCATTTAAACGTCGGATTAAAATATAGAGTATGGAATTTAATGACTAACATTTTATTGTGAAATTTCAAAACATCTCTCTAGCCACGGTATTTAAAAGCCCGTATAGCGGTATCAGTGGGCACAAAAAAATCTCAAAATGTCAACTACAAGTATCTATGTCTGAGCACATATATAGTAGTGACATAATATTTTTCCCGTGAAATTATGCAGACTTTTTAATACTTATATACAATACAAACATGATTTCAACGTCACATCAGAAAACACAGTACAGGAATCTAACTTTTAACTGGAAGCTCTGGCTTTTGAGTCCACAGGTCCTTCCTTCAACCAGTGAAGAAGCCAACCACAAACACTTTGAGGAAATGTGATGGTGAACCAACTATCCACCTGGACATACAAAATTTCTGAAAATCTCCCCTGGAAAAAAAATATAATAAGAAATAATTCTCATATTCAGATTCAAACCAATGGAAGGCTGACAGTCTAGGAAGCTTAAAAAACATTTGTGCTTCACTTCTTCTGGCAGAAACAGCCTTTGACCTACATGTTAAAAGGTGCCTTTGTGTTATATCCTGACCACAGCATGGCTTGGCCCACAGACACCCAGAGCTCTTCTGCTCTGTCTCCTATTCCAGCTTTCAGCACACCTAACTCTCTACAGGAAGAGAAATAAGAGATTAGAGCTTTCATCCTAAATTCTGAGGAGGTCTCTTTAAAATTTGAGAGTGTGACACTTTGGAATTTAATATGTTGAGTCTGTCTCCATCATTTATCTGCCTGTCATATTTGAGGCTTGAGCGTTTTCTTTTTTTTAAAGTGCCTTTTGTTTACCTATATTTGATTGTAAAAAAGTATTTAGTAATAAAGTGCATAGTCAACCATGGATCAATGTCCCTGGGTAAAAGCTCATTATATTAAATATTAGAAACTGTGCAGAAGAGACAGTTAATAAACAGTATCTTGGATATGATCATAACAAAACAGATGCCTGAAAGAACAATACTATACCAAAAAGCGGTCACAGAAAAAGAGCCATTTGTCTGTAAATGAAGTGGCATCTTTTTGCATGTGGCACCTTCTTCTGTCACTCAGTACAGCCCGCTCAGTATCGACATCAGGGTTCCGTGGGGAACTAGTATCTGCTGTCAAAGCTGTAGTCACAGAACTCCCTTCCCATCTCCACAGATCCTCTTGCTATGGATTTCTGGTGGCACACAAGACAAGGAAAGGAAAGAGTAATGTCTGAAAGAAAAAGGGATGGTGGGAAAAGGTTTAGCCTAAAACTGAAAGCTTAAAAATTCCTTCTACCATGGCTCCCCAAAACAGTGTTTGAAGGTTGTAATCCAACCAAGACCATAATATCGGAAAGAAACATCTGTTCAACCCTGGCTGAGCAATGGTTAATAGACACAGCTATTTGCATTTTGTATGTTTTGTACTCACCTCTTGTCTGCTGGCTCACCAGGAGAGGAGACCTATACTTACATAAAAGAATAAATATGAAATATGCTGAATATTATGGCTTTAAAAATCACCATCATCATTGTACCTTCTAGTAAGAAGTGAGTAGTGAATGAGCTGTGAAATAGTTTAGCTTGCTGCTTGTTTCCTATGAAGTATTCACCAGTCTCTGTCTCTGCATTGCTGCAACAGTTGTTGGGCTGGCTGGCAGCAAGAAAGCTGACAAAGTGACGGAAATCCTCTCTGCTGTTTACCCTGAGGGCGTCCGCAGAGCAAAAGAAAAATGAGGGCTTTGACCTTACCGTTTGACTTGCTTGCTTGCTCTGAGCAGGTTGCAATTACAGGCCACCTATCATTTTTCTAAACACAAAAATACAGAGCACAAGTGCAAATGCAGTTAATGAGAGCTTGGGAGCAGATGTTGTCTTTTTCCAGCTAATACAGGGATAGGGGTAACACTAAGAGATCCTTTTTTCATGATAGGGCTAAATAGCGTATTCTTTACAAATTTGTGTTTGTGTTGGAGGCTAGCATGCCAGGGAAATTCAAATATTGCATCTTGCATCTTGCCTCTCAGGCACAAAAAGTAGTTTCTGATCCAGAATATGGTGACTTATGCTGGACCAGCTTTTCACCTTAGCCCTTATTACAGGGATAGAGGAGTCTTTTTCAGGTGTGAATGTCTAGGATGTTACCACTTCTTAATAGATGAAGTCAGGCTTGGCATCCTGTACTACTAATAAGGACCGGGCTGTGATGTATCTGGATTGAGAGGGGTCAGAACTAGATGATCTTTAAGGTCCCTTTCAACCCAAATCATTCTATGATTCTATGGTTTATGTCCCGGTGTACTAGTATATCCAAACTAAAATATGTTCAGCTTTCATCAAAACATTCAAAATATTTTTTCTATTCAAAAAAGGAAAATAGATTAATTTACCAAAATAAAGGACAAACAACTTCAACAGCAATTATTTGCTCAAAACTGGTATTCAGGCACGCAGACTCATGATAGAGCATTTTCTTTTTCAATTGACCTTTAAGACATGAATGAAGATAATCCATGTCTGGCTTGAGACAGATATTGCAGGGCTTCTACTAAATCAATTTTCCTAATGCATTTCAAGGGTTTTTTTAGATGTCTTTTCCTTTTTATTTGGGAAAAATATATTAATAATCTATTTTATAAATAATAAAGTAACCAAGTCCTCAAATTGCAGGGAATGACAACAGCTAAGCGATACATGCAATTTTAACATTTTCTGTGCTCCACATGGCAATCTCTAGTTGCATGTTATTATTTCCGCAGGACATAATGCCTCTGAGAGAGAACTGAACAAATGGAGACAAATTGGCAAATGGCATAATTACAGAATTTTGAATTTCAAATAAATTTTGAAAAGCAAGGTCTATGTATCATTATTAATATAAGGAAACTACAGAATTAGAAACAAGGCAGTTTCAGAAATCTCCCTTTTAAAGAGCACATGTGTAACATATTTGATCTTTACATGTAATCCTTTCTGAAATGAGAGCACATTCTGCAGCTGTTGAGAACAGAATTGGTGTTTACATAAACGGCAAGATACTTATATAAGGATGGATCAGCGACAGAGTAAAAATACATACAAACGAAATCTGCTTGTATTGGGGTCTTGGGTACAGTAGACCAGGGAAAGAAGGAAGGAAGGAAGGAAGGAAGGAAGGAAGGAAGGAAGGAAGGAAGGAAGGAAGGAAGGAAGGGAAATACCATTAAAAATTGCATTCATCTTTTTGAGCTGCAATACATAATAATATTTGCCTATTTTCTGCACTGCAGAAATGATAAGTCCAATGTCCCTCCCTTTATGAATAAATTTGTGTGAGTAATAAATGTGCAACCAATTTATCTACTTCAGAATAGTCTACAAAACACAGCTCTGTAGAAATCATACCAGCTTAGTCAATAGAAGTGTATTTGTTGCACTTTTGTATATGAAAAAAAATTAGCTAACTGGAATCTTCCTGCATGTCTCAGCTCCTCAATGACCACTTCTCAGTATTTAGTCTGACTGCAAGGAAAAAATGTAAAGCAGAAGAAGGAACACTTGGTATCATGGTCCACTTTAGAAGGAACTCTACTTCCTGAAGAGAGACTAAACTGTAAGTGGCAAATACAATCCTCTTAGTGTGCTATTGCTGGCACACTGCAGCACCAAGGTATGCTAGTGTAGATGTTAGAAAGACAGGAACAAAAAGCAGAAATGTAGCCCACATGTGCTCTTTCCAATAATAATTCTAGGGAAGAAACTACCTTCTGCATATCAGGTATGAACGATAAGCATCAGTCCAAGGATGTTGCAGGTCCATAATTTCACCACAAACTTGGATGCAGGAGGGAACTCCTCGGTGCTCCCAGCACCTGCTGAAGATGCTTTATTCACTGTGCATAGCACAGGTGGCAGAAAGTGCTCAGTTTTGGCTGGATCCCTCTCCAGATCATGCAGGGTTCAGTATCTGTGGGTGCAGGTGGACTTGCTCGCCATGGCGCAGGCTGTGCCTGTCTGTGTGTAATGTGTTGCCATTCCCTCTGCAAGTGCCAGGCACTCGGGCAGAAAAATGTGTGGACAGGACGCAGAGGCCAGCTGGGGTCATGCTCTGGACACTGCTGTTCCAGAGCCATGTACACACAGCCCGGGCAGACCCTGCCTTGTGTATGCGATCACCATGTCACACCACTAATATATTTCCTTTTCTTTCTGTCTTCCCATCAACAAGACTTTGACCTTCTTCCTTCATTTCTCCATCTCTTTACTTAAGGTTCTTTCACAATCATTTTCCTCCTTCTGATATTTCCCTTTCTTAATATATAAATACAATATAGATGTGCACAAATAAAGCAGCAGAACACCTAAGAAAGCAAAAACTATTATCATTATTTTATGTTTCCAATTAATTCAAATGACAAATTTATTGGAAATCAATGTGGTATATTGGAAATAAATCATTCAAACAACATGGCAAGCTAGGGAAAAGAACCCTCTTGGTAATTGAAAAGCTAACTGAGCAGGTTGCACTGTAATTGATCACATAGGTAGCTTAAAGAATAGTTTCATTCTATTTTGCTATCTATAGCCTTTTTTTCCCCCCAGTCTGGAGGCCACAGAAAGTATTGTGAATGCATTGCTAAGTATATTTACAATTTTAATGAATAAAATATTATTAAAAAATAAGGTTCAATTTTCAAAAATTATGCAGAGTTTATTTCTATTGTCCTTCTTCAGGCTCTTTTTATTTATGCAATAGTCCACATGTGATGCATGCAACTTTATTACTATGGCTGGCCTGATCTCCCCTCATATGGCCTGTCAAAACTTACGTAGGTCAAGTAAAAATAAAACTGCACAATAGAAACTGCTGCAGTACACCTTTCTGGCCATGGACAGGAAGATTTCTGTTTTCTGTAACCTTTTCTATTCATTCTGGACAGATTTTCACTTTCCTCTGCAGTAATGTTTGAGTAGATTTCAGCCTTGTTCTTCATTCTGACCAGTGCTCTCCTACAATCCCTTCTTGCTTTGAAACATCATCCACGGGTCATCCGTCATGCCAGATAGGAGGATTAGTATTTCTTTAATCCTATTAACTTTAATATCAACAGGTTATTTTCACAGAGGCATCTTTTGCTAAATCCTTTCCTGTGCGATGTTTAAAGTTATTCCCTGGCTGTTTGCTTACTGTGTTGCCTGATGGGTGGGCAATCTCCTCAGAGGTAGGAGAAGAGTGATCAGACACACTTTCAGCTTGATTTGGAGCAGTCACAGGAAACTAGATCTCTGACCTTCCAGAAAGGTACTGTCTGCAGCCAACTGCAGAAGCCAGTCTCTCCTAAATAAACCATTCAGCTTTTGAACACTCCTAATCAAATAGAGGTCCATTGGCAGAACTGAGACCAGCCTTTGCTCAACTCAGCAAATAGTCTGGCAATTCAGGCAGGAGGAGTGGAAAGGTTAAAGAGGAGTGTGGAAAGTTTCTGTCATCTCAAGCAGAAGAGAAAATCCTCACTGGCTCTGCTACATCCTGGGTAATGATTTTGATCACCTCATGAAATGATTCCTCCTCTTCCTGAAATATCGCATTTTGTTTCATTGGCCTTTATTACAAGTGGCCAACTTTCCTGTTTCAGCATTTAAAAATGTTATTTGCCTAAAACCGACTCGTGTTTTTTCAAATGTCATTGGAATACAAGAATATATTTAAATTTTATTTAAATTAGTTTTTATTAATATAATGTCTATTGAATAAAAACATCAATCAGTCCTTTCTGTTGTATTTACTACACCCATACAGCAAATACCCACAGAATCCAAAGCTGATAGTACCTACGGACAAATACACCTTTTTCACGAGCAGCTTCAGTATGTACCTATGAACTCATTGCAGATCTGTGCATGATTTACACTGGACCAGATGGTGATCTCAATAATTCTTTCTTTTGATTTCATTTTAGATGTGATGCAGATAATTTCTTTCTCAAAACTGAAACAACCTGCAGCCATTATATCTTTTTCTTTGGCATGCAGTCTAATCTGACTAATGACGGAGATTTTCAGACCAGAGAGTTTTGCTTGGCTTGCATTAGATCTAACATAGCTGATATCCTGGAGTTTTCCTTGTTTCTTGAGATCATTTTATAAGTCAGTAAGCATATTGATTGCAAAACAAGCAAGACATCAGCCAAGATGAACTTATTTGTATTTCTCTAACAGTACAGCCAACACAATTCTAAACCACTTACTTTCCAGCACTAATATGTGAAAAGATATGATGATGGTATGGATTCTGAAATCAGACATTTAATTCAAAAATAAGACGCCATACCTAACTATAATCTAGCACACTTAAGAATTCTATTATAGCTGGCAATTTGATATAAGTGTAAGATAGTGTGAGAAAAACAATGCAGAGAAATAAAAAAAAACCCAAACCAACTCTTCTTCACTCACTAATATCTGAGATTATATGAGATGAAGGAAGAGTTTGCCATTGACAGGAAAATGAAGTACTATCAGTTTCTAAAGTTTAAAGAAAGGGAGAAGGAATATGAAATATCAAACTGTGAAAAGACTCTTTCAGCAGGTTTGGGGTCAGGAATTGTATTCAATTTTGTCTGTCCCATTTGTTTCTGAGTTTTCTATTCTCTTCTCTTTCTGGCTCAGATCGCCTCTCTGTGTGGCTCAGGACATTAATCATTATAGTTCTAAACCAAAGATTTTAGCTAGATCTGCACAAAACTTTTGTAATGAAACTGAAGAAATTCAGACTAACCTGCTTTGGGGTTTTACTCCTGCAAGCAGCAAAAAAATTCAAAAGTAAGAGAAAAAGATTGTCAAAGGAAAAGTGAGCTAGATGTTTCATTTCTGAGTTTATTAAAAATTTCCAAAATTTCATATATTTGTTCATTTAGAAAATGGCTAAAATTATTTCTGATGCTATTTTTTAATACTGTTTGTTACTGGTTTCTGCTGGAAACTGCCCTTATGGCAGTAGAGAGCTATAGGCCTGGAACACAGGTGTGTGTCCTTTCCCGGTCAGCGCACCACCAGCCAATTTCATCTGTAGCCACCTATAAATTGCCACGTGAAACAGCTGAAATGAAGTTGTCTCAACCTCCAGCTACGGGGCATAACTTCACATTCTTATGCAGTGTTGTGTTAACCTCTCCAGAAAAACGTTTGATCGTGTCTTCACTCACGCAGGTTTGATAACAGATAATGGGAAAAGGCACAATCCTGTGCTGGGCCTGCTGACATGTGCAGATGCTGCATGGACCTATCACACTGCATGAAGCCAAATTTCATGGAGGAAAACCCTAAACAGAGATAAAATGTGGAACAGCTCTGTTGGAAGCAGTGACCAAATGAAAAATGACAGGTTTTGGCAGAGTCCTGCCTTTCTGCAGCTGGTCACATTGTTCTGAGTCAGAACCATGTTCTTGGAAATTATCTGACATTACAATTACAATGTAGTTTTCATGGTCAACATTGTAAAACATAATTGGAGTGTAAGCTTCATCACTCTGCGTTTGTACTGTAGAGGAACATGAGGAAAGCAAAAGTTCATTCCAATTCAGATTACAGAGATAATCTTTTAGCTAAACTAGATCATGAGGCACGTAAACTCACAAGTAAGAGAACAACTCTGCATTTTTTTTAAGTTTACATTTCCTCTAGTACATCGTAAAAATATACAAATATGTATATTATATATACATGAGAAATATTAAGCATACTAATATGATAGAATATGAATCTAGAACAATACGAATATAGAACAATACGCACATAATACGAATATAGATCAAATGCTAGTATAATAGTACAAATACCACCGGTAGTAAGCGATTAGCGGACTTTAGAAAAAATACTAAGGAATCCAAATAAAATACAATTTTCATCCTGCCAGGTATGGGAAAATGGCTGATGGACCTGGACCCAGCTGTCCCCTGTAGAGGCATCCTTGTGGAGTTGGCTGGCTGCCTTGGTCTCCCCCGTTACAGAGGCCACCCCTACAGGCACGTCACACCCTTCCTGTCTCCATACCCTACCACTGTCCCCCTGGCAACACCTGGACACCCACACCCAAGTCAAGAGAGACAAACAGAAAGGTTTTAAGGTGAACTTCATTTTACACGTTCATTAAAACATCTGGTTTTGGGTAAAATGAACTGCACTGGACAGGAATTTATTTCTCTTCCCTGCCTTTACAGAGAGACAAAACAATTTGATCAGATGTAGATTTTCATATAGAGGTTGTCTGAGACTAGGTGAGAAGGATGTTATCGAGTAAGAACAAAATGAGCATCTTCATACAAACATTCTAGAAGATGAAAATCTATCAAAAACACATACCTGGGGGCTGATAACGCTTATGAATATTATTTGTAACAGTAAATAAAATAATTTGTACTAGGAGTTGATCTATGTTTCAAGAAAAAACTAAAGTGGCTTAATTTTGATTTAATTTTTGTGGCAGCATATTTCATTCAGATAAAGATTTTGTGTGCTAAAGGTTATATTCATTTCTCATGGTACTCTGAAAAAAACCACTATCATTAAGAAATAAAATCTGATTGTTTCAAATAATTTATTGGTGATAATTTCCACTTCAAGGGAAATTTCAGAAAAACTGATATTCTATTCTGATAAATATTCTGCTCCTCCAACACCCCCACAATAGCAGGCATACCCAAGCTAGCTTAACTCAAGGTACAAAGGGCAACGTACAAAAAGAAGCCTGAAACAAGAAGAAAAAAGTGTTTGACAGATCTGAAATCTCATTTACTGTTGTTTGCATGCATACTTAGACACATTCTAATTTATTAATCTGTACGCAAGAGGATATTTGAATGCATACAAAAATTTATTTAATCATACTTGAAAAGAATATTTTATCACACTTACATAATCTATGCATCGCTGTTTTTCAAACAATATTTTAAATATTGCTGTATAGAGATTGCCTCAGCTAAATAATTTAACATTCTTCTCTTTATATTACCATTTATTAATAATGTCTGTTAATGGAACCAGCATTCCTACCTGGAATATATTGACTGAACTCTCAGCTGATGTTAGTCAAATTAACTACACAGTGAAAAAATCTTAAATAAATACATATCTTGCTGTGTCAAAAAAAAAAAAAAAAAAGATTATTCTAATGAAGCTATGTACAGCAAATGGACTTAATTTATCTGAAATCTAAACCAATTATAATTTTGAGGTGACTAATTTGCCTAAGGAAAAGGGAAAAGACAACAATGAGGGATATTCTGTCTGCACTAGCTATGCTTAGAAATAATTCACATTTTATTTTTGTGTAATTCTGATATTTAAAAGCTGCCTTGTTGACACTCTGACATTAGCACACTGTAACAAGTATCCTGAGAATAGGATTCCTCAGCAGTCATGCACACACTTTCTGTCCCAGACATGCCAGTTTTTGTACACTTTCCAGGCTGATCAAGCATTAAGGAAATTTGATGTCAGCTATGTCAAAGTGCTCTGCTTTAACTGCAAGTGATGTTGTCATTTATGCTGAAAGGTTAAGGGGGAAAAAGAAAAAAAAACCCAAAACAACTCAGTGCAAATTTTGACATAACAGCAAAAATGCTGGCATTCTCCTTTGTAAATAATTTCATATTTCATCCTGTTCCAACAACATTGGTTTGAAGTAGTCTCAAAGCATGGACAGTTGTCCTACAGAGAACACTAAGAAACAGAAGTCCTAAGACAGGACTAAGAGCTTTAGTGTTTATGTGGACATCAGTGGACTTCCAGAGGAAATCAATATGGCCAAATTAGCCTCCCCTCTGTCTGATATTTCTTGGAAGGAGAAAATGGAGAAATGGTCACCAAAGCTTCTAGATTTAATCAGAGAAAACTCTTCATTTTAATGGAGACACTCCAGAATGGATGATACATTCTTCTTTTTTATATATTTTTTCCTTTTTTAAGAACCAAAGATTTAACATTTTTGCAAAGCATATCTAATATGTAGGCGTGTAAAAGATGTGCATATGGGCCCTCATCTTCAACTTCTCCAGTTTTAATGGTCTTACTTCATTCTCTGTTCAACTTCACATACCCAAAGATTTTCCTTAAGCAGAAGAAGGGCTTATGAATTGCAGTGTGGTGTTCCACCTACAGTGTAGGTCTGTCACTTCAGAAGATGCTTACGTAAGAGTATGTGTTTGCTGTCACCTTAATTCTGTCTATCCTGTCCCTACTCTTAAGACCCTTTTTCTTATATGTCTGCCTTGCTAATGCATTTATTGTTTTCCATACTCATAGCTCTGAAGAGAAGATACTGTTTTTATTTTGTGTCTTTTTCACTGACAACATATTTTACTCTTTTAAAAATAATTTCATTCAGAATCAATTCTGTCATTGAAAACTAAGCAAGTGGATAAAATAATTTTGAAGAAATTCTTCAGCCCAAAATTATTAACTAGAAACTATGTAGATGGCAGTCTGTTTATGTGGTTAAAACCAGGAACCTGATTATTGTTATTGTTTTCCAAGGTGAAGACAGATGTTATTCATGATCATACAAAATATTTGATTAATAGCATTAACAGCAGTGAATTTTCATTGTTCATTTACTGCATACAAAAATTTACCTTTCCTTTTTACATTAATAGCTTGCCGATTTTCAGCAAGACCTGTTTATTAACAATAAATTGTTTATTTCATCCCCCCAGTTCTGTAAATATATTTTATAACTAAATATATTTTATATGGTTATTTAAAATGCGTATTGATGGGGTGGAAAATACCTACTGCATTTATATAAATGCATCTGAGGGCTCTGTGGTTTTGCACTACCTACATGAAGGCGCCTGACACAACATAAACACAGAGCACATCCAGTCCCTCAATACGCCCCATCTCTGAGTCAGTTTGACGTAATTTCTCTTGGTTACATGTACCATGCAAAAGAATCACTTCTTGCAGCCAGTTAAACAGCTATTAGGTAAACAAAATGTTCTCTCTAATTTTGTATTTCAGACACAACTAATTACAGTATTTCATCACTTATAACAGGTTAACTTATTTTATTTGGTTAAATCTTCGTGGTAATGAATTTACTTGTGAGCAGATGGTAAATAATCATAAATAACCATTACAGAAAACACCTTCATTTTAATATTTGACATGAATAGGATACTTAAACAGTTCCCGATGCTGGTAAGTGATGCTTTATACAAATACACATATTCACACCAACCACTCTGATTGCTGATGCATGAGGATAAGTATTTGCTTGCATTTTCCTATTATTCAATGCCAGGATTCCTTTTTCTGGGACTTCTCATTAATTCTTTTCTCCTCATGTGAGGCTCTGGAATTCTATGTAGACCTTTGTATAAACACTCATGCATTTTAGTCAGATGAAGTACGCTGCAGCTGACTGCAGTTTAGTAAAACTTCCATCTAATTTCAGGCATACAAGTAGCTTCTTAGCAACCTGCAGCCTACAGAATACCCTTTTCAACCTTTATTAACAGCAAATCTAAGACATTTAAAATAAAATATGAGATATATAAAGACGGAAACGAACTCAATTTCATAAGAAGAGAAGGACAAAAATGTTATTTTCCCAGTTACTGCAATGTGTCTTGTTATCACTTTTTAACAACATGTAAGTAAGTAAAGATGAGAAGATGACCTTTGTAGACGAAGTGAAAGAGTTTGAGGAAAGCTGTAACCTCATGAAGAATGGAACTTTTAAAAGTCTTATATGGGACTGCAACAAATTAGAAACATTTAACCATTTTTTTTTGTCACTGACTTGAAATTCAGAGGTCAGAAATACAGCTGCAGTATTTTGACATCAGACATCAGATGACGATTCAAGAATCCATGGCAATAGAGGAGACTGATGAAACATAGGGTCTTGAACTTAGAAATATCAGGATACATCAAGTTATAAAAATAATCAGGACAGAAAGCTGGGAAGGCAGATCAGAGGTAGCTGTATGTAAGCTGCAGAACAGCAGGAGAAGAAACTGGCAAGTAGTCAATTCTTAGGTGAGGCTTCAAGAAAAACTGCAAGAAGATGAGGAGAAAAGAAAGTGCTTAAACTTGCACAGACGCAGGCAAAGCCCAGAGACTGGAAACATACACACTCACAAAACATGTTTCTTACATCATGAATTTAAAAGAATGATGTGAGACATTAGTGCCAATCATATTTCGTAAGTTTGAAATATCTCTTTGAAGTTTTTTTTTAAGGATGTGATGAGTCGAGAAAAGTCAAGAGTTAATCTGATATTCAAGACAGAGTAGAAAGACCAAAATGAGGGAAAAAAAGGTAGGCTAGCTCCATGCAGCAGTAAAGGTGCTAGCCAATGTATAACAAGGAAATGCACCAACCATGTGTAACTAGGCAGAAGGACCAAATACCTTTTAACATATTTACTTTCACAATATATTTTGGAAAAATGCTAAAGTTCTGCTGAGTTTCAGTCACGTTTGGAGCATTGCCACCATCAAAGGACATAAATTAAAACTATTTTACAGCTAGGAATCATTGAGTACTGTCGTTCACAGCCCTGCTGGATACCCAATCCTATCTCTGACACATAATTTTTTCCCTTTTCGTAGTTTTCATTTGCTCATCTCGTCACAATGTCAGAGTTTCAAGGTTTCGCTGTTACTGAAATTTCAGGAGAAGAATGAGCATAAACCTCTTGAGAATTTAAGTTTCCTTGCTCTGCTGTATAAACCTTAGCTGTCGTGAAAATGTGACAAATAAGAGTAGCTAAAGCCAAGCGCTATATGATTTTTCTTTAAAATTCTACCAAAATACTTAGGTGCTAGCCAATAACGCTCTTCTGCATTGCAATGATGCCTGTGGCACTCCCTATGGAACTACACATAGAGCACAAGAACAAAAGGAAGCTACTTGGAGACCTTCAATTATATTTCGTGAGAGAGCTAACTACATATTGAGTCCTGATGATCTTCGGAAGCGAAAGCTAATATATTGAGCCAATACAGCATTCCAATATGCAGAGCACCAGTTTATGATAATTACTTTTGCATCTGCATTTAGAGTACCACATGTAATTACTGAAGTGTATACTTTTCTCTCAGCAATGGTATGCAATTTCCATTAGTGGTCTTGGCAGTCATGCACATGCATTACAAGACCTCTAAGTAATCTGTAGCCCCTTGTAATTAAATGCAAAAAGAATTACAGCCAGTAGAACATAGTGAATAATTCACAAGCCATAACTTGCCTGATGAATTTAACCTATTTTCATGTAACAAAACACAATCAGGTATTCCATTTTTTCTCATGCATTAAGTTAGTCATTTATTACTTCATTCATCTGTGGTCCTTTTGCAACTTTGTGCAAAATATTTCAAAATTAGCATTGGAATGATACTGATTGTTTACACATTTCCTTGATGAAATTTTACATTAGGGCTTTGAAAAAAGATGCTGAAGCTTTGAAATTTGAGGTTTTTCTCTTTACGAAGCCACCAGTTTGGAAAGTTCTTTCTTCAGTTTAAGAGGAAACACCTCTTAAGAGTTCAAAACCTCTTTATCTTAAAACAGTTTTCACTAGAGTCACTTGAAAAGCATAACTTACAACCAGCAGTAAAGTCTTATAGTTTGAAATTCAAGCAGTACACAAGTGGAAGGAGGTCTTTGAATCTTTTCACTCACATTGAGGGTCACCATATTATCTCCTTAACAACTAAAATTGTACCTTCTTAAGCACCAGCTACATTACTTACTACAGTTTCCTCACTCCTATTTTTCTACAGGTTCAATATACAAACCTTTCTCTTCTGACAAAGCAGTATTTTATGAAATAGCTCTTCTTATTCTTTGATGAACGCTGACTGGATGCATTTGTAAACAGCAGTAATTTTTCTTTCAGAAATTATTTTGTTAGGGTTAAATAAAAAAGAAATATACTCTCCTTTTTTCATCTGGAAGATTAATCTTTTATCTAATTTTATTTCCCTATGTGCATGATATCCCTTCTCTACACTTACACTCTGCATTCATTCTGCTTCTCAAATATGAGTGACTGGAATGTTACATGATATTATAAATGATGATACACATGCATCCAAACCAGAAACAAACTCTAGACTATAAAACACCATCGAAGAAAATATTTCATAAGATCTATTTTGAATTACAACAGTACAACATAGCAACTCCTGTGCACACCATAATACTGAATTCTATCAAGAGATTTCATCAGCAGAATGGAGCAGATGAGAAGAACCTGGATTACAGCTCAAGAGAAATGCTGCAACTGCACAGAAAACCTCAGAGCCCAAAAAATTCTTGATAGACTGCAGAGCATTTTACAGAGTCAAACAGTGTAATGAACCCCATTTAAACTAAGTGTGGTAAAGTGAATTACCCTAATAAAGGAAAAAGAAAGGCCAGGAACACATATTTTTAAGCCCAACATTGTGTTTTATGCTCAGTACATTTCATTTGTTTTTTTTTTAATGAAAAGCTTTCAATCAATGTTTTCCACAGAAAATTTCAATTTTTAAGTCTGATTTTCTAATATGACATTACCACTAATAAATAAAGTGTACTAAATCTAGATTACACATATTTAGAATTCTGTAATAATCTTGTGCCATGAAATTATTAAAATAATTTATGAAAATTAATCATGAAAAACTCTTTTTCCTTGAAGATGTTTCAATATTACTATAAATAATAATTAAGATTGATGGTGTTAGATTAGTAGTAGATTAAGGTAGATTAAATTAATCTGTTTCAATTCCATTATCCCTTTTAAAAAAACAATGACTCAAAATAGTGAAAAGACACATTAGCAAAGCACTGAGAGTATGCTGAGTTCTTTTTACTTTTCTCTTAACAAAAATATTAATATGTACCTGTCTACAGATTGTCTTGGCTTTTGTGCTTTGGTTTGGCTTGATTGTTTGAAATTTTTTATGTGAAACTATTGATTCTAAGTCTCTTTCAAAATAAAAAGCCTCTGAGTGGAGTCTTCTCTAGAAAGAATCTCTTGCCTAATGATGACCAAATGGGAATTCTAAATTCAAGTTTCCTCTCCTATAGTATTTAATGTAAATATGCTACAATATATGGCATCACAATCTGTCAGATAAAAGTTTAAAAGTTTTGCTATTTTTAAACATCAAAACATTCTATTCTCTGTCACTCTTTTATAAGAAACACCTGTTTAATAGGAATTGGACTGATGTTGCTTGTGTTCTGTGATGAATAAAAATGAAATTTTGCAAGCCGTGATATAGGAAGGCATCAATAGTGTGTTCTATGTTCATAGTCTTTCACAAATAACTTTGTTTCGGTAAGACAAAAAAAAAAAAAACAAAACATAAAGTTAAGGAGGTCTTTTCCATCAGCATCAAGTCATTTTAAATATGTCCAGCACAATAGCTAAATGAAATAGAACTCACAGTTTGTATGATTACACACTAATTCAAGGAAATAGAAGAAATGCCTTCCTTTAACTACAAGTAATTCCTCTAAAAGTCATATTTTAATTCAAGGGAAAAGACATCATAAGTGCTTTGTTAGAGCAAGATTTTATCAGATACCCAGAAGGAAGTCATGAGTGCAAACCCTCAATCAAGTATTTAAAGTTACACAGAGAGATGCAGATTATAATTTTCAAGGTCTTGTTTCATTTTCCCCTTTTCCCTTTTTCTTTTGTTAATTCAGTATGTCTGAAATCAGCCTTGGGAGTCTAATTTATAATTAATTTCTATTATTAGCAAGTCATTTCAGCTTGTCTAGAAACTGGAATTTGATTCTACACTCACTGAAACAAACTCCTAGGGTAAGGATTCTCTTCTCATGTCCCCCAAACATCACAGGGAAGGGAACATCAAAAGAACCATTATTTCCCTCATTTAGCTCATTTTAGGATTCCATTTACTTTCTTTTAGGAGGGCACAGACAACCAGATAGGAAAGGCAGGAGTCGGCAAGGAAGGCAGAAATTATACAGAGGCACGGACTGTACTACTTTAAGACGCAGATGTAAAGCATTAACTTCAAATCCTAGCAAAATCTACTGCTTTTTGCAATAAGAGCAAATTGATTGTAAACCTTTCTCTTACTCCAAAGAACGCACCAAGAACCTATATAGTGAAATATCACTTAAATTATCCTGTTCCTTTATCCCTCCACCCATCTTTTCATTTTATGTATCATTTGCACATACACAAATGCAGAAGTAGAGATCAAATATAGTTGTATATACCTATGTACAAGAATCTTTTACTTACATAAAAATAAGTTGCCACTGAAAAAAGAAACCTGTTTATGTACCCGTGAAAAACAAAAGAGAATTCCCAGGGTGTATTCCACTCACTTTTATCCTTTTCTGGAAGAAATGACGAGGCATTTGGGTTAGATATCATCATTGCACTCCACAGTATTCCAGGCCATTTCAACCATTGAATATGTCTAAATTAACTGAATTATGGCTTGACTTTAATTGCTTTCAGAACAGAGACGAAAATGGTATGTAAATTTTATATGGACTGAATATGTAGGTGTGTCTATACATGTGTATTACACATATTCTGCCTCTTATTCATGATATATACCTAGGCCAGGAATGCAACAAACACAGTTGCATACTAAGGCATTCATTTTCAGACAGAAAAATACTGACTTATCTATTCTTTAAAAACAAACCACCCAAGTGAATGATTAAAGCATATGGTTAATTGCTCTGATAAAGTAGAAAAAGAATAATAAAAGGCATACACACACTACTCTGTTTCTCATGACACAAGTGGAAGTAATTATGCTATTCTTTTAGAACCTCTACAGGAGTCAAATACTCCCACTGGCTGTGCATTGAATTATTATTTAAAAAATAATCTCTTCAATACTCTTGCAAAGTACATGGAATAAGTTTAAAATCAACAAATTATTTGGCTGATTTGAATACCTATCACAAACTCTGTTTTCAATTAACTTAGCAAAACAATATGTAGAAATATCATCATCTTTATGCAGCTTCTTGGTGAAATAGTATAGAAAAAGCAATTATTTTGAAAGATATATAAAATCCAAATCTATAACAACTTATTAACTTTGGAAAAATGATGTAATGATTAATCAGTTATTTGATTATGAGACAGACTAATTACATTACTCAGATGTCTAGTGGAAACCCATTAGTAACTGAATAAATCTATTGTCTTCAGGGAATTTATCAATTGCAACAACATACATATATATATAGACTTTAATTTTGGCAAGATGGCTAAAGTAATTAGGATCATGAAAAGATGAACATTTCAGATTTTCTAAATGAGGAATTATACACCAAAAAGATTACCTACGACAAATAGAGATTGCAATAATATATACCTTTGCAAGGCAAATGTTGCCAGTCCGTATTTAATACGTGGTAACAGAATGAAGACTGTGTTCTCAGCAAGCCATTAAAAAAAAATAGCTGCAGACAGCTGAGGTACAGTCTAACAAATACAGATTTAGAATTCAATGGTAAAAGCTCCACATTTTTTTTTCTCTCTTGGAATAACTTTTTACTTCCAAAACCAAACTTGACCAAAGCCCACTGAAGCTAAGAGAGCCTTCTTGGTTTTGGAACAGACTTTGAAGAATATTTTTGTGCTGGTTTTGACTGGGTAGATTTAATTTTCTTCCAAGTGACTAGTGTGGGTCTATACTTTGGAATTGTGTAGAAAACAGTGTTGAAAATACAGGATTTTTTTTTTTTTTTTGTTACTGTTGAGCAGGGCTTACACAAAGCCAAGGCTTTTTCTATTTTTTTTTCTGCCACGCTGGTGTGGAGACTGGGAGTGCTTGGGAGATTGTCAGGAGACACAGCCCGGACAGGTGACCCAAATTGACCAAAGGGATATTGCAGACCATGTGACATCATGCTACGTATATGAAGTGTGGGGAAGGAGGGAGGGGATGACATTCGGAGTGATGCCGTTTGTCTTTACAAGTCACTGTTACACGTAGGGCCCCGCTCTCCTGGTAATGGCCGAACACTGAGGCAGCCATGGGAAGCATTGAATTTATTCCCTATTTTGCTTGCTTGCCTGAGTGGCTTTTACTTTCCCTATTAAACTCTCTTTATCTCAACACATGAGTTTTCTACCTTTTACTCTTCCAATTCTCTCTCTGATCCCACTGGTGGGGGAGTGAGAGAGCAGCTGTGTGGGGCTTGGCTGCTGACTGTGGTTTAACCATGACAACTGTTTTTGGTGCCCAGTGAGGGGCATAAAGGGTTTGAGGTAATGACAGATTTGATTGGGATGTGCAAGATAGAATTTATAGCTGTTAGTGCTGCTTAGCTAGTCATCAGCAGGCTCCTGTGCTTGCC
>VZTA01003461.1:6809-37301 GCA_013398855.1 Mohoua ochrocephala
CGGGCAGGCGCTGGGGCCGAGCGCTGGGGCCGGGCAGCGACCGTGGAAAGCGCCCGGGCGTCACACGCGGGGAGGGCGGGACACACCCGCCCCGGGCACGGCCGGCTCCGGAGGAGAACGTGGTAGCTGGCATAACACAGCCTGCAGTATATGCAGTATCAAAATCACAGCGTTTCAGTCAGCCTGAGACTTCCTCTTTTTGAGCAAGTCTGAAGAAGTGTGCGCTGCAATAATGAAGAATGTCAGCCCAGATGAAAAAGAAATAAGTAACAAAATTGACGTACTGCTGGTTCCCAGGAGACTGTGTTTTCCCATCGGCATACAGTGTTCTGGAGATAATCTGTTACTTTTTCCTCTAAGCCAAGGGCAGGCTTTTGAACAGCAGGCAGACTGGAAGTCTCCTGTGAGAAATGAGCTCACTAGATTGAAAATTTAACTATTTATTAAATACCAATAGGGGACAATGATAACAATCAACCACCAAAGCAGAGGGGTACAGCGCTGGGTGCTCTGCTATAGCCAGGGCACAGCCAGAAGCACCCCTTCTGGCTAGGGGATACAGTTTTTATGCCCTCCCTGGCCCCGCCTTCGTGGTCTCCCTTATTGGCTCGTTATTTCCAGGGTCTCCTTCACTGGCTCGTCGTTATCCAGTGGCAATGGTCCCTCCTCCCTCTCTCAAGTTTCAAATGTAACAAAACCAACCCTGAACCCCTCGGTAACAGTGAGAACGCTCCCCTTAGCAACAGACAAAACCCCTCCCCGGAGCAACCACCTCCTTCAGTAACAATGGAAACACTCCCCTTGACACCCATACTTTAACATATATAACACTCATCAACACATAACAATTGACAACATTTAACAATTAACTCACTCTCATGAACTATTAAGAAAGCCAACTCCTTAATTGTATTTATAACGCTCCCATGGTTTACTATATCCTAATGCCAGCAATCAAGAGTTAACTGTATTTCTATCCTCCTCAATCCGTTGATCATTTTATGTTAAAACATTAGCTAATTAATGACTACCTTTGAACACCAGAGTTAGACTCATTAAGTTCATTTTAAATAAATCAATAACAGAGACAGAATTCCTGTTGGTTTGGGCAGTCTTTAAAAGTGGTAATTTAGAAAATGAGTTTTCAATGGCTCCATTCTAGCAGTTGGCAAGAACTCACAAAATAAGCTGAGCCTCACCTGAGGCCATAAATGCTTTTATAGAGAAACACTAAAGTCAGATTTTCAACAGAATTCAGCACCCCAAATTCCCAGCCTTTTTAAAAATCTGCCCACTCCCTTGGCGCTAAAATACCTTACTTCAGAGGCAAAAACTCTGAGCCCTCTATCATGAGCAGGAGGGGGCTATTGACTACATATGCAGAGAAGAAGAGAAAACAAATAATTTTTTTAGGAAAAAAGCCATTTTAAGGAATGATTTTGCATTTCCTCTTCTATCTATTAGGAAAAAGGGTGGAAGGCAGGTGGAAGAAAACTGCGAGGAGAGAAAATAACTCTTTAGGGAAATGCTAATACCCAACATATGCCCTGATATTTTTTTTTACCTAAAAGGTCATTGTAAAAACTATAATAACATAAATGAAAGATTTAAACTCTTGATTGCTTTAATACTAAACTGCTAAATCCTGTTGATGGGGAAAATATGTCTGACTGCTTTTTCTAACCCTTTTCATGCTTGATTTTCAAATCATATGGTAAAAGTTCATCACAGCCAAATGCAAGGACCCCCACTGTGGGAGGGGAATGAGTTAGGCCACTGGCTGGTTATAAAATAATTCCCTAGTAAGTTACCATCGAGGAACAATTAACATTCACAAATAATCAGGAGCCAGATTTTGACTACCTAGATAAAAGTCAGAGCCCTTAACTGTGAAGTATTTTTTTATGCCTCAAAAGAAGGCATGGACTGGATGCTAGCTTCTCAAAAGCTTGAAGAAGAGGCAAGACCACAGGGTCTTTTCCTTGCATGGATTAATCCTTCACCAGTTACACCAGTAGAAGTTGTTCTAGTGGATGTGATAGAGTCACTTGTAGGGGTTGAATCAGCACGCAGTACAGAGAAATGCACCCCACTGCAATGGCTGTCACTCTGTGTCCCCTAGAGATGCCCTGCCAGAGCCAAAGTGTCACCCAAATGTAGTCTTGTTTCACTGAAAGCCATGAACAGTGCTACAATAATTATCCAGACTGGAGGCAATTCCATTCATTCAATCTTGCCTTTCGTTCACACACAGCCTAGTCTAAAGCACATCTTTGCAAATGCTGTGTCTGATGCTCTCCCAGCACACTGTCCAGCTAGCATTCAGAATTCAGTGTGCTAATTGAAATGACAGGTGAAAATCCCAGTTACTCTCAATGCCTCCTGATGATTTGTGTGGGCCACATGGTGGTTCTCTGCTGCAAGTAATTGGCTTGTTGCAGGGAAATAGACACTTGAAATGGCACAGGCCATTCCACCTGATTGTTAACACACTGGTCACTACCACGACTTGAAAGCATTTAGATGTGTAAGTAACAGGATATTGCCATCAAACCTCCAGCATAGGTACAAGGTATTGTGTAAGAACATAGGAGCTTTCATATTTAGCATGTGGCAAAAAAAATTCTGCTCCCACAATCCTACTGTATGTAATGTTCCCTGATTCTAACAGTGCATCCCATGACCAGTGTTTGCCAGTATTCACTGGTGTAGCTCAAAGAAAGCAGCAGGATTTGCTCCCAGCCATCACCTGAGTCTGTTACTGATTATCATTAGATTTCATCCTGCTTGATGAACAGATTAGCCCTGTCCATTGGAATTACTCTACACTCTTAATCAGAGAATTTATTTATTATTGTCAGAGCATCAGAAGTAATCAATTCTATGGTTTTTTGCCCTTTTATCCCTTATAATCCTTCTTTTCACCTCATTCCAGAAATGTGTTTCCTTCTGAAATTTGCACCCTAAGTTCTCCTGGGACCACCCACAGAGTGCCAAGCTCGTAAAGACAGCACAATATCAGCCTCGATATTTTTCTTCACTGTAGACAAAACTAATATGACACTTCAGTATTTTTCATCACGTGCATACCAGTAGAGTATCTGTTCTTGTGTATTAGTCCCTGGGTGATTTTATCTGCCCTCTTTATTCACGTTCCTTCCCAGGCTTTTGAATTATCTGATCATAATAACTGTGCAGGGATCCCTCTATTCCGGGCATCCCTGAGATGCACAAGCATTGGGAGATGCTTGCTCTCAGGACACAGCCTGTTGCATACTCCTTTAAGCAACTCCTGAGCTGCTAACTACATCTTGTCTCTTCCAACAACTTCTGTTTGCAAAAGAACTTCCATCATGTGCTTATCTCCATGGTTTGAAGCTTAAAGAACATTAGCTCCCTAATGTTGCTGGTGGGATAAATACTGCAATTGCCTTTCAGCCAGAAACAGTCTCAAGAAGAAAAGCTCACAGAAGTTTGCAGAGGGAAGTTACAGACCTCCTCAGGGCCAGGTCACAGTCTCACAGCACTTTCCTTCCACCAGTGTACAAGAAAAAGACGTTTTGGAGAGGAAGTGTCGCTACCACATGACACTTTCCTGATTTGGGTCCCTTTCTGCCTATGGACAACCCTGTGTTTTTTTCTAAATCATCTTTAAGAAAACACTCAAGCAAAGTTAGGACACAAGTTATTTAGGTAAAACTGGCAGTACTGAGCTGCTGCAGGACGCCGGAGGAATGGCTGGCTGACTCCAGACAGCCACGTGGGGAAGTGTTGGGAGAACAGGGAAAGCCGTGCGTGGGTGGGACGGTGCCCCTGCCCTGTGTGTGTGTATGGCCAGCCCCAGCGCCCGTGCCAAGAACAGCCCGGCTCTGCTGAAAGCTCAGGAGCAAGATTCCAGTGCTGGAATTAGCATAGGCTTGCCTGGCAGACGACGGCGGGCATAATAAAATGATAGAACTCAGCATAATTTTACAGTTGTACTTGATGATTTTGGGGTTTTTTTCCAAACTAAATTATTCCATGAGAATGGTTCTATGATGAAGTTATATTTACGAGGGCTTATCACATAAACCCTGCTCAATAATCCCAGGCCCTTTGTGAGCAGCTGTGCTCCCTCTCATCTGACTTTCGTCTTTCCTCTTCTTTGGGTGAGTGGTTGAGATGAAGTGACTCACCACTGGACACCTTGGAATATCTTCAACAGATAGAAAGAAAGCTAATTTAATTAAAAATGACAGGAACCGTAGGTTTACCTGTCTTATCTGATTTATTAGTGTTCCCCTGCCAACTAATTTGGATGAGATTCCAATCACATGAGCACCTTCATGCGCTTGGTCTCCTACAGACATTTAAGAAGAAGAAATTGTCCTTTCTGTGGATTTTGTCATATGTGACAAACATAGTGAATTCACTTTCTTCCTTTTTTTCCCAGTTGGTCCTTAAGAGATGGAGCACACAGTTTGGGAGATCTAAAGAACAAAGATAAAGACTGGTTTAAGTCAACTTTCTCCGAAAGATTTTTTCTTCCCTGGAATTATGTCTGATAGAAATGTTTCTTATAAAGAAAATTCACAACAGACCCATAGGGGGATAATAAAAGGTTGGGCAGGATGTGCCTTCAACCATCCCTAATTCAACAACTAGATGTTGCACAAGGGAAATGGACTGCAGAAAATGACAGGTTATTACCATGCAAACCTGTAATATAGTATTGCCATTGTCACTAAGAAGCCACAGGCTTTGTACTGAGCTCTTTAGGCCTCAGAGGAAGGGCTTGCCCTATCTGAGCTTTCCTTGACCTCTACAACCTGCACAAGGCAGACAAGCAGGAGCCAGCCAAACCTGGCTTTAGGGGCAACAGAGAGAACAAAAAGTACTTCTAACATGTGCAAAATGCACCATATATTGTAAATTCAGATGTAACGTGGAGCTGCAGAGCAGTGAAAAAAGAGTAAGGTGTAAAAATATGTTAGCAAATACATAAATGTGGCCCCACGTGTGTCTTGAAATGAGGGAGAGGAAAACAGTGCCAGGAACATCCTGTGCTTCCAGATGCTGGCAGTGGGCCAAAGCTCCCCCTTCATCACCAATCACCAAAAAAGAAACCATCAACCTTAGGACTCAGAGGAGCAGGGAAGGAGTGAGGCAGAAGGGGTCTAGAAACTAAACAGGGCGGGAATAATAATTGTAACTGTATAGCTATCATTATTATATTACTATTGAAACTTTTTCCGTATTGAAATATTCTTTTTCTTTCTTACGTAATTATTAGGTCTGAACTATCATTCGCTTCTTGGATTAGACTGCTAATATTTCAATCACAGTAGCAATAAATTCTTGGTTTATGTAAGTTTCTTCTGAAATTTCCTCTGTCCTACGCACTCCCTATCCCTTCTTTATCCTTTGCTCCTCCAATTGCACCATCCAGAGTGGTGGCCGCACCGAAGATGAACCAATGTGAAATACAGGTTATTTCCAGTGATTTGTTCTGGGAGAGTTGATCAACTTTGCAAACACCATCAGAGTGAAGGGAAGATTACCACCTGCTTTAGGAATGCTGGAGCTCTACTCAGTTTTACTATCTGAGCATCATTATAATTTCAAAACTATCTCATTCCAACAGAATGTGAAATGCAATAATAACTACCTGTGAAATTTCTATGGCTATGTCCTGACAGCAGTACAGCAGCAGTGGTTTTTCCCTACTCTTATTTATTCCTTCTTATTATAGATATGCATATTCCTGATTATTTTAACTATAAAACTAGCCACATTCCAGGAAAGAATTTTAATGCCGATTATATCTGGAGCAGGACAGTGATTGAAATAAAAATTGTATTTTCAATGTAGACTTTCTTAAAAATTACCATTCTTTGAGTTTTCATACCTCAATGCTTAGGGAAGCATGGAGAGTAAATACCACATATTAATCCTTAAATATTTTTCCCTTATCTAAAGCATATTTCTGCAGCATATCATACAAGCTAATTCTAGCCCAAATTACAGGTATTCAGTACTATTTTTTCTTGATGTATGTGCCCAGAAAGGAAAGCTGAAGGATGTAGGAAACAAGATAAAATAATTTATGAGATGGCTTGCAATAGATTATTCATTTAATCAGAAAAATTAAGACACGTCTGAAATACCTGTGCAGGGTAATTTTTTAAAACATCTACCTCACAACAAGTAAAGAATTAAAGGTGTGCAGGCTGCAGCTGTGCACTCCTGTGGGAAGAGATAATATTTTTGTTCTTTGCTTATTCAGCAATTAAAGAGGTCTTAACCAGTTAAAGTCTTCTTATAATCACAGTCACCACAGTACAAGCAAATATTATATAGTTCTTTATACTCTAGATCAGTCTTATCCCGAGCTTTTGGTTTTTTCTGGACTGAAGAAGGCTGCAGCCCTGCACGTGATGCCGGCGATTATCCCAAAGCATACAGTCCTGTTGAAGCTTTGCATCTCTGTAGCGTTCCAGTTCCAGTTGGGGCTACAGAATCCTGGATCCAATGCAGACAAATGCTACATAGGCACCAAGATATTTATGTCCAAATTTCCTACAGATTAATGCACTCATTTCTTCCTTCCCTAATATGTGAAACATTTTCATCCTCAGTCTGGGATCAGATTTTCTGGGGAAAAAAAAAACTACTCCTAAACCCGCAACCCCAATTTTGGCTGCCCTTTCCTTCTTAATAACTTCTATATTGGCAAAGCGTAGGAATTGGATGTGTAAAGCATCTTGTAAGGGTAGGTGTTGGATTTTTCAGAACCAGGGCAAGAAATCATTTGTCAAAGTCATATGTTTTTATAGATATGTTTTGTTTCTGGCGCTCAGTGTTAGCTGTATTTTCTATGGCTCACCAGCACTTTATGGTTCTGAGCACCTCAAGAACTGCTCAAGACAGCTGGAGTGCTGGCTGAGTGCAAATTCTTCATCTGACCCCAATTCAATCTCATAGCAAATTATCCATGGCCCAAGAGAAAAAGAAAACCCAAACTGTTCATATCATCACACGATTACTCACTTTTGCACCCTGAACTCTGCTCCTCATATGTATGCCTTAAAAAACAGCATTCCCCCACATCCTGGGAATACCTGGGCCCAGCAAGGCAATTCATCTACCCCCATCACTACGTCTGCTTGTTTTTGTCACCATGGGTCTCTCAAAGGCGAGTTATTCTGCCAACAGGTGGCTTTTCCTGAGCATCCACCCCGGGAGCAAATAAGGATGCAGGCACAGGGCAGGCAAGGGACTAAACTCATCTTGTGGTCAGGAGCAACTGTACAGAGAACACAACACACCCTAAAACTGTCAGGGCTGTGGAACACATCCAAGTTCACCCGAGGAGCCCAGGGCATGAAGGCTTTCTGTGACAAGAAGACATGGTTTGGCATATCATTGCTTTGCACAAAGTTCCCAGGCTTAATCTGATTTTGCCTCTTTGTTTTAGGAACAAGTATATTCTTCTATAGGAGCTGCTTCTGACAGTGGGCTGAAAGCCATAATAGAGAAGTCTCTATGAAGTCACCTTCTCCAAACAAGAAGTGAAATAATTCCTTTAAACTGTTAAGTCAGGAACTGAATAAGTGTTTGTCATCTAATTTCAGCTCTCCCACACATACTTCCAGTGAAGTCAGTGAAAGTTTAGGCATCTGAAAGCTATTTTGGATTGACTTCAGTCTTCTAATCTGTCAAGAAGGACAAAATTCTGTATTTCTCCAGTAAGAAGTGATCTCATTGTAATCATTTATTTCTACAATTACCTGTAGCTCGTTAGGAGTGAGTTATTTCCCTTCATTTTTATCTCTTACCCAGAAAGCCCCACCAGGCAGCTAAAGGCAAGAATCAGCAGAGACAAGCAAAATAAACTCTTGCTATAACAAATAATTTGCTGTTTGCTGAGTTTTAAGTTAGTTACTAATCTCCAGACTTTCTACTGGAAAGACATCACTTAAACTTGTATTTTCATCCTTTTAAGTGTCCAGTAAAGTCTTTGGCAGAGTTGGCACTCCCAAACTTGTTGATCTACTCTTTGTGACTTACTTCCAGCTTAGTACTAACAAAACTACACTAGCTCAACACTGCTTTAGAGTTCTTGACCCACATCTGGTTGTCCTGCCAATGACATTGTGAAACTATTAGTGAATCAATTCACAACCACCCTCTCTTGGAAACTATGAAGTCAGGGAAAACCGTGCATGAAGTGCTGCAAGAAACAGCCCTCAAAAGGATTTATCATATCCAAGGGATGTTTTTACTATTCATGGCATGAAATGATGTGATTACTCCCTTACGCAGAAGTAAGAATGTTTAAAATACTACCAAAATATTTACTCTTAATTAACCCAAGGAAAAGGCCACCCACTTCACTCATGAGGTCGTGCATGACTTGATACTGTAAAATTTCTCAGCTCTCCTTAATCAAGAACAAGTCACTATTTTACTCTCTGACAGCTCAAAGCCTGCATGGGTGTTATTGAAAGTTCATCTCAGGCTTGCTGCCTACAGCCTCCTGAATCCAGAAACAAAGGCTCTGCCCTCTTTCAGCCCTGCACCCTTGGGATCAAACTCCAGTCAGGATGTTATCTCCACTGCTTTGTCCCCGCCTAATCCCTGAAAATATCTCCAGGATAATTCATTTTCCTCGTGACGTGCATATGGAAAACCACTATTATGTCAGTTTCATCTCTGTTTATCTGCTTGCGCTTCTTTGTGCTGAATGAACCATTGATCCATGAAACCCTCTGGCTGCTCAGCCCTGCTGCAGTCCTCCCTCCCTCCCTCCTCTGCTTGTGCTTTGGACATTTGGCTCTGCAGTGATCCTATTGCCAACTCACCTGAAGAACATGAATCTTTCTCCCAAATCACTGTTAAAAAAACCAGAGTGGGGGGTGTTAGAATTACAATAAATAAATGCCAGGCTTTTTTTTTTTTTTCAGTTTTCCATTTCAATTTTCCTCTCTGTCCCTGAAATGAAATTCTTACAGTCTGTCATCTAGAAGGACCCTCCACTTTTAACTATGTCCTATACTTTGTCCATTTTGTTTTTGTCAGAAAACAAAGGCAGATGGTGGTTATTTCTTTTCAGAAAAGGATGGGATTTTAAATATTATCTGAACAGAAAGAATATTTTGGGTATCACTGACAGATGGCCACAGCAAGCACGGTAAGTATTCAAAAGTGTTTATGAGACCAGGATAGGTCCCCATGCTTCCAGTGCTGAAAGCCAAGTGTCTGTCCCCTGCGAAGTGTACGGTCAGCATCTGTTACAAAGAGGAGTAAACACAGAAAGATCCGAACAGTTTAGGGAAATTCCATCATTTCCACATGTGGTTTATAAAAAACAAGACAAAGTTGCCCTCTCTTTTTTGGTTGGGTTTTTTGTCTCTGTGTGTGTGTGTGTGTTGGTGTGGTTTTTTGATTGTTTTTCACTGAATGCATTTGGAAATGCTGACTTTTTATTTTGATGTGCATCATCAAAATAACACATTACGAAATTCACAACATTGGCACGTACATGTTTGTTTGTTTCATAGGGCACAAGTAAATCATTGTTAGAATGATTGTTACAAGTAGTTTCAATTTTAATAACACTTTTCTTTCGGCTATTGCAATGCATAAGCAGTTCATCTGTCTTCATTGCCTTGCCTGACCATATTCCCTGGACTACTATCAAAATATCCCCAGTGTCCTTGAAAAACCTCATAGACAGTCGGACAATAATCAACACATTATCTATGAGTCTCCAGAGACCCATATCCAGAAGAAAACAAAACAGATCCCTGGTAACAGAGATCCCCAGGGGAAACGTGCTACAGAGAAATGCACTCCATTGTTTGTGATTCAAAAGTCAATGCTCCGGAAAACAATACTATTGTATTTAGCCATTAGAAGGACATTTCAGCTAAAAGCAATCCAAAAAGAAATGTTTCATTTTTATTTCCTTTTGAAAAAAATTATATAAAAAATTAAGTTTTTCTATGACAAACTTAAGGCAAAAAAAATCTCATGGTGATCTGAGTCTCTTGACTAGTTATTGCAGAGGCCATGAATAGCGAGTGGACAATTCTGGTTGTACCCTGTGGAAGGCAGCAAGATAGGTTCTAGCAAACCCTTTACAATGAAAGTTTTCTGAGTGCAAATGACAGTAACTCAGTGTTCTTTTTTGCCCATCCCCGTATTTCTCAGAAGTCAAATGATTTCCAGCAGAAGGAGAGATGGAAAAGAATAAAATTCAGGATAAAACTGTGACATCTTCAAAATATCCTCTCATTGAGACTGAGTTTCGAAAATAAACTTTTCCCCCCAAGCTGCACTATCCATGGCAATTTTATGCTTTAAAAAACACAGCAGCAAAATACTAACTGTAATGCTTTTGGCTGTCTGCTCCTTCTCTCATTCATACATCATTTAGCTTCCTTTTAGGAGGTGAAAACATCAGCTCATCTGAGGAAGGAGACAACTGGTTTGAAGCAATGGTTCCATGTAATACTCTTTCTTTTCTATTCTCTCGTGTGCCATCACGGTACATCAATAATTTATAGAGCATTTAATTACTCAGTAAAGCACAAGTGGGCATATTTTCCATAGCTATTCCAAGCACATCAACAAGGCCTTTTTCCCCTTAAGGCCTTGAAGCGTGTATGGTAATGGACTTATAAAACTTTCCCTGGAGTCCCTTATTGCTGTTGCTTTATGTTCTTTTAATTTATTTTGGGGATGCTTTTTTGTTTTGTTTGTTTGAAAGGGGAATTTTCAGGCCAAACCTAGAGAATACTGTTGCTGCTTTGACTTCATCCTTTCATATGGTGAGTACGTTAATAAATAATACAGTGCTGACCTGCACTGAATGATTTTTCTACAAATCGTGCTCAGACTTCACAAGAAACAGAGCATGGGCTCTCATGGCAAAAAAATCAAAAGGCATTAGGTTTGTTCTTTGCTGATACCATTCTTGGTATTCCCTTTGTTTTCAACAAAACTCTTGTAATGATGGCACTGTCACACTCATGCTCTACATCCCTCAAAATCTCAGGTTTTCATTCCTGCAATGGGCCCTGGCATTAGGCAAGGGTGAGGGCAATGCCACTTGTATTTCTGCCACTGATTCGAAGGCTCTTGGAGCGACAGGTTAACCCTCTGTGTTTCCCTCTATTTTGTAAAATAAGCATAACAAAAGCTTGCACCAACTACACAGAAGAGTACCATGAGATTAATTATCAGTGTTTCTGAAGAACTGTTATATCCTCAGGCCAAATGTGTTATTGGCAATGGTTCTTATTCTTGTAAGTGCCAACCTGAGAAATAGGCACCAAATTCTTTCTTTCCTTAAAGCCACTGAAGACAGCAGACCAAGTTCTGTTCTCATACCTGATCACATCACATTTTAACCCAAATCTCTTCAGGATTGCTATTAAAATTGAGACCTCATTTACACCTGCAAAATCTTTAAGAAAAAATAAAAAAAGCCTACCAGTGACAAAACTTGAGCTCCATCTGTCTAGCACACTGGTTGGCCCAGTTTCAAGTAAATATCATACCCTGCACCTGTGACACATTTTTTATGTCTAAAAATGACACGATTAGAGATAATGGAGGAAAATATACTTTATATGTATACATTTATATAGCTATATAAAATCTATATTCTGCAGAATGAAAGCTATCTGAAGTTGGAGTCAGAATGCCGTAAATACGTGGAATAAGCACAGTGACAAAGAGACACAGAAAAATCATCACAGACAAGAGAGGTGAATGCATCAGGGGTTTGGAGTACTTGTCAGGGAGGGAAGACGGTTGCAAGAAGTTTTTTTGTTTTATCAGTGATGAAGTTTTAAAAGAACAGGAAGAGTGAAACATATTTAAGAAGGCTGCAAAGTTTGGCCCATCATTCTGTGTACTATGCTATGAGCCCAGCCTTATCTAGCAAGAGAAATTGGTGTAGAAGAGTTATCTATTTTCCAGGCGCTTAGCAATATAACGTTATGGAATTCTCATGCAGATTTTCCACAGCTGAGATGTACAGAAAAAAAAATCTGAACTTGTTTGGAAGCAATGAGTTATTTCCTGAGACCCGAGCGTGATGGGCTGGTTAGTAAATTGAATGCCTATTCTGCTCACACTGGGGTGTGTGCCAATTACCTTGCCACTTCTGTCTTTTCTCCAGTGTTGTTTAATTAGAAAAAATAATTTGACACAATAGCACATTTTGGGTGGACAAAAAAAAAAACCCCAAACCACCTAGTTCTGCAGAGGGAGCTCCATTGATTTTGGATTAATGTTTAAGATTTTAGAATTTCCTGCAAGAAATTTCCCGTATTATCACTGTATACAGGGCACATCCCAAGCAGATGACATTTACAGCACTTGTCAACATTTTAAGACTCTTATTCAGGGAAAGTAAATTAGAAACTGCATTTTGTTTTCTATTGAAATACGCAATAGGAAACCTTTCCAAATTAACTTTGGAAGATGCAGGTCCCTGTAAACACAGAGCTCTCTTTGGGACCACTGTGTTCTAGGATGATTACTTGGCTTGTTCATCTTGTTCCTGTATTCGGCCAAACAATTAGCTTGGCAACATGCCATAGCTAAACTTTTCCTTGGGAAACTTACTGTTGTCTAACTGAATGTGCAGTGAAAATATGTGGAATTTTAAACTAACAAGAAAGTAAGAGGGTTAATGATTTTCTGTGTTGCATTTTTAAAAAATCATCTCCTTGGCCTTGGTGTATAATGACATGAACTAATTGACTAAGTTGGTGAGCAAGATTTGAAAATGAAAAAGCCATAGAAATGTAAATAAAACCCCTGATGCTGATTGCAATGCAGGAGAGAATTTAGAGAGGAAATGTATGCCTCATCCTCACATGAAAAGACATTGCAGGACACATACATTTTTAGCAATGTTATCAATAAAAGTGAAGTAAATGTAAGTATCTGTCACAAGAGAATGCAATTAAAAATTAAATTGATTTCTTACCCGTTTTTCACTTTCATGGCAACACTTATGGTTGCCCAGTAACTGTAGTGGCATCAAAGGATTAATGCCCAGTTTTCAGGGATGTCCTCTTCACTGCAGGTATAGAGTTGACATTCAGATCATAAAACTTCCCTTAGGAATCCTCAGTATAGAGCTATTAAATCTCATTTCAGTTCACTTTTCTGATGACTGAATCATCTTCCCAATCTCCTCTTTAAATACATGCCAGGCATTTGTCAGCATGCTAAGCAGACAGCTGTGTTTTGTAATATACATCCTTTACCTCCTCTATGAAAAGGTAGCATTTGAACCTAGATTTCTAGAAAGAAGAGTCAGTGAATTAGCCACTCATTTTGTCTCTTCTGTAATGATACACACATTTCCTGTATGTATTATGGGGAGTCATGAATATACTTAGCATGGTTCAAAACAACATTGATAAATAGTTATGTCTAAGGTGACAGCTTAAGTGCAGATATCTGCACTGCTCATAAGAGAAAATAAGTGACATACATTGCACCCTTCTGTGTGGCTGAGGTTGGTTTGTTTGTTTGTTTGCCCTGAAATCCCCTTTAAAATATTTTTCCTATTTAATTAGCACTATACTGTAGTTCAGGTTTACATGGCAAATTGATTTGATAAGTTGTAAATAAATCATCATGTAAATCATCATGTATAATTATGTGCATGCTATGTAAGGCAATAAAAATTTACTGGAGACTCTTGAGTTTTCATGAGCTTGAGTTCTCTTGGTAACTTCTGCAGTGGTGGCTGAATGTGAGCCCTGCTGCAACAAAAAAAAGGGGCAGAGCAAAAAAGGAAGCAGCAAAGAGGAGAAAATGCACAGCAAAAGCAGAATGCTGGTGGAAGAACAGAGCAGTAGCACTAAGGGCACTGGCACCAAATGGCACAGCACTGTGTCCCACCCACTGAAACCAGTGGGTTTCAGCACCTCCGGATGCCAGTGCAAGCTGGACTGGCAGCTACAGCCCTGGTTCTACCATGGGCAAAACCTACAGGGTCAGAGGTCCTACAAAAAGGACTCTGAGGCTCAAAGAGTGGGTACAAAGCCACCCAACCACTTCTTGTAACTCCTAATTCACGGTACAGAACAATATCTCATGTCCACTTGTGTTTGTCCTCTACAAGTGAGCTTGGTCCCTGCCCCAAGAACAGCCTGAGGATGCCCAAGATGGTGCAGATTCTCTGGGACACCATCTCAGCTAATCACAGTGGAAAGACAAAGGTGCAGCTCATTTGCACAGACCTCCACAGAGACAGTAGCAGAAGCTCCCCTCTGGCAAGTGCTCCAGATATTTACCTCAAAAGAGAAAATTCTCTGAGAATGCACAAGTCAGATCTGAGATGTTTCAAGAAAGAGTGAAGATCATATCATGACCAATGAACTATAAAACCAATACAGTTAGATGGATAGCTGCTGCTTTTAAAAAAATTATTATTATCCCCTTTTTATTGTTTCCTTGTTTCCAGTTTTAGGTGCAGCTTCATTAACTTTTATTGTGCATTAATTGATTTGAAATTTAAGAATAATTTATCAGAGGAATATTTATTAGACATTAACATAAGATTATCACAACAGGGTAAGATTTCATATCCAAAGACCACTAAAAATACTATGACTATCACTTTGCCATGAGTATAGTACCATTTAATTTGAAAGTCTGAATTGCCTACGAGAAATGACTGCAACTTGAAGGCATCAATAAACTCCCAGAAATAAAACATAAGATACCAGAGGCCAATGAAATAATGATGTTCAAACTGTTCTTATGACTGACTGGGATGATGCTGAAGGCTGTGCTAGCTGTTGCAGAATGCCTTCATCAGGAAGAAAATTGTCCACAAGGAGAGCTAAAATTTTACGGGCTGTGAGTTCAAATTAGCACGCTCAGTTCACTAAATCCCACCAATCTACATCATTTAAAAATCCCAGTTCAGGTTTATCTGATGTCTTCAGATGAAATCACAATAAATTTTGGCAGCAGCGGTAATTTGAGGTAGAATAAAAAAAGGATGAAGTCCAAATGTGCAGAGACGTTGTTTTGGAGCATGTACAATGCCTAACCTGGGATGGGTGGGTGTGCAACACTTTGTTTCAAGGTAATGGGAGGCTGGGCAAGACTAGACAGGTCTTGACTGCAAGCATTAGGTGATAAGAATATTCCCTGTACCAGAAAAAGATGCTTTAAAAGTTTATTACAAACTATCAAGAAACTGTTTCGTCTGGCCTGTGCTCAGCACATTTCCAAAATGTTAGAAGCTTTTGGGGAAAGAAGGTGAAGTTTCTTCCTTGTCTTCCTGCTTTTCCTTTAAGGAAAGTTCTCTTTCTTTCTAATCTTCATGACAAAGATGTCCTATATTTATTTTTTATTCAGTTTTCCTCTTTGTCTTGTTCTTCTTCTCTCAGCAAAGCAGGACATTTTGAAGTTTTCTGGGCTGGAGAAGTAAAACTGCTTTTTGCCAGTGAATCAACTTTATTCTTTATCTCAAGAAACTTCTCAGCTTTTTGACAAACAACAAAATGATTGTGCACTATCCAGAACAAACCATGTTCCCCAAAGGAGGTAAGCAAAAGCTGTAAGATTGAGTAGTTTGGTATCTTGCTTTTGCTGAGAATGTCACCTGTGTGCTTTCTGTGGCTTCCTGACAGACGCACAGAAACACAGGCAAAGAGGCAGAAAAAAACTTTAAAGTTCATATTGTGTTAATATGAATGGGAGTGGTTCACCACAACAGTGCTCTCATTGTGAGAGATTTTGTACTGTAAGGCACAGGATGACTTCCAAGAAAGATCCTTTTTCCTATCTTGTATACATTATACCTGGGATATTTGTGATGTATCGTATGAGACATGGGGGAAAATTGAGAATGGAAACTTTCCCATTGAAGATAATAGGAGTTTTGCCAGGGACTTAGATTCTGCCCAGAGGATTTATCGGTTGGTATTTGTCTAGGAGTCAGAAAATCTGAATTCAGCTCCTCAGCTGACTATTGATTTCTGGATAGATGTTAGTGTGTCACTTAGAGTTTAATTTTTAAGGCAGTTGGTTCTCGATCGTTTTAAATAGCCCTGCTACTTCCTTCAGGTTCCAAAGAGAGAATCTACAATCTTGTGAAAATTTAGCCATTAATCTCTGCCCTCTACTGCTGTATCTTGCTCAATTCTTCTGACTCTCATATTTTAAGTGGTCCATCTCTTCAAATTACAGTATTCTTTTTGTTCTTGGACCCTATTAGGATTCAAGAACAGTATTAAATGTTTTTCCAGTGCCTGACTGTATCAGGCCCAAGCTTTGTGTTATCAGGCCTAAAAGCAACACAAATAGAACATAATGACAGAGCTTGTATTGAATTTTACTGAGGCCAGTGAACACAGCAGCTGTCACACACTTAGAGTGAGCGTAGAAGTGAGTGAGCGTAACTACTGAAAATGAAGATGCAATACCCAAAATAGAGTCCTACAGCAAAATCAGAGGTGAGAACAAAGATAGTCCAAGGAACTTCCCCAGAACCTAATCAAACAGATACGCACATCTCTGTGTCTGTGTGGGTGTATTGGGTTTGCATGGCAAGCTTTTGGTAGCAGAGCATCTACAGAAGTGGTTTCTGTGAGAATCCGCCAGAAGCTTCCCCCATATCCGACAGAGCCAATGCCAGCTGGCTCCAAGACAGGCCTGCCACTGAGCAAGCTGAGCAATGGTGGTGATAAAATACTGAAGAAAAGTTAATAAATGCTGAACAGCAGCCAAAGGAGAGGAGTGAGAATATGTGACAGGAACAGCCCTGCAGACCCCAAGGTCAGTGCAGAAGGAGGGGCAGGAGGTGCTCCAGGCACCGGAGCAGAGATTGCCCTGCAGCCCCTGGTGCAGCCCATGGTGAGGCAGCTGTGGCCCTGCAGCCCATGGAGGATCCCAACCAGAGCAGGGGGATGCCCAAAGGAGGCTGTGACCTTGTGAGAAGCCCACACTGGAGCAGGCTCCTGGCAGGACCTGTGGCCCTGTGGAGAGAGGAGCTCATGCTGGAGTAGGTTTGCTGCAGGACTTGTGTTCCCATGGGGAACCCACCCTGGAGCAGGAGGACTGCACCCCATGGAATGGACCCACGCTGAAGCAGTTCATGAAGAACTGTGTCCCATGGGAAAGACTCAAGTTGGAGAAGTTTGTGGAGGACAGCCTCCCATGAAAGGGACCCCACACTGGAGGCAGGGGAAGGGTGTGAGGAGTCCTGTCTCTGAAGAGAAAGGAGGACAGAGACATGATGATGAAGAAGAGTGTGATGAACTGGCTACAGCCCCCATTCCCCATTTGCCTGTGCCACTGTGGGGGAGAAAGTAGAGAAATCAGGAGTGAAGTTGAGCCTGAGAAGATGGGAGAGATAGAAGGGAAGGTGTTTAAAGTTCTTTTTGCTCATTATCCTTCTCTTTTACTAACTAGCAACAAATTAAACTAATTTTCCCACGTCCAGTCTATTTTGGATGCAATGGTAATGGAGGAATCATCTCCCTGTCCATATCTTTAACAGTGACTCTATGAATGGACAGGATTTTAGGAGATGGGATCCAAGCGTAGGACAGGGATTGTAACCAGTAGTAACCAGTCAAGTACTTAACCAGCTACTGAAAGACTGCCACTGCTTTGGGAGTGCTGATGGTTTGTTCAACAATTTACACCTCTGTACTGACCATGGGAGGGTCAAGGCTGGGTGGACTGTGACCAGACAGTTCAGCTGACAGTAATTGTCCTTCGGACTCCATGTGTCCCACTCTGCTCTCTTCCATCGGCCCTCGTCAGCCACTCAGCTGCTCACATACTCGCAAGGCCCGTCCAAAACGCCCTTTCCTTTGACTACATCCTTTAAATGCTATTGCTGTATGAATGTCACCAGTTCCACTGCTACCCACAGTACTACCCACTGCTGAGCCTCATCCTGCTTTTATACTCCGCGGCTCCTTTCCTTTTTTCTGCTTTGCTTCTGGCTCTGGACCAATTCCTTCTTTAAAATTCCTTTTGAAAGGTTCAGCTTGAGAACACTGTTCATTTAAGTACTGACAGTAGGTTCATGCTTTCAAAAGTACTGCTGCAGAGCACAGGAACTCACCAACTTCCCTTGATGAAATGCCTCATAGTTTTTTTTAATGATTCGAGGAAAAAAAACTGTCTTGGCTCCTTTCCTCTCTCCCCAATGATTCAGCCACACGAACATGTAGCAAGATGTGTGAAAAGCCATTCTGCAAACAAAATTATTTAAACAAAATGAATCCTATTGCATTGGTTTTGTACAAGTCCTGTGTCAACCCTATGGGACAGGTTGTTGAATTGAAGACAACCCTTATTTGCTACCTGAGATGCTGTCGTGAATTCCTCTACCATTCCATGAACTTCCATTCTTCCAGAAGGCTACCCCTGAATGAGCAATGTGGTCTGGCACACAGCATGTTTCACCAACAGAGAAGCTCTCAGAGAAAGATGGACAGGAGCTGGAGGGAGGCAAGCATCTGTTCAAACTATTCAAGGATTAAATTGATCGCCTCTAAATTAATTGAGCCAGAGAAAGGAGATAACAGGTTGGCAACTGAACACCGCTCAAAGGGATGCAAATTTCATAGAAAGGTTGGAGTACAGTGCAAGATAATTTATAACAGTGAGGCACCCTGTTCCACTGGGCTGCAGAATTGAAAGAGATGAAAAAAAAGTCTGCAAACTTAATGCAGTGAATTCTCAGTAGCTCAGAAAGGTCGATAATAAAAGAAAGGATCCAGCAAATTATTTTGGTAAAGAAAACACGGATTCTTATAACCTTCCCTCTAAAAAAAAATCCTTATTTGCAAATACTGCCAGCATGGGTCTAAGTCAGAGCTGTATGAGGAAGGGTGGGAAGGATTTTGGAAGTCTCTTTTGACATCTCTTTTCAGGGGATGATTGATTCATGTCTGGTGTTGTACCCAGCATGACTCAGCTGAAATGAGCGAAAAAGATTCTGTGATCATTTTCTTTCAGTTTTTCCTTCCTTTATCCCTTTAAGAAGCAGCATAAAGCAACCCTAAAAACTAAGCAAAGGCACCACCTCCCTCTTGCAGAGTGTATTTAGGCTGATAATTCTTGTTCCACTCCAACAGGAGGATCTCTCCTGTTTCACATTCCCATGTGTAAAATATTATACTAGCCCCAGCATCTGGCTGACAGACTGCCACGTCATCTCTGGGAGAAGGAGTTTCTCCTGGTGAAGAGGGGTGTGGTGGGTTGACCCTGACTGAACACTAGGTGCCCACCAAAGCCACTCTGTCACTGCCCTCCTCAGTTGGACAGGGGAGAGAAAATAGAGTGAAAGGTTCATGGGCTGAGATAAGGACAGACAAAAATCTTGAAAACACCTTTCCCCCAACCCTCCCTCCTTCCCATGCTTAACTCTAATCCCTATTCTCTACCTCCTCCGCGACAGCGGTGCAGGGGGACTGTAAGTGGGGACTTTGGTCAGTTCATCACATGTTGTTTCTGCCACTGCTTCCTCCTCAGGGGGAGAAGTCCCTCCCCTGCTCCAGCATGGGTCTCTCCCACGGGTGACAGTCCTCCACAAACTTCTCCAACATTAGTCCTTCACAGGGGCTGCAGTTCTTCACAAACTGCTCCAGCGTGGGTCCCTTCTATGGGGTGCAGTCCCTCAGGAACAGGCTGCTCCAGGGTGGGTCCCCAGTGGGGTCACAAGTCCTGCCAGCAAACCTGCCCCAGAGTGAGCTCCTCTCTCCAAAGTCCGATAGGTCCTGCCAGGAGCCTGCTCCAGTGTGGGCTTCCCACAAGGTCACAGCCTCCTTTGGGCATCCCCCTGCTCTGGGGATCCTCCCTGGGCTGCAGGTGGATCTCTGCTCCACCATGGACCTCCACGGGCTGCAGGGCCACAGCTGCCTCACCATGGGCTGCACCAGGGGCTGCAGGGCAATCTCTGCTCCGGTGCCTGGAGCACCTCCTGCCCTTGGGGTCTGCAGGGCTCTTCCTGTCACATATTCTCACTCCTCTCCTTTGGCTGTTTTTGACTCTTTTTGTCTCTGACCACAATTACTTCTGCACATTGTATTTTTTTCCCTCTTCTTGGATACAATATCCCAGAGGCACCACACTGTTGCTGTTGGGCTTGGCCTTGGCCAGCAGTGGGCCTCTCGTGGAGCCAGCTGGCATTGGCTCTGTTGCACGTGGGGGAAGCTTCCAGCAGCTTCTCACAGAAAGCACCCTTGAAGATCCTCTGCTACCAAAAGCTTGCCATGCAAACCCAATACAAGGGACTAATGTGAGAAAACTGATCTGGAATAATTCAAAGTTTCGGGAATGGAGACGGTGGCTGTTTCTGCAGGCTATTCCTCTCTCAACAGGTAGACAAGAGTACCAGAATATTTGGCATGAGTCAATGGCCTCTACACTGGATGGTTAGAGAAGCTCACACTGCTGACTGTTCATTAACAGTAAAGAAGGGCCCTTTCATCAGTGATTGCAGACTTTTTGCTAGAGGGAGAAGCAATTAAAGTTCTTTAAAATTGCCTATTCCTGAAGTATTTCTCATTATAAAGGACTGCAGATGGAATTACAAATCTGTTATTTTTTTTCACCATGCGAGCACAAAATGAAACAGTTCCCTTAACGCATTAATGTGTGTCCTGGGGTGATGGTTTGATACTGTATTCCCATCCACCTGCTCTCTGCCCAGACATGAATCCTGTGCCTTTCTGTACCTTTAAGGGAGAAGGAGGAGAGCCAGTGGAATTCCTTCGGTGCTGTGCTCAAAACACAGATAAGCTCGCTGGCTTCTCCTGCCCGGCTGCTCCACTTCTGCAGCAGGGAACATGGTTACATTCCTTTTGCTTTTTAGCTAGTTTCTTGTTCGTTAGCTAAAGCACAGAGCCCTGGGACTTTGGTTTCTTCTTCTTCTCTTCTGGACTGTTCAGCAACACCAGAACATCACCGGGAGGCCCTACACCGTCACCTGGAGGGGCCCACACTGAACCCCAGCTCTGGGGAGGAGAAAGGCACACCCACAAAGGACTCTGAAATCTACCCAGGTTCTCTCCACAGCCAGAGGTTTTATTATTCAGCATTATTCTTTTTCCATGCCTGGGTGCACTTTACTTGTTAAATAAATAGTCTTTTTTTTTCACTTTCCTCCGAGGAATTTCTTCCCGAACCTCATGGGGGCGGGGTGGCTGTAACCTGCCTTCTTAGGAGGAGACGTTCCTTCCAAACCGTTTCCCTTAATTTGTCTCAAACCGGGACAATGTGATACTTGCAAATAAATGTGAGATAAGTTTTGGGAAAAAACCAATGCTATCTGAAAATCTGTGACACTCTAATGAGGAAATTGGGCAGATTAATAAAAAAAAGTAATTTGGTTCAAATACCAGAGCTATGCCAACATGATTTTCATTCCTTTTTCCTTCTTCCACCCTCCAGGGAATAGTTTATCCATTATAAAATGGGGGTTTGCCAGAACCAGGTGTTATTAAGTAAAAATCCCTCACGTCTGGTTATGTGTTTTACTCACTAAAATATTACATAAAAGGTTGGTAGTGCAAATACTGCCCTACCCTTCCTGAAGGGGAGGAAATGGTGTACTATCCACAATTAAAAGGTTGGTAGTTGCCTAGACCGAGAGACATTACAGGATTCATTCAGTCACCCCAAAATACATTGATACATTCAAGAACCTCATGTTCAGGGTGTAAGTGGGATTGCAAGCACGTTTTTCTTCCCTGCATTATACCTCCCTCAGCTCTGTAAATTCATCCCAGGGCCAGAGTCGCGCAGTGGTTAGGAAACACTGCAGATCAGTCTCTGCAGGTCATAGAGGTTTCAAAGCTGCTTTTCTACCAGGGTAGGGAGCTATTCAACACAGCAGAGCATGGGCTAAACTACTGTCATTTCAGGGTAGTATTTTGCTTTAAATCTTCTCTGCTCTCTAGGTAAGAACAGTGCTTCCCACCCGTGCTTGGGCACAGCCTGGCTCTCAGAATGATCCAGGTTCATCAGTTCCTGTTGAATTTAGCAATGGCTGATGGGGCACAACTCTGGTTTCAGCCACATTTTAAATTCAGTCTTAGGAGGAAAGCAGCATGCCTTCAGCTGGCTATTCAAAAATCAGTGACCATTAACACTACTGATTGCATGAAAAGGTGTTTTTAAAAAGTTTGCTAATTGCCCCCTGTTCCTAAACCTCTGATCACTGCAGGTGCCCTCACTGCTGCCACTTTGCCAGCAGCCAGCAGCTGTTAGCAGACAGGAGCTGCTGAAGATGAGCTGAAACTACTTCTTGCTTTTTCACAGTACAGTACTCCTTACCCAGATTTTTTCATTTATGTCTTCAACAGTCTTCACTACCTGTCTGTGGTTTCTTTGTTTGAAGTCAGGTAATAAATTATGAATGTAACTTCAGATGCAAAATGCAGTGCCCACCCAACACGGTTTGACAGAGACTCTGGACACAGTCTGATGGTTGCCTCCAGTTATGCCTAAGGGTTTTGTCCACCCTCTGAAAAGCAAAGTGATATGGATAGCTAACCTAGGAAAGCTGCAAGTCAGCAAGTCCACAGGCACACAGGGCCATGAAAACTCAGAGCAAAGCAGAGCAAAGCAAAACCCTGTGCTGTGCTGGAGTTAGCAACCCCCTGCTCTCATCCACACACCAGTTTATCATCTTATCATCATAAATCAGAGTTTTAGTAATGCAGGCTTCCCCACAATACCAGCTTCAGAGTCAGCTTGGACCAAATGGGGGAGTCTGCTTGCAGCCTCTGTCTTGCTGACATTCTTTGTAAGTGGCCAAGGAGCTTTTGAACCTACTGTTGTCAGAGGTCCATCTCCCTCCAGCAGATCTATCTCCAGATTTACAAGGAAGAACAGGGAACAGAAGCCAACAACTCAATCTCACTAAAGAATTACAGAAAAGCAGAAATGAAAAAAAGAAACTCCCTCTTCCTCAACATTTTCCAAAGACATAGAACTGTTTCTCTCTTACATGTTCCTCAAAGTCTCCTAAGAAGTGCCAGTGGTCCTCTTAAGACAAGTCCATGAAACAGAGCTTTGCACTTGATGGAAAAGCCATTTTGACTGAACAAGTGCATTTCCATTAAAAAAAATCTATTACAGAAATTGACTGCAGTGCTCATACTTGGGCATATGAGAAGAAAAGAGACAGAGAATGTAAGTCATTCATCATTTGTTTACAGATTCATGCTCCCCAAAGGCCTAGTTTGGGTTTGATTACATGCAGTAATAGCTTATTTACACTAGCCCTAGCTGGAGGCAGTGGTGACTAACAATGCTTTAACAAAATGTCACACGCAGCTTTTCCTTCAAGCCGTGCCAGGGCCTGCTGAAGTCAGGGTGATGAAGTTCACCTTACCTATATTTAGATTTCCAGCCAGATGTCCTTTGCATCGTGATTCCTTGAGCCTGTTTTAGTCATCTGCTCCAGTTCCAGACGCATCGCTTCAACAGGCAGGAGCCATCCCTGCCTGTGGCATAAGAGAGGCGGTGTCCTGTGACCAGCCAGGTGTGGTCACACAGAGTGTTCCACTCTTAGTCTTTGCATTGGCACGGTGGGTTCTGGCTGAGAGGTCAGCAATATGTTCTGGTGAGATTAACCAGTTTTGGGGACTTCAATCCTGAAAGGACACATTGCATCACAGCATGCCACCCTTGAAATAAGCAGTGTCCTGTAGCCAGGCCACAAGCCATTCTGCTGGAAGACATTTCCTCCCTTGTTATACTCCCTACAATAGTATAAAATCCACTGCTAGTTTCTACGTGTTATATTTTTCCTCAACTTTCACTTTCCTTTTGTTTTTCTCATTTCACTTCACCTCCTCATCATCCTTCTCTGTTTTCCTTTACATTTTTCAGTCTTATCTTATCTTCATTTCCATCCTGTATTCTGTTTTTCTTTTTTTTTACTGCTTTTATGTAATGTCATTATTTATTGGTTTTTATAAACGATCCAGCTCTTCAATACACTTCTTACACTTATGCTTTCCAAAAACTTTGGAAGAGAAAATAAGTTCCATTCTTCTTCTTCTGCAAAACATCTATTACATGTGTTAATACATTTTGTATTTCTAAACAATGTAATAATACATGAATGCAAAAACAAAAGCAAAAACTTTACATTCAGACTATTTTCATGTAAATGTAAAATATTTCTGAAGACTACACACATTTAAGGGATAATAAATTATTATCCTGTATCACTTCTATCACTTAACTTTTATTTCCTTACTCATGTTCACACTTTCCTCAATTGTTTTTGTAATACAGCTCAGCTCAGTCACTCAAAGCTCTTAGAAATCACGCCCACCTTGTTTAGTCTCTATCCTCCTTAAGGAACAGGAATTCAACTGAAGAAGCAGCCTCAAAAATTGCTTTTCAATCTTCAGAATCATGCATATCAGCCCTAAATACAACTAATACAAGTCCATCCGGTATGTTAATTGTTGCCTATCTCTTATCTGTGCTTGCAAACCAGCTGCAAGACTGTAAAATTTGGAAATATGTTTCATCTCCAGCGGGGCTAAAAGCAATTCTTAGGTTTCTGTATGCAGTGTAGAATGCAGGACGAGATTGCTCCTGGCTAATTAAAGCTAGGGACTGGAACATAAGGATGCTGGGGAGCTCTCCACATCCTACACCGTAGAAGACCCCTAAGCTAATTTCAGGAAGGTGAATGAACAAGTCAGCAGAGCTCTTCTGCTTCTGGGAGTAATGCATACACTGGGTTTTTCCATGGAGATACAGGAGCTCACTCAGTGCCAGCTCAGCTCTCTCTAACCAGCCCTTTAGCTCTTTCCTTTGCACTAATGTGAAGACAGGCTGAGAGAGCTGAGGCTGTTTAGCCTGGAGATGAGAAAGCTCTGGGGAGGCATTCTAGGAGCCTTCCAGTACCTAAAGGGTCCTACAACAAAGCTGGAGAGGGACTTTTTACAAGGGAGTGTAGGGATGGCACAAAGGGAAATGGCTTTAAACTGAAAGAGGGCAGGGTTAGATCAGATATGAAGAAGAAATTCTTTACTGTGAGGGTAGTGAGGCAGTGGAACAGGTTGCCCAGAGAAGCTGTGGATGCTCCATCTCTGGAATTGTTCAAGCCCAAGTTGGACAGTGCTTGGAGCAACCTGGTCTAGTGGAAGATGTCCCTGTCCATGGCAGGGAGGTGGAACTAGATGATCTTTAAGGTCCCTTCCAACCCAAACAATTCTACGATTTTATATGTAGCAGAAGTAGCATTGTGGCACAGGGGTGGTTTCATACATCCCATTTTCAGAAGCCGCAACCTGGCTTCTTCTGAAAACTTTCCTGAGCAATAAATAAAAGGATATTTGCTTGCAACCCCTGCTGCTATACTTTGGAAGGAGTAGCTGGAACTTCCAGCAGCAGATGGCCCTTCCACATCTTCAGAGTTGCTTGGTGGGCCTTTGACCTTTCTGAAGTTGTGTCAATAAGCCAGCTGAGTCTGAATCAGAAAAAAGTCTAAGGCTCATGAAGAAGTTTAATCCCTCCTAATAACCCAATCTTATGACATTTACAATCCTTCTGTTATTTTTATATTCAATAACAAGGTAGTAATCTTTTGCCATCCAACTTTATTATTCCTTCCAAGGCTTTTATAGGAGCAGCATAACCATTTCCCACGTGCTGCAAAGGACCTGAATTAGAAGCATGCTGGAGCTACTCTTCTCTCCCACGCCTGCAACGTGTGTTCTTGAGCGCTGGCTGTGGTTCCACAAAGCCATTGCTGACTTTTCTCAAAGACTGCTGAGTCCTTCTGTACTAGTCCTCTATTCCAGAGCGGAAACATTGAGCTGTTTTTAAAGACCATCATCCTCAAGTCAGTGAAAACAGCCTAAATCATGCATGCAGCACCTCTTTACCTCCCTTCCTTGCCAAATAAACAAGTGGTGAAAGACTTCTGGAGGGTATGCAGGAATGGCTCAGTACAAGGGCACAGCAATAACAGGGAATGGCAACTGTTGACCTGCTCTTCTGATTTGACTGTCCTTCCACATCGTTGTCTCAGTGCAACAGTCTTGGAATCACAAATTTAAATGCACCTCATTATTCATTTTTATATAGAGTAATTAAGTGCTCCTTTCCAACTCATCACTGAAGGCCTTCACTCCAAGGCATGTACACGTGCATCACTCTAAACATTTGGCTGTTGTGTAAAAGCTTTGCAGTGTGAGCTGCGTATACTTCCCAGCTTTCCCTGTCTCCCATCAGCATTGCTTAAAAGGGAAACTTCAGGAGGATAGTGCTCCTCTCAGAGCTGCTGAAGCACACAAATTCATCCAGTTAGTCGAGCAAAGGTAGAGCATTTACACAAACTGTCTACTCTCTGTCAGGACTGAGGGTCTAGAAATTCCCACAGATGTTCCTCAGTTTAGTACAGTGCAAAGTGGAGTTCCTTTTGTCTGATTTTGTGCATATTCCCACAGCTGTCCACCCAGAGGGGAGAGAAATGGTCACCTCCTCAGGTGGTCTCACCCACGGGTTGCATGGTTTGCTTTGACAACATCGTCAACAAAGGGAGACCACTGATTTATTTTTGCATGGCTGCCATTAAATGAAGAGAAAACAGCCCATGAGTGGCTTCCATTTCCTTTACCACAGCTACCACATTGCCAGGTTTTGTTGAACACACCCCAAATGTCTTGTCCTTGTGACCATCCCAGTCTGCTGCACCTCCTTGTTCCATGGAACATCCTTTTCATGTCCTGAACTGTGGAAAAAGCTGACAACACACACGCTGTATCAGCTGGTGGGTTTTCTCATACTGCTTCTACTGCATGGACAACAATATCACTTAAGAGCAGGAATGATGTTTGCCTTGAAAAGGGTAGGCACATGCAATCTGCTTTTGCTAATGATGGGCTAAAGGAAAGGGCATAGCTGAGATCCTGCTTAAGTTACAAGAAACTATAAATGTCTGATCTGTATCTTTTTCCATTTTTTTACAAATTGAATGTTACATTTCACAAGGGAAAAATCAGGATGCGTTGATCAGAGAACTGTTAACACCAGAGACTTATTAATAGTAACTACAGTACAAAAGCAGCTGTTTCCAGCTTTTATACAGCATTACATTTGCTTGATGCAGATAAAGAGAAATTACTCATGAGGCAATGGAAAGAAAGGTGTAGGAGGGTGAATCACGTTGGAAGAATAGGAAAAAATGAAAGTGGGGGCAAAATTTTTTAAGCATGCTGTGTCATCACCAGTAAAAAGTAATTTGCTATATCAGTGGAATGCTATTAACTCCTGCTTGGTTGGGCATAATGCATGGTGGAGGAGGGAATATTTCAGTCAAATTGAATGACAGTAATTTTGGGGGAAAGAGAATGACTCTCATTACTTTTATTTCTAGAAGGAAATTCATTGGCATCTTCACATCTAATTCTGATTTGCAGGCAATTAGTGCACAGTTGCACAACTCGAACCAAACTCTTGCTGTTAGCAGGGCACAGCACAATTGTCTAAGACTGAAAATAAGCGAACACAAGAAGACCACAAGTTCTCTTGAGAACAGGATGACAAACTCTTAGTGAAAACACGGTTTATCTGTTAAAATTGTAGTCAGTTTTGGGTATGTTTCTTTTTTTGTTCCAATGACTGCCGTCATATTATTGAGATTACTCTTTGAAACAGGACTAAGGAATGCTCTAGAACAATCTCTACTTCAGGGATAACAGGCTATGCCAAATTAGAACTAACTAACCTAGTATAATCTGCATATTACACAGGATTGAGTATCACATTGGATTTTTATGCAAGTTTATAACAGGAAATACTGCATATGTCACCCTGTGTCACCTGACTGGTTTTTTTCAGGATGACATCTTCCATTTCCTCTGCCTAGGGAGACATTTTATTCCATAAGCAGAGATTGGAAAACAAAGATACTCCTGTCAAAGACAGAAAAAAAAAAAAAAAACATTTAATATTGTGCCACAGAAGCCAAAATTAAGGGCTTAACCCAGGCACAAAAAGTGGCATTACTTACAGGCGCACTCCAGTCTTCATGTGCAGTTTGTTTCCCCTTTGTGCTGCCAATATCTCTGCCTCTGTCTAGTGTCCAAACGGCTGTTCCCACCAGAGAGGGCAGTGATCTGGGCTCTCAGGGCTCCTTCGTATCAACTCCTCCACTACTCCTTACTGAAACCTTTCCTAGCACCCAGTCTGAGTCAATATATGAAACGAGGTGGCATGTTGCAAAATTTATAATTGTCCCATGAAACTTTTCACGATTTCCTTCCCATTTGTGGGGCACAAAACAGTCATGCGGCATATCTAAGAAAAAAAATCCCCAAATTGTCCCATTTTCTCAGTACTCCTCAGCTTTGGGGTACATAACCCGTGCCTTTGTTGCAATTCGGGTATGTAAAACAGGCAGGGCACCGCAGGCCCATCTCCCTTTGCACCAGGCTGGATCTCCAAGAGCAGTGCTGAGGGAAGCCCCAGCACTGATGGTGCTTCCATCACGAGGCCAGGACCAGGTTCCCATGTCTTGTTCCCCATCCTGAATTCCCCTTCTGAAATATTGCTCAGCACAGTAATTCCACAGCAGATCACTTTACCATTTCACTGCTCAATCCACAGGACATCCAAATCCTTTGCACAAATATTGGGAGGAGTTTAACGGGGAAAATATTACTCACAAACCCTTTACACTCTCCAGCTGGTAACTTGTGCCCTTCATCCCCTTCACTTACACTACAGAGGTCAGTATATGACCAGGTCACTCCAACTCCCTGACCTGCTGCCCTGTGATCTATTTCTCTCAGTTATTCTCTGCTCTTACTCTGCTCCCTCTGCCTCTAGGGTTGTCTCAAAGTGCCACATCCCAGGGTGTGCTTTGGGACACAGATGAAATCTTTTCTCTTTCACAGGAACACATGCTGCCCATTGTTTTCAATTCCGGCTCAAGATTGTGACCCCTAAGGTTCTGCCAGAAATTGCCCCTTGAATGCACCACAAATCTCATTGTACTTCTCCATGCCTTCTGAAGGGTCTGGAGAGATTTGCTGAGGTGTTAATACTCAACATATAGTATTATACAGTATTTCTTCCAGGGTAACACTGAAGATATTTTATGCACAAATACCTTTGCAATGAAAAGAAGGTTTCAGTGAGGAGGAAGATGTAGGCAGTCCTGGAAGGAGTGGGTCTGATCAGCTTATCTTGCTTCTCCCTGCTACAGTGAGTATCACACTTGAGACAGAGACCAAGGGAGTCCAGCTAGAAGAGATCTGAAGAGCACGGACAGGAAATGATTAATTATTTTAGTTAAAAGAAACAATATTACTTGGCCACAAGCCTCCGGGTAATAAAGAATTACTTTGTGTTAGCTAATGAGAAATTACCCCTCTACAATGTCTGGACGAGAATGCAGTCCACTGAAAGTAATTCTTCAAGAAAGGATGTCAGAAAAGCACAAAACATTTGCACACCACTGCAAAAGGGCAGTTTGCCGAGAAACCATTAGAACTGGATTTAGAGTAGTCCAAACTCATCCCAGCAATGGTCATGGAAGGTGCTGTATGTATCTAATCTGGCTTTTTCAGTGGCAAGGCAGGGCTTTCTTGTTGCTTTTTCCTTTTTTTTTTTCTTTTTTCTCTTTTTTTTTTTTTTCATTTTGCTTTGTTTTGCTTTTAATAACTAGCTATTATTCCAAGATCTGTCTGCAGCTACATTTATTAAAGAGCTGTGTTTAGGTCCAGTAGGATGGGAGGATCCAAATCTGTGTTATTTCTGACAGACTTTAAGGGGGCACTTCACTACACAAAGGCAGTGTAACCAGTTTCCCATCTGCATCAGAAAGTGGTATAAGAATCAGGTCCATATAAGGCTAGGAAATTAGGAGACTTTTCTAAAATATCTCTCCAAACAATTGCCCTTTTCTTGAAGAATTTGAGGATGCCTTGAAACCAAGAGAGAAAATTCTGACAGTGATAAACTCCAAAATGTAAGGGTCTAGGAAAAAAAAAAAAAAAANTTAAAAAAAATTAGGAAAAGGAAAGAAGGAATGCTTATAACAGCCTTAATGGGTTTTTAGAACTCTGTTCTTTTGCAAAATGGTAGAGGGCAGACGGGGGCGTGTGCATGTGTGTAGGGGCCTTGCCCTGACTGGATGCCAGGTGCCCACCAAAGCTGCTCTATCACTCCCCTCCTAGGCTGGTCAGGGGAGAGAAAATACAAGGAAAGGTGAGATAAGGGCTAGGAGAGATCACTCACCAGTTACCTTCATGGGCAAAACAGACTTGCCTTGGGGAAATTGGTTTAATTTATTACAAATCAAATCAAAGTGGGATAATGAGAAATAACAAAGCTAAAAAATCCTGTTCCACTCACCGCTCCCTTCTTCTTGGGCTCTCCTTCACTGCTGATTTCTCTGCCTCATCTCCCACAGTGGCACAGGGGGACGGGGAATGGCGGCTGCGGTCAGTTCATCACACACTG
>VZTA01003462.1:0-18279 GCA_013398855.1 Mohoua ochrocephala
ATTCCTCAACAGGAAAACATGATTGAGTGACTACGTATTACAGCTCAGTGTTTTATATGTGTTCCATCTCATTTGAAGAAACATGATATGCAATAAATATGTCAGCATTATGGTTATCAATATGTTTGGAACTGAGTCCACATCTTTCTTGTTTATGGAGGTTTATGGTGGTTTGGTACTGGTTTTTGGTCCAGTTGGTTGCCATTATTCTGTTACAGGAAGGATTATATAGTTTTGATGGAGAGATATTTTCTTTGTAAAGTAGTTTTAACTTCTACAGATACTCTTTTCAAGTATCTAACGTGACCCTTGTTTAAATTGAAAATTAACTTCTTGAAGACAGCATGGAGTAAATCTGACAAGGTCTTTTAGAGCACAAAAGTAATTGTTTTTTAACATACTTAGAAAAATGTTCTAACCTTGTCAATTGTTTATATTTCAGTGGTAGCTTATTCTTAAAAGTTCAGTCCTAGACAGTTGTATTCCATGAGATTCAGTGCATGGGGCAGACTGACAATAACTAATCTTAAAATAAAATCATGTCACCGTTCATCGATGTAATTTATTTTAGCTTCTTTTGGAGTTTATAATGTTTAGTGGCACCAGCTGTCGAAGCTTACCGTACAGTGTGTCTACAAGATCCCATTCTTGGGAGACAGCTTTTTCTCGAGTGTTTCAGTTGTGTTTATGGAATGTCAGACTTCATGTATGTAACTCCTGTTTTAGTTTGAGGGCATTAATCAATGTACGTACTTCTAATGTTGCTAGACAAGTCTCTTAACTGTTACTGCCTGCTAACTGAATGTAAAATAAGGGTACTAGTATATATTCATTTTGCTGGGAGAGCTGTCACTTAAGCCTCTTGAAATAAGTGGAAGGTTTTGAAATGTAGGAACATGCAATTTTTACCGTTATTATATCCCTACAAAAAGAAAGGATATTGGCCTCTGTTGGGTCTTGTCTTCTAGAATAATGCTTAGAAGTCATTCTCCTCCAAGCCACAAAGCAGAGGCAGCTAGTTTTGTCAGGTTGTGTTCAGTTATTCTGGTGGTGTCTGTCACATGGATCACAGGTTGATTGGAGCTATACATCTTGCATGCATTTTTTGTAAAACATGGTGTAATATTTAGCATTTATTAATTTAGGTAATTGGTAATACCTTTGGTCTTGGAAGCGCCTGTGCATTCCCTGAGCTTTCATGTTGCAAAGTCCTTAATTATTGAAGTACTAAAGCACTGCTTTTTAAAAGCCTGAGATTATTATGATGCTCATTCATCTCAGTTTCTCCTTTTCCTGTTGTTCTGTATGCTATTTCCACTCCATGAAAATGTCTAAAAAAATTTGTTCTCTGCCAAGACTGCGAGGTCTTGCTTTTCCAGATGACATTCTGTTTTACCCTCATGGGTACCAAAGCCTTTTAAACTCATTTTCTGAGCACTGTTGCAGCTTTATCTTAAAGGGAAATGGCATACAGAGCATCCTGAAATACCTAAAAAAATAGAATAGCTAAAAAGTAAAGTCAAATACTAATTTTCAGTTTTGCAGCTTTCACACCCAAGGGTTAAAGCCAGGTATTCAGTGATCTTTAGGGAATTTGACTGGTTTTAGACGTTTTGAACAGTCCAATTTTGTGTTTTAAAATGCAGTTGTAACAAAGCTATAGCTACCTTTTGGCAGTATATGATTTATTTTGTCTGGAGACTGATTTTAACTTTACCTTCAGAACAGTTTTCCTGGTATTATGTTCAGGGAGGAATCCGCTTGAGTGACTGTGCAAGTTATTTGTCAAGTTTCCCCTACTGTAACCTGGTTTATTCCGTACCTGTTCTCCATCAGGGAAATGGTCAGGATTTTGAAGTGTTGATAGAGACAAAGGGAGTGTAGTTTCTGATCTTTCTGAGAAAAATGACACTAATAGAATAGAAAGCGGAGTACAGAATTTGATGAAAGCATGATCAGAATTGACTGGGATGAATAAGCGATGGACTACTTCATAATAGATGGTAGAATTATGATAGCTCACACAAGAGGAGAATTGGAGAGGCGAGGAGATTCAGATAAGAGCATAGGATAGATTTTCATGATTTAAATTCAATTTTAAGCATTTAAACATAAAAAATGTTCAAAAAATAAAACGTTTAGTTTGTGTTTCCTGTATGTATTGTCACCAGTTAATTATGTTTTAATAAATACAGCTGAAATCACTAAGGCCTTGGTAAGAAATTTTCCACTGCCAAGTTCCAATTACTTCAATGGCTTTTGAGATCACTGGATTATCTTGAAAAATGCTGTGTTTGGATAAGATTGAGAAACAACAAAAATTGACATATAGAAACTGCAGAGTGGCAGATTATTTCTGGATAGCTCTACTATATTTTGATAAAAGTAGTGATTTCACTCGTGTCAGACTTTACAGTTGGTGTATTCTAAAATGAAATAAAAGGTTGCTAGATGAATGAAATAACGGTGCTAAAATATTTAGAGAAAAGCAGCATAATGTTCTGCTTCAAAATATTGTCATAGTTGCATCTAACATAAGAAGTTTGCTATTGCATTTTGAGATGTTTTTCTATTTGTGCCTCTTTCTCTCCACCTTGACCACCACCCAATGTCTTAGATGACTGACTTAGGAGACCTTGTGTACTGTAGTTGTGAACTCCATGTCTACATGAGTTTGGATTTCTTTTCAGTTGCAGTTTAAAACCTGATTTCATACTTATGCAATAGTTATTTTGAGGTTAATTGTAATGTTTTTCTGATTTTTGGGGGATTTTTTGGTTGGTTTGGTTTGGGTTTTTTTTCTTTCTTTCTTTATTTTTGCCCTTTTTTACTTCCTTATAACTATGTTCAATGTTAATTGAGTTTATTTTTTTTCTTTTTTAACCTATGAATATGGCGAAAGAACGATATAAGTTGCCACATAACTATTTTTGTTAAATAAATTCCAGATCTTTATTTATTGATCTATTTCAGCATTTAAAATGATTTAGTCAGCATTACTTAGTGCTTTTTAGAGAAAAACATAGGCATAAGCATTGATAGATCCTGGAGTGCAAGGGCTATTTCCAGCTTTCTCATTACTTTGAGATCAGCTGGAGCCTAAGCTTCTCACCTGATAAGAAAATGAGAAATGGTTGTTCTTGTGAAGTTTTCGGAGACCTTTGTTTGAAAGATAGTATCAAGATGATTCCAAAATAATCTTTTTTTTCCTCTGCAAGTTTTATGCTTGAAGTCAGAAGTTTTCAAATGTTTAGAATAATTTGCATCTTTGAGTGAAAATTTTGAGTTAGTGTGGAAGCAGTATTGCATTTCTAAGCTACTTCTAGCACTCCAAGAACATCAGAAACATCAGCATTTGTTATTTGGAAAAGAATGAATTTTAAAAAATTTTAGTACAGTAGCTGTCAGAGAAAATTCCAGACATTCCTAAGTCACGGGTTAAGTGAAATGGAAATCTTTGAACAATTCGAGAAGCTTTGAATTTTCTACAATGGAGGTGAAAAACAGGAAAAAATTTATTAGTCATTGTAGAATCCAAACCAGGCTTTAATACTTTGTACAGGGTTTTTTTAGAATGGATTATACCCATTGCAGAATGAGGACAATTTTGTTACTGATGTTTTTATAACTACCAGGTTTATTTAAATTTTTTGACTTTTCTAAAATATGTGCCTTTTAAAGCCAATACCATAGCCTCAAAAATTATGAAACACTGCAACACAGTGGGAATGATGAAGCTTTGTATTCCTGGTTTTGACCTGAACATACATTCTTTGTGGTGTAGTTTTTCTCGTTGAAATCAGTGTTGCATAAAGTGTTGCTTTTATATGGGAGGTACTGGTTCTATCTCTAACCATCCTTAGCTGACCCTGCTTTAGTAGAAGTAATGATGCGTCTCAGAAATTGCTCACTTGAGCAGTCCTGTTCCGACAGTTATAAATGTATCTATTAATGTTCTTGTGCTCATCTGTAAATACCAAAAATAACTTAGATGTTTTAAATCCTACTTAGATAAAACCAGAGTAACAATATACTTTGCTGAACTTTAGCTTGAGATCTGCATTGGCTCTTGGGGAAAAGCGAGACACACCAAAAAAGCCAGTTTTGCAGGGAAGGATGGGTTCAATTTTGTCCTGAGGACAGGAATTAGAATTCAAAGTCAGTCTGTAATCTTTGTTTGGCCGGTAATTACAGCTCTTTGGATTTTTAATAATTTATTTCTTGAAGGCAAGAAATATTTTTTTCCATATATTTACCTGAAAGAAAAGCAAGAATCAACATATTTGAACTGAAATTAGTGTTAAAATAACTATGGCAATTATTTTGTGTTAGACCATTTAAAACTTCTTGTTATAGTTAATTCACAAGGTAGATAAAATATAATCTGATAGCTTTCTGAAGAGAAAATTGATTCATTTTAGGCACCCTAATTGCCTCAAAATTACAGACTTTTGCAGAGGGGAGAAAGCTTTTTAGTGTTTTATGAGCATGTTTAATTTGTTAGTAAATTTTGATAACTTTTACATTAATTTTGGATTTTTGGTTTCTAGTATTTTTTTTTCCCAGATGTTATAGCTATCTTGTTCTCATTCCTAAAATTCTGACGTGTGCTTGTGGCTAATTATAACTAATCTTTAGTGGTAACATAAATGTGCAAAATCAGATTTGTTAACAGGGGATTGTTGATTTATAATGGCAATTCAAATTTAAGGAGAGTTGAGATTATTGGAGTTCAAAGTTGGCTTTCCATTATGTAAGTTATTTAAAAAATAAGTTAGAAATTAAATAAATTTAATTTTTCTTTGCCTCAAGAAAGACTTCTTTATTAGAACCTTGAAGATGGCAATCTCAACATAAAGCAGGTGCATTTGAATGAGTTTTACTAGTGACCCCCCTCTCAAGTGTTTAATTGTTTTGGTTCCTAGAAGACCTCACAAGAAGCGGCAAACCTTGGTGGATGAATGATGCCTCTGCTTTTCCAGCTTCACTTCCAGTCAATGACACACTAAGTGGTCATAGTCGGCAGAAGAGATCCGTAAGCCTCGAACGGTTTGTGGAAACGCTGGTAGTAGCGGACAAAATGATGGTGGGCTACCATGGTCGCAAAGACATCGAACACTACATTTTGAGTGTAATGAATATTGTAAGTTTCATCCTTCTCTGTGTTCGTATCAATACGTATGTGCTGAAACGATAGTGGACCTGTTGAATGTTTATTTATCGCCATGAATAATGCCTTAATATATGTACTAGCTTGCAGGAATGACTAGTTAAAATACTGAAAATCGTAGCATTTTGAGAAAAATGCAGTACTTACTCTGTCAAGAAGTATGTTGTGTTCACTTTTAAATTGTCATCTTTAATTTTGAATTCAGATAATTACGTACAGATTATACAGTTATATTCTGCTTACATCGACACTCTAAATGTTCATTGTGCTGGATGATTTATGGAACAAGGTGTAAACAGTTTCAACTGAAAAGTGTGACTCAAAAGGTTTTTTTTACTGAATGGTCATTTTTTGGTCAAAAAATAACTTTTATTTAGGTGTCAATGATACCTTACATTATGGAACTACATGAAAAAATTGGGTTAATTTTTAACCATTTAGGAAGCAAGTAGTGTTTCTTGTCTGACTTTGTGCCTTTTCTTATTTTCTGGAGGTCAGGTTGCCAAACTTTATCGTGATTCCAGTCTAGGAAACGTTGTGAATATTATAGTGACACGTTTGATTGTCCTCACTGAAGATCAGGTAAGAGCTGTTGTGCTAAGCTTTATGCCTGTGAAATACAAAGCACATTATTGTACAATATAGAGTTCATTTAATTATAGCTTGAAGTGGCTGCCTCTGAGTACAAAACCTATCATGTAATTTTTCACTACTTTAATCAAGATGAAGCAGTTCAAAGGAATATTCCTCGTGTATCATCTCAAAGATATCTATTCTTACTTCAAGTGATTATTATTACACCTTCGGGGATGTCAGTTTTATTTTTTAGATCTATATTTTGATTTTTTTTTTCTGTATTGACATAATGATTATTAAAGTTGGAGCAGAAAGAATGACGGTTCAGTAATACAGAGCTGAACTTGGGGTCAGATTTTACAGAAATAAAATTTGGCAAGAAGAGTTTATTCCTAGAAACCACTGCTTCTAATTATAGTCCCATTTTAGTTTTCAGAAGGCTTAACAACTGACCTTAGTAATTTGTTTGGAACATTTCTGGTATGCATGTTGTATTGCAGCCAAACTTGGAGATAAACCACCATGCAGACAAGTCCCTCGATAGCTTCTGTAAGTGGCAGAAATCCATTCTCTCCCACCAAAGTGATGGAAACACCATTCCAGAAAATGGGATTGCCCACCATGATAATGCGGTTCTTATTACTAGGTATGGTCATTATAAGTATTGTGTTTATTTTATTTCTTGTAGCTTTCTTGTTCTTAGCATATATATGTCTAGAGGCTAGTTGCAAAGTAATGTAATTGGTAGGTAACCTTAAAAGGAGGAAAATTATTTGATGGCTTGTCTTAAATATATCAGATTATTAAAGTTTAGATTAAGAATTTGGAACAGTAAGATCTGCAAATCACTTGCTTCTGCTGTTATTTTCACTTCATAATTGCCAATGCAAAGTATTACAGTAGAAAAGATTGATCCTATTGAACATTTTACACTTTGATAATTGAAAAGAATTCATTAGATTGCAGAGAACAAAACAGAATGAGAAATGTTTTGTTAACCATGTAAAGTGTTTTTGTAAGAATTTCAAGCCATAACTTCAACTAGTGTAATAGTATTTCTCTGAAAACAGGTTCTTGCAGATTCCGGCAATATGAGACTCTGCTTTGTAGCAGGTTTGATTTATTATGCTTAATTAAGATGAGAACTGACAATTTTAATAGGTGGTTTCAAAGCCTGCATATGTGCCCATTTGTTTGCTTCTATTTCACTGTTACTGTGATCAATTCAACAAAACCTGCACTATAATCTTGTGATCCTGATAAAGGCATTTGTGTCTGTCCCTTTGCAGTTCGGGATGGGCAACTGTACTTTAATAGGAGATAAGTCTCACTGTTGTTTAAGGGCGCTATTTGTTCTTTTCTGTTTTGTTTAAGTGGCAGCAGGTGCAGCAGCTCTAATTTGGGTTAGGATCTTTTTATTATGATTTCTCCTTTCCAGGACAAATTCTATACTGCTTTGTATGTAACCTATTTTGGAATCATTGCATTCTCTGCAGAAAAATTGAAATAATGATTAAAATAATGCATCTTTTGTATAATTTTGCATAAAAGTTGTGAAAGTTTCTTTTTTTCCTGAGGGAGGTGGTGTTTTTTGTTGGTTTTGTTTTGCATAATGAACAAATCTTTTTATTTTTGAGAGGAAATAGAAGCTAGCGAATCACTTGCATGTGTTATGTATTCATATTTCAGATACAATTGTTACGTATGGTCATAAATAGTAAAAATCAGAGTGATAAAATGCTAGAGTGATTCAGAAAGCTTCTAGATTTCAAGAAGCATAAAAAAAAGATTAAAGTCTAATACAAATAAATTGAATGAAATGAAAAATAAAATAGTTGCATTCTAAGGTCTTAATTTTTCACAAAGGCTTTTGTTTATGATCAGTTTTTTGCATGTAAGTAATTCCTTCACTAGGACTTGTGAAACTGAATATGTCTTTACAGCTTTGCTACACGTGAAACTTTTACTGGTGTAATTTAGGCGACTGAAAAAGTGTGGTCCATGGGTGGTACGGTTGTGTCAGTTGAAGCCCCTCAATATACACATGCACAAGTTTTATTGGCAACTCTGTATTTTTACTGCTACGGCTGGCTAACCTGACACTTTGTTGGTGCTATTCTGGCACTGCGAATCACAGTTGTGCTTTAATATGTTTTATTACTTTATATTCTGTACTGGCTTCCCTGATCTGGTAGGATGTTCCAGTAGGATGTTCCCAGTGGAGGTACGAACAGTTCTGTGTTCCAGACAAAAGCTTAAGTCAGTGTTAACTCGCAGGCTTCTAACTGTAAAAGGAGCAAATTTCGAGAGAACATGAGTAATACGTATTGAAAATAACTTTTTTTCATCAAAACCCAGTAAATACTGAAGACTTCTTTTTATTCTTCGTTGTGGTGCCTATAATTGCCTAAGTATTGGGAAAATACTGTATGTGTATGCTGTCTTTTAAAAGGGATGTAAGAATTTTATAACTTCCTAGTTTACTTCTAAGAACTTTACACTTCTAAGCATATACCTATATTTTAAATCAACAAAGTACCTCACTATTGTGTCTGCAGGCTAGTAATACCTACCTTTATAAAGTTCAGTTATATATGCTTTCACAACAAAATGCTTCTCTTCCTTTATTCATATAATAATTACAATTCCTTAAAATAATCATAAGGGCTACACTAATCAATTTGAGTAGATAAATCAAGCTTTGACTGAAACTGCCAGCTATCCTGGCTCTTACTAATCAAATAAATCAGCTTATGTGTGAAGAATAGGTAGTTCTTTTTTGGGTTGGAATGAGTAAAGACAAATTTATATTCATATAAACATGTAAGTCCACTAACTTTAATAATTCTAAATGAATAACTGAAATGGAGATATACTTGTTTTCATTCTGTTGTCTATCTTCCACTTGATGAACCAGATTTAAAGCACTATATGTGAAAGAGAAGGATAGAGCTATGGTTCTTTAAATTCATAATGTACTGGAGAGGTCTTTAATAACCATGTCTATCCAAAGGAATTTGAGCCTATACTACCAAACATTAGGATACTTTTTAGCCACTCCAATAGTATTTTGAAAGCAGTTTCCTGAATCTGTCCCACTGATGCTGCTCTGCTTTGTATGGAGTAATTACATTTTTATTGACTTTGACACTGGCATCAATTTTTGCTCATTGTGTGTACTTCTATTTTATGGAAAGTAGGAAAGTTTCAGTTCAACATTATGAATAGTTTTGTGTTGATTAAAACCAGATTTTTCAGTAAGTAATTTGATGTATTTGAAAGTATTACCTGGTCCTAGCTAAGTATTTAAGTTTGCAACTACAAGAGTCTTCATCTGAAATGTGGGGCAAAGATTTTAAGAAAATGAGTCATTATCTTCAACCACACAAATGAAGACAACGCGTCGGCTTTTCTTTGCAATTCGTCCATGTTGCTTTCAAAGATGACATGGTCTGATCTGGGAAAAACAGTATTAATGCTGCTCATTCCATCGGGATGTCTGCTTGACCAATGCAGACAGTTTGTATCCTAAACAAGCTGTATGCTCAAACCAGGTAGCCTCCCTGGAGTGGAGGTGTGCCAAACTGATCTCTTAAGTCCCATGGAGGCGTTGCTATGCCTACTAAGCCACCAGTCTTTGGACAAGAGCCTGGTGTTTGGCCTGCCTGGAGTATGGGCCTATCTGTCGTGGTCCTGCAGCCACCCTGCAGTCTGCAGGGGGACATATTTTACTAAGTGCATATGGAATTGCAGAAAACTTCTTATTTGCTAATTAAAAATAATGCAGGCCAGAGACTGGTCTAAGTAAGACCTTCTATTGTGTATCACTTACGTTTTTCCCATAAGAGAATATATTTAAATCTCAGACTTCAATGTTTTATCCTGAAATTGTCCAAGTTGGGTTCTTGGAGGGAGGTGAAAGTGAAATCTAAGCGGACAGACTTGAAGTATGAGGTTGATTAATGGTGTAATGCTGTTAAGACAATGTCGCCTTTTCTTCGTGAAGATTTTAGATAAACCTAGTGAATCCTTAAAATTATTTTGTACTACAGAGTAATAAAAGTAGGAGAAAAGCTTGCATGGATCTCTAATCTCAAATCCTTTGGTAAAATAAAAAGCTCTTGCATTCGGTTCCTGTGCTCCTGAACCATTATGTGATAATCTTTCTTTTTAACACAATGACAGATTGTCAGATAATTGATTTTAAAAGGCAATGTAGATTTTGAGACTTATACATCCCACCCTGGTGCAGAAGTATCAATTTGCCTTTTTGAAGTTAGTTCTTATTTGGTGATTTGGTTTTTTTAATCTTCCTTGGTAGGCTGCTTTCTCTTTTTGTTTCTTTAAGAAATAGGGTCTCCATAGATGACAAATCCACAAAACTTGAGAGCTCCAGTGCACAGCTATTACTTTGTTTTTACTTATATTTTGAACAAAGCTCCCCTTCCGTTTCAATCAGTTGCTTCCTTCTCTTGATCTTAAAGATCATAAGTAGGAATTGTGGTATTCCTTAGCAATACCTTTGTTATCTATATATTATGAACAGAACTATTCATTTTCCTGTGTACTTGCACAGAATGGTAAGGGCCAGAGGACTGGATTCTAGGTTACACTTCGTGTCAGGATTGAGAAGGTGAAAATTTTTTAAAAATGCCTTTTGTTTTTCTTTTAGACTGTAGGAGTTCTCTAGTGCTGCATTTCTCTATAGCTCAAGAGGGTTAGTTTGATTTGTCCAGGTACTAAACAGTTGTTTATCCAAAGGATGTGTGACTGACTGACTCTCTAAACTTTGCAGCAATAGAGTGTTTTGCTGCTGAGAGGAAGATTACTTTGCCTCCTGGTGTGTTGGTAGATCAAGTAAAAAGGCATACCAGACAGGCCATAGCAAGGAAGGTTTTAGGGGAAAGTTGGGGTGTGTATCTTTAAAGGGACAGAATCTGGTCTTTGAGATGCAATTGTTTTAAACAGAGAAACGTTTGAAATCTCACTCACTTAAGGAGACAGTACTTCTCAAAAGTTGTTGAATGAAATGTCATCTACTTGTTGGTAGTTCACACACCATGAGTTTGTTTTACATTTTAAGAAGAATACAAATTCACTATGCTTTGCAAAAGCATTAAGATCTCTTTGCTTCTAGGGTGCTTTCATGGGAACATTCTTTGCAAAACGCGTACTAGAATTAATTTTAAGACTGTAAACCTGCGTGGTTTTATGTAGTTACACCTTCTGAAATTCTTGACTTAAAATACCTTGAAATACAAAAATCTTTTACTTGGATTGAAATCCACTTAAGTTCACAAGTGGTTTACTACTTTAGCAACAATTAATTCCCCAGCCCCACTGAACTGACACTGTTGGAAGAATCCTTATTTGATTGAATAAAGAATCAGAGCTGTTAAGATGTTTTTATTGATTAAGTCAAGTACACCTGGATTTGCAGGTTGTACTGATGTTCAGTAAAAATGTTCAGTACCACAGATGGTATATTTTTTCTCTTTGTCTGGGTCTTAAGTGGGTTTGTATATGTTAATACTGTGAGACAGTGAATGAGCTCTCTCTTAATAGACACTTGTATTTTTGCCAGGTACCACTGTACTTGTAACTCGTTAAGTAGGTGTATTGCTAAGCAGTGTGGTGTGGCTGCTCTTAGCATTAACAACAGTATTAGTATGCAGCCTTTCTCTAGCAGCACTCTTGAAGCCCATATGGGAGGGATTAGCATTGTTAACACGGTGGTTTTTTCAAGTCTTTCAAGGAGAGAATTTTACAGAACTGGTTTATGTTTATTGTATATGTATAAGATTAATTTCACAATGCTTCAGTCAGTTGGTTCCTCATTCATGTGCCCTTATGGGTAAGGGGCACTTTCATTTGTCTGTGAGATGCATCCAATGTGCAGGCCGGTGCTGCCAGTTTTTCTGAGGGGACAGAAAGTATGTTTAAATGGCAGCAATTCTAAACTCCTGTAAGTGTTGTGGTTCATAATCTAAGACCAGAAATGTTTCTGACATTGCTGTAGATACTCAAGAGGAACAAAACGTTTCTTGTTTCATTTTGCATACCTGCGTAGAGCTGACCACAATCATGCCTTTCATTTTTTAATAACATTAGGAGTTTTTAGGCAGCCGGGGATGGTTTTGTAGTTGCATTGTCCAGATAGCAGTCCTAAAAGGAAATTTGTTTAATGGACAATGTTGCCCTTTTCCATGTCAGTTGCCTATAGGTTAGTAATATGTTTTTATTCTGTAACAGCAAGTAAAATTCCCACATCAGGTTCTGTACTAGTTAAGGCATTTGGAGGTGAGGCCAACCAGCCAGGACTGTGCACATTCCTTTGCTCCTGCAGGTCCAAGATTGTTATGCTTCTTTTCTGAGGCATTTTTCCACTTTTCTTCTGGGCTTCTTAACTTCTTGCAGAGATTCCTCTTTTGTACAAGACACTCTTATCCTGCTCCATGAGCACAATTTCCTAGCTTTGTCCAATAAATCTATAGATCCAAAGCATTTCGGTTCTCATGAAGCCTTGTCTCCAGTCCTCATCCTGTGGCTAATTCCTCTGTTAGTGAGAAGAGCTCCAATTTCGAGCAGTAGTTTTGTGCCTTGTTTCTTACTTACTTCGCTCTGAAGTCCATTAAGCAGTTTTTACCCTTATTTGTTGTGTAGCCTTTTAGCTTGTTCTACTGGAGTTCCTTGAGATGAATTTAAGCCCCTGACAGGAGACTGTGTTTCCTTATTTGATTTTTGTGCAAAAATTGTAACAGTGTGCATTGACTTAGTTTTCTTGTGACCACATGTGTAAGATTACTTCACCGAGGGAGAGATTTGAAAAGCTGAGAGGCATATATTGCCCTTAGTGTCTGTCTCTGCAGATATATAAAGTATAAGGAGCCAGCTTTCCAAATAATAGCACTAAATTCCCATTCATCTTTGCTTTCAGGGAATTGAAGGGGTCTAAAAGGAAAAATGTATCTGCATATTCAAAATGATGTATTTGGAAAAAAAAACCCAAACAAAATTGAAATATACTAGGGCTCTGCTCAGCAGACTGAGAAAAGGGAGGCATTTCATTTTGTGTATGGTGCTTCACATCGGAGTATTTATACCAGGGTTGCTATACAGGATGTATTCCTTACACTTCTTGTTGGAGACCTGCTACTGGCCACTTGAATCAGTCATGTTGCTAGATATGGCATCGTTGTCATAGCTTTTATATTCTTACTTGTGTGTCAAAACCATGTTTGGGGTCTTTGCTATCTGCTAAGGCGTATTCTTTAGAATGATGACCCTAAGATTGACAGAAGAGAAATTGTGTCTGAGACCCACAGCATAACAACTGTGAGCCATTACAGCAACGCATGATCCATGTGTAGATGATTCACTTTAGATAAATCTGGGTCTATAGCCATGTTCCAAGTTTGCAAGTGCTGCGGGGAGATTAACCTATTCTAAGATCTCAGTTGAAGAATTCTCTGTTATCCTTTTTCTGTATGTCTTTTTGTGAGGTGAGAGTCTGTAGGCTGTGACATGGTAGAAATCAATAGATAACATAGGCAACAGAAGAAAACGGGAATTAATAAAATCCCTTGGCATATTATGTAATTCCCCTTTCTGTGACAGGTAGAATTGTGTTGGGTGGGGTTTTTTTATTCCCCCACCTCATGTTAGCAGAATAAGGTTGGAAATATTGTTCAGGTGTCCACTCTTGGCTGAGAATTTTTTTTGTGAGTGCTTTTTTGTTTAGGGTTGTTTGGTTGGTTTTTTTTTTTTTTGAGGGGTAGATTAGGGTAAATTTGATCTTTAAACTTTATTCCTAGATTTTGTAGCTGAAAGGAATCAAGTAGACTCTGTGGGATTTGAGAGAACTCATGTGGAACAATAAAGTAGCTAGAATGTGAATCTGAAAAACTGCTTATTGCGTTGCAAATGTCAACCAGCAGGTTATTTGCAGCTAATTAACAAGCACAATGTGTGAGTGGGGAGTGTTTTCTAATCAATAAAAAGGCTGTTATTTTTAATTTCTGATGTCATTAGTTGACTCTTAGTGTACAGTTGGTTAGTTACAAGATGTGTATTCGGCTTTGATTTATAAAATTTGAGTCTGTGAGAGTGAAAGGATGGAAAAGGTATAAGGTATACCCAGAGTTTGCCTAATCCATTCCAGATGGACAAAATGTGTTCAAAATGTGCTTTATTTAATACCAAATCCAGAAGAGTGACCAATGTCATGGAGTAAAGTTCAGATTTTCATGCTCTGGCTTGAAGTCTGAAAGCTCTTTTCTTTTTAATATTTTTTTGTTAGATTGATTAAAATAAATGATACGGAATAAAAAGACTGAATAAAAATAATGTTCTCCTCTCTCAACTGAAGACAGAAATTTTGGGTATAATCCCACAATCTTATCTTAAGATGTGCTCACTGAGGGGAGCTGCTTACACACCTGATGATTTTCTGAATTGGAAAACTTGAGAATATCTACCAGCACACAGGATGAGCAATGCAACTCATAACTGCCCCAGTTAAAGTCTTCCTCTAAATGTGGAAGTGAAACTTTTGGCAATTAAAAATGCATCGGGATAAATCTATAAATTGCCAAACTACATATGCTGTTGAGAGTAATGGTATGTTAATGTCTTCTGTAGTTTACAAATAAGTATTTCCATTTGTACACTAGACTTACTTGAGAAAGAAAAAAATCCAGTGAAAAATACTTTTTTATCCTCTATTCCCCCCCCCCCCCCGCCTTTTTTTTTTCTCCAGGCATTCACCTTCTGAGTTGCACAAAGGGTCATAAAACTATTCAAATTATAGTTTTTCCAGGAAATGTTTGGTGGTAATAGTTTGGGATATCTGCTAGAACACTCAGTTACTGCTTGGCCAGATATCTGACAAAGGGCTTTCTAGCAGTTTGAAATGTTGTATTTTGCTTTCTTTTTTTAAATAAAGTACATACACTTGTTTAAAAATCTCTCATTTTTAAGTTTTCTTCATTGTCTAAGTAGAATCCTTACCTTCTTCTATGTTTTTCCCTTCTCTTGCTCGAGTATAATTTTGGGGCTGTTACTATATTCATAACCTACAGTGACTGGCAGAATAATACGTTTGTTAGTGAGTATTTTGTTTCTCATTCTTAACAATCCAGAAAAACATTTTAGGCCAGTTTACTCACTGGATTTTCACCAGTTTCGGATTTGGTCTGTGATCTGTTGCATAAATTCTGTCTCTTGCCACACATGAATATAAATAAACTACATTTTCATGTTTTCTTCACGTTTTAAACATGAGTCTGGACTATTTAGCTCAGCTTTACAGCTGCCTTTTATTAGATTGGTTATGTATAAGACTACATTAAAAATGTGGTTTTATTTAGGACACTGGTTGTAAATTCATTCTATTAGTGGCAACATCATATCTATTTAATTTTAGTATTCACTATTCTCTAGTTTCTGATAATTTACACCAATCTTTCCTAATGAAGGGCATGATTCTTTATTGCAGCATGCCCGTTATTTCAGTAGGATCTGGATAAGATTTCAATTTGAGTTCATGGCTGGTTCATTTTAATTATGCAAATAGTGAAGTAAAACCTAAACTGAGCACTGTCTGTTCCATGCTACTTAAAACTTTCTGAAAAATATTGCAGTGGAATAATGAAGTAATGTGCATGAGTGTCTTAACCTTTTTTAAATCAGGTATGGTATTTTCTCTGAAGAGTTACCCATTTCTGTATTAAATTCATGGCTTTTATACACTTCCTAACTAATTTTTAAGTACATTCGGTGTGTTAAGTATACTTTCCAAAGTGATTAGCACTACTTACAGTGGTTTTTTTGGTGATTTTTTTTCCCCCCCCTGCTTGCTTGCTCTCCGTGAATTCACAGCAAAGAAGTGACACTTGAAGGGAAGTGTCTGGAAATTTTCCAGTCAAAGAGCAGGTGTGAATAGGCAGGAGCAGATATTACAGAATCATCTCAAGTAAAGAAATAAATTGTAGTTCATGTCTGCAGTTGTAACTGTTCTGTTTCACTTTCATAATGTATGATGAAATGTAAATTTAATAGCTATTAAAATTCTGACAGAACTGGATGGTGGAAGTAAAGTGAAAATCGGCAGTTAAAATTCCATACTTGAATATTTTGTAATTGCCGTGCTGGACTAATCACATGTGCAGGGTTAATTGGTACTGAAGCTGATTTTGAAAGCAGATCTGCTAAACAAGAGATAAATTTTTTTGTTAAATTCAAATAAAGTCAAACTCTTTCGCTTTCAGCTCAAATACAAATATTTTAATGAATGAGAAATTTGATAGACAAAATAAGAAACCACATTTGTTTACATATGATATATTCAGAATTAAATTACTGCCTGTGTTGCATTCCCAATTATTTCCTTGACTGACACTTCCACTTTTCTAAAGATACATGTTTTACAGTCATTGCTGCATGAAGTAAGTGTAAGACATATGTTATGCAGTCTTTGTTATATAAAGTTAACTCTGGAAAATATGGTTGCTGGAATACTGAGCTAAAGACTGAGATAACACTGAGAGGTAACTGAAATTCTGGCCAAACCATTTATTTTTTTGCAGCCTGTGAAAGAGCAGTGATCTGGCAAACTGTAAAGCATTAAATGTGCAACTGGAAACACATTTAATGACTAACAAGTCTTATGTAGATTTGCTGTTTCATACACTATATTCCAGTTCCTCCTACCATTATTTTTTCTGTTTTCTTTTATTGCTGCCACATTGACCTATTATCAGCAGGTGGCAATGGGAGTATTCCAAGTGGGAATATACTCCACAAATGCAACAATTTCCAGGGGTTTTATGCTTTAATTCTTACTTATTTCTAGATAAGTAAATCTTTGAATTTCTGATTTCTAGCCTTTACTAGCTATATGTCTTCTCATCAGTCTCATGCAGGCCAGCAATAACTTTATCAACACTGTGAATAAAAAAATCTCTTCTAATACTGCGTAATCAAATGTCATTCTTAGATCACTAGTCATTCATTAAACATCCAAACATGCACTTATGCAAAATTCTAGATACTCCTAATTTAAACTACTAATATACACTATATATAGAATTTCAAATCTGTATTGAAGCAATCCATGACACCTGCTCTACTGCGGGCTGACGGGGTCCATCTGTCAGAGTGAGAGAGGAGCATCTTCAGTCAGGCTTGCCAAGCTGGTGAAGAGGGCTTTAGACGGAAGTTGCTGGAGGAAAGAAACCTCAATTTTTTCCACTCCTACCAGTTTGATCCCAGGGCCAGCAAGAGATGCCCAGAGCTTGGAGAGAGATCACAGGTCAGCAGGAGAGCACGTGAAGAGCAGCACAAAGGAATTCCAGCTGTTCAAGCCAGTAAGTTGGCTTCATCCTTCATCAAGGACTCTTTTTAAGTACCTCTGTGCTAATGCATGTAGCATGGAGAATAAATAAAATGGAGCTTGCAACCTGTGCATGCCTGCAGGGCTATGGCCTTATGAGTCACAGAGATGTTGTGGGATGACTCCTGTGACTGAGTGTTGGAATGGAACGATAGAGGCTGTTTAAAAAAAACAGGCAGAGGAGACAAGCAGAGGGTGCTGCCTGCTATGTCAGTGACCAGGTGGAGTGCATGGAGCTCTGCCTGATGATCGATGCGAGCTTACAGATCAGGATTAAAGGGAGGGCAGGTGACATTATAGAGGGGGTCTGAACAGGAAGGCCAAGTGGATGAGGCCCCCGTAGACAGACAGGAGCAGCCTCACGTTCCCAAGTGCTGGTCCTCATGGAGACTTCAGCCACTCAGATGTCGAAGGGACAACATAGTGGTAGAGTACTGTGGGATAAAGACTTGCACAGGGAAGAGGGGCCCAAGAAATCTGCTTAACATTCAAGGGTCATCTCGTCTGGGTCAGAAGCAATGCATCCTAACAAAGAGGAAATCAGGCAGAGGTGCCAGGAGGCCTTCAAGGATGAACAAGCAGTTTCTGGACAAATTCAGGCACAGAACGTAAGCCTGCAGAGGATGGAAGCCGGGAAGAGTAGCCTGGGAAGAATACAGAGAGATTGTGTGAGCAGCCAGGGATCAGATTAGGAAAGCTAAAGCTCTGACAGAATTAAACTTGCTGAGGGCTGTCAAGGGCAACAAGAGAAACTCCTCTCAGTATGTCAATGATAAAAGGAAGACTAGGGGAAATGTGGGTCCTCTCCGGAAGGAAGCAGGAGACCTGGTTACCTGGGACATGGAGAAGGCCAAAGCACTTAATTACTTTTTTTCCTCAGTCTTCATTGGCAAGTCTTCCAGCCACACTGCCTGGATTGCAGAAGGCAAAGGCAGGAACTGGGAGAATGTAGAATCATTGGCTGTAGAAGGTCAGGTTTGAGACNAGGTTTGAGACCATCTAAGGAATGTGAAAGTGCATGAGTCCATTGGACCTGCTGCGATGTATCCAGCAGTTCTGAGGGAATTGGTGGAGAAAGTGGCTAAGCCACTATTCATCATATTTTTGAAGTTATGACAGTCCAGTGAAGTTCCCAGTGACT
>VZTA01003463.1:0-10887 GCA_013398855.1 Mohoua ochrocephala
CCAGAGCGCGCATCTCTCAAAACGACTTGAGCAAGCGCTTTTTTGTTACTACTAGTAGTAAATTATATTTTATATAAATTATTAAAGTGTTTTTACCTCAACCCGTGAGGTTTACCTTTTCCCCCCCGCAGCGGGTGGGTGGGGAGAGGCAGTAGTTGGGGGAGGGGAGCGAGCGAGAGGCTTCACAGTGCTTAGTTCCCATCTGGGGTCAAACCGCGACACTCTGCACCTTTTGAAGTGACTCCTGGTGGCTCCCAGGGGCAAAAAGGAGGAGTGGGATAAAACTGTGATGGTTTTTAGGGGGCATATTAATATTTGCAAGAATTTCAGTCTGTCTTCTTAAAAGAATTTCCTATGCGCTGCAGATACTGAAACGAATTGCACTCCAAAAGTACAGTCAATTTTTTCCTTTTTTTTTAAAAAAAACCCCCACATATGTTCCTTGCCTTGTATTAGACTGCCTCATACAGATAAGCTGCATAGGTTAACAACAAAATGGATTTTGTTGGTTTTGGTTTTTATGAAGTTTCCTCCAAATGCTAACAAGATTCTAGGTATATCTAAGCAAGAAGAAAAGAGAAAAATCCCAACAACAAACAAGCAAACCACAAGAAAAAACCCAAGAGCTATCACTGAAGAAAAGGATGATTTTAACAGAAAGTATGTACACAAGTAGTATACAAAGTGCAGAAGCAGAATGTGACCTCAAGCAAATGAGAATATACTTCCTTTAGCAAGCTGTCATAAATTAAACTGTTACTGTTATCATACTCTGCAATAAATGTCAGGTAAGAATACATTCACGAGTTAATATATTACACTAAAGTCACAATATATTAGCACTCTATCATTTCAGTCTTAAGAGTTATTGTCTAACTTTTGCATGAAGATTGATGTATCTTCATGATAATCAAATTATTAAAAACTTCTGTTGTGTATTAGTTTAGGATAAGCAGCACATTATTTGAAGCACTATTCTCTTAGAGACAGAAACCTATGAAGGAAAAGGTAATAACTAACAACAAACACAGACTCTGACACAAGACAAGGAGCAACTGTATCCTCTACAATATGTCTCATGGACTAGAGAACAAGCAGTGATCTTTACTCAGATTCTTCCTGATTGTACAGGAAGAACAAAAGCACAATAAAATATAATAGCTTAAGAGCTGATTCTATCATCAAGTTTATAGGATATTTGGTCACCACCAGCAATTCATTGAGACTGATTGCAATTTATTGCCACATGCTGTAGAGAGAGCTTTAAAATAAGAAATAAGGAAAGTTGAGCAGGATTTACATAATTTCACCCATTACTTTAAGGAAATGAGATAATTAGCTAATAAAATAATAACACAAAAGGCAAAGGGAAGAATACTACTACTGCTGGAAGCACAAGGCGAGGAAAGTGAAAGTTAATGAAAGGATTGTCTAATCTGATTTAAAAATTGATTTGGATAATTACAATCTTGTGTGTCAAAAAACCCCAAAGATTTAGTACTCTCCCGCCCTTTCCTGCTCAAAACCAAAATACAGTTACTTTGGGGAAACACCTGAAACCTGGTACTATTGTGTCATCAGGAACATAGCCATCAGTAGAGGAAAAGAAAAAAAACAGTGCTAAAATACAAGATTTGCAAAAAGACAGCAATTAAAATTATAATCAGCCTAACAGATGTAGTAAGAATTTGACAGCAGTGCCTGTCATGCAACCCTTATGAACCAGTCAGTGAACCAGGGCACACACAACTTCCAGCATGTCCTGTCAGTGAGTCTTTTTATATAAGCATTCAAGTGCAACATTAAGGCCCGAGAGAGCCTGCCCCACCAGTGACTTCTTAGGACTAGAAAGCATGCATATTAATGTCTGTGAAGTTCTAAAAGAAGTCTTTGCTGATACCCACATATCAAAAGAGCTCTGAACAGAATTTAACAAGAGAGAGTTGTCACCAGTGGCACAAAGTTCAGCAGGTGGCCGGTCATCGGTTGCAAGGATCTGATAGTGGGTACAGCACCGTTTAATGTCTTCATTAACGACCTAGAGGATGGAACACAGTGCACCTCAGCAAGCTTGTGGGTGATACAAAACTGCGAGGACTGGTTTGTAGATAGTGGTTGGTAGTGACTAAAAGCCATCAGGAAATCAATCTCCTTTTAAATTACTTTAGCAATTTACATTCTTGCATTGACAAACAATGATAAGGATCAATCTTTGTGAAATAAATAGATAAGATTAAAAAAACAAAACCACTTATATTTGAGTTCCAAAACATTTTTTCTGGAGACTGACAGATGCTAAACAATTTTAGCCCTCAATTTAGCCTCATTTCTTCTCTGCTGATTAGGATATTGTCAATTTTGTACCAATATATACTTTTCCTCAGATAAAAGCTCTTCAATCTGATTGAAAAATACTTCATGTAAAAAGTACTAAAAAATTAAAAAAAGATAAGACAGGCATCTCTTAAATCCTAGCCATTTCCTTCTAAATTCCACAACAAATTCAAGGTTGTGGAATTCAAGGCTAAACCTCAATATGTAAAGTATATTGACACACTTAGAAAAACTCACACTTCTGAGAAAAAAAGAAGAAAAAATATCACAATCAAAAAACTCCCTAATAATTAAAAACTCTGACTAAGGATCAGTTAAGAGGAATTAGATTCCTGAACACCTTTAAGTATGTAGGCTAAACAATTAGTTCTAGACAACACATACAGAACTAGCAACACAGAACAGACTGCAAGTTTCCAGAATAACACTCTTATTTCTGGATCTTCTTTCCTCTTCAAGAGACATGACAGATACTAGAGGTAAGCACACAGTTTGGAAAAACACATTATTGTAGATCATAACCATCTCTCACAAAGTAAAACCACAAGTCCTAAATTATTTTATATTAGAACAGTATGTTTAGTTTATTTTCCTGTGTCTTCCACTATACCTATTTGGATTTGACAGTTTTGACACTGGTTTATTTCAAATGGGATAAAAATGTTATTTCAGAGTATAAAATAAATTTTCTTTTCTCTGTAATTTCCATTACTGATACTGCTGACATCAATTAAAAAAAACCCAAAACAACAAAACAAACCTAATTTTCAAAGCAATACTTAAGCAATTGTTATTTCCATACTAAAAGCAACCCAAAGTAGCAATCATTTTCCAAAGTTACTTCTGAAACCTGCAGTGTCAAGGTTTATACATTTAGGACATTCTTTAGGCTCTATCACACGTTTGCTTTTTTTTCCTGTAGAGAGGAATATAGCTGTCAATCATGCTTTCTCTTGCAACACAAATGTTTTGCAACTTTTATTTGTCACTTCCATTACATGTAATGTAGGAAGCTTAGCACTAAAAACAACTGAAGAACCTGCATAAGTTAAATACATAAATTATTATTAGTGTGACAGAAAAGGCAACAAGTGTCTTGTGACTCCATTTGCTTTGTTTGTTAAGGAAGAGAAAGCTAATTAACTGCAAATGTCAACCACAAAGACCTAGACCTGTTTACGTCAACATAAGCTTTGGAGAAGCTAAAATATATTTCACATTTAAACTTCATTCCCCTCTGCCCCGTCTCCTTTCTGGAAAGCAGGATGTTATTACAAAACAATAAATATCTACAAAAGAGTGAACACATCAGGCATAAAAACTAGAATAATTTATTTTTTAATAAACGATTCCCTGTATCATTTTAAATATGCATATGCTATATGAAATTAATATCTTCATTTTTTGATTATCATATCTAGGATTTTGTTGTAAAGAATCACTCCGTATAAAAAAATCTAATCTAAAAATCACAGCAAGAATAGCAGTTGCAAATTTAAACTTTATGTGGCACTGTTCAACCTTTAGACTAGAAAGGCTGGGTATTTCACAAAAAAATAGAAAATACTGCAATTTTTATTTCATTTCACACTTCAAAGAGAAACCTGAAGTCTTGTTAAAGTATGAATTTTAAGGACACTTACACAAAGTGTGAGCTTTAAAATTCTCTTCTTTCACTGTCTTGTATCACAGTTTCTTGTCTGGCAAAGTATAAGAAAGGGAAAAAAGCAGAAAAGGGGAGAAAGCAAGGGCAGAGGAAGGAGTGGTGGGCAGACAGGAAGAAAAGGATGAAAAGTGTACTTTCGCTCCTCGCTCTTCTAACTGTTTCAGGTACAGAAGTGACTGCCTGTAGAGCTTTCATGAAATCTTACTTAGTTTTTATTACATATTTTTCAAAAACTAAAAATTACTGTCTTTTATAGAAATCTATCTGTGCTACAATAGTTCTCAAACTTTTCCTTACCTATTCTTATATTGAATGTCTTGATCCTTTTCCACCTCCATCTACTGCACGTGCTTATTACAACATGCTCTCTCAATCCTCCGTGCTATATTCAAGGTCTGACCAGCTGGCCTCACCTTCCTTCCTGTACGCTATCACAAACTCATTGATTCTCCTGCACAAAATTTGATTTTCCAAAAATAGCTTTCGTTTAGAAACTGCTGTAACAGTCAACTGTCCATAGAGAAAGGTGTCCAAGTAGAGGACAACAAATGAAGACACCACATTGTCAATCTGAAAATTGAAACTCCAGGCCATTTTTAACATCTTTGTTCTTAAATTGACACCATGTGCTACAAAGTTCGCTGAAGAAAAAACAAGTTGCTGGAATCCTTAGAAATTCCAGCCATTGATAGCAGAAACTACAGTGATCAGGTTCCTAGGAGAGTTAATGCTGAATTTAAAATACTAGGAGGAGTTTTGTTCAACTTCAGCGCTGAAAACAAAAAAGAGTGAGAAACAACTGCACAAAAATCCATGTAAGAAAAAACATAACTGTTCCTCTCCAGGAAATAAAGAAAGAATTCATTCTAGAAAAAAAATAAATTGGCCCACAGGGTGGCAGAAAAGACACACACACACACACACAAAAGTTAGGTGTAACAATGAGGTAAGGTACCAATTTATTCACATGGCTTCCTTACATATTCATTATAGTCTGGAAAACTAGGTAAGTAATACATTATAATGTAGTAACCACACAATTTTAACAATATTTCCTATACATTTTCTACAAGAACCAGTATCTAGAGATGCAGTTTAGTAAGCATATCTCTTTCCCAAAGTGTGTTCTGTCTTACCCTTAAATTTAAAAATCTCGTTCCTGCACTCCAGGGTTTCTGATAAATCTTTATAACAGTGAATGCTGCCTAGTTTTTGTTTCAGTTTAGCATTGGTATAGTGGTATTCCAGTTCAGCCTAATAAAATAATCAGAACTGGGGTCTACATGTTTTCAAGCAAAGTCAAAGAAAAAAACCCCCAAACATAAGAACTTAACATTTCCTAACTAAAATGCCCATCACCACTACTGCCATAGTATCTAAATGATATAACTACAGAAGCAGTACAAAGAAAGCAAAACAGTTATTTACATAACCATCCTTAAACGGTTAATGGCATGGAAGTTGAAGTCTTTAAACTCCCTGAAACCTTAAACACCAAGTGCATAAAAATAAAATTATCTAGTGTAGAGATATTTGAAAACCAGCTGAGACACCAATCCTTACTTTTATGACAAGCACCTACAGAAATACTACACACACTTGGTAGTTTTTAACTCCAAAGGCATGCCTGTATGAAATCCATCACCTAATTTATTCCCACCTTCTCATGATTACCAACAGAGATTGACTGATACCTACAGAGAATTTGAAGCCATATGATAAATACTTATTTAACTTTGCTTCTTTTTTATCTTTCTTGTAGTATGCAGAAATTTCTTTAAAACATGAAACATCTGAAATTAATGAAATATAATAATGGAAGATTACAATATCATCACTGGCATGCTCTTTCTTACCCACGTGTCATTTTAAATGCTTTGAGTAGTTATCTCTCTCATACTAGATCATATTGATAAATCAGTTATCTGACCATCAAGATAATGTACTACATTAAGAGTTCCCTACAGTGACTGAGCTTATGAAACTTATTTTTTAAAATTTAGTTAATGAAGATGTTATTAGGTCAACTCCAATAGTATCACTGAAGACAAACTGATAAACCAATGTAGCTCTATTCTGTTACAGTCATGAACGAACATAAACTTCAAAAATTACCTTAATTACATTAGCTTCTGAAATTCAATTATGAACATGTGAATTACACAGACCTTAATACACTAAGAATGTTGCTAAGCTGCAGCTAATCCTAGAAGTTCTAGTCTGTGGGAACACTACTTTGGCTGCTTCCTAACTTCATTTTAGGACAAATTGTGGTGGCTTATTATGCCATTTGAGTAGATCTGCTGATTTGGACAACTGCAACATCATTACAGAAGGTGTGTGCTGTACAACATGATAAAAATAAATCTTGGGTGATGTTAACCAATTTCTTCAAAATGCTACTAATGTACTAGTCCTCTTGCTCTTCTCACTCCTTTTCAGAATGTTTAGAATTCAACCCTCTAATAGGTGATACATGAGTGAGTATATTAATCTCATTAGAGGGTTGAATTCAGAGCTAGCAGCAGAACTGAGTCTCTTCAGCTCTAGACTCTAATAATACACACAAAATTAACATCTATCTTCATTTATCCATTTACTGGTTTGCATGTTCTACGTATTTCACTGACTTAAGCGAAGAAAAAAATTTCTCAATATATCCAGCAGACGTTTCATTCTCTATATAACCTCTAGGCTAGAAAAACCAAAATAACTCTCAGGCGTCCTGGCCCATGCAGTGAAGATCCTTGTCTAAGAGCTGAGAATCTTTAAATTCAGTGCTCTGTTCTCCCACACTCCTTTTCAGGATCTTCGATATGTCTCTTTGCCTTTTCAGCCATTCAGTCCTCTCCATCAACCTTCCCATCTCTGAACCAGTCATACCCAGTAGTAAAGAAAAGACAATAAACAGCACAAAATCGATTATTCACAGATTTGTAGAACTGAAACTGTTGACTGTAACAATTGAGTTCTGCCAGATATTTCCTATGGAAATAAGATCTGGTTAATGTTTATGACCAATAAATCAATTCCCAAATACCTAATAATTTTAATTCAAATATTCTCAAATGAACAATAGACACTGATAGCAACTGTATAATCTGCAAAAGTTAGATTTCCCATTTAAAAGCAAATCATGAAGAATAAGCTCATTGCCGAACAGCAGGTCACATAGCAAGTTACGCAGCGACAGAGCTAGAGGAACGTTGACGTGGGATCTTTTTAATCACAACAGCCCAAATGAAAAGCAAGAAATAGTTCTATGCAACTTACTTTAGCATCTAGACTATCACTATGCTCTGGCATTCCGTTCAGATATAGCTCAATAGCTTTTTTAATCAATTAAGGTATTTAACTGACTAAATTAATGAAATCCAACTCACCATGAACAACTCCATTCTTTAATTACTTCCTTACATTAGCCTTTTACTAGAAGAGTCTAAACTATCCTAAAGCATCTTTAATAAACCAGATAGCAAAACAGCATTGAAAGCATTTTAACTAAATCATATCGTGTTGCATTCAGAATAAATTTTCTGAAACTGGTAGCTGAATAGCTCAATTATCCAGTGCTAGTATCTGTTTTTAGTCAGTATTGTACCAAAAAAAGAAAATACAACCCTAAGCAACAGTGAACACTAGAGAGATGTCTATTAATTTGAAAAAAAAAAAAAAGGTTTAATAAAATGGAGAAAGACATGGGGAAGAACGTGTAGTTATTTTTAGTAAGAATATACATAAAGCAACTACATTTCTGTGGTAATTGTCTACAAACAGAAGCATGGATGAAAAATGCAGCTAAAACACATATCCCACACCTGGAACCTCCCCTAACCACCATGACCTTTCAATCAATCAAGAGTGATCTCCCAGTGACATCGGCCACCTCCCTCAGCATTCCTGTGTGCATTTTCCTTCAAGCAATGGACTTTTGTATGTCCTCTGTTTGTTTAAATAGTCATAACCTGATACTCCTCCACAGAGGGCAAACCTTCCATGACCCACAAGTTTTCCACTGGTATCTGCAACTCCTCAAAGCAGATCTTACCAATAAAGACAAAGGTTAAGAATGTATCTTGGGTACCTTGGCCTTTACCATGTCCTTTTCTACCCAATCTGCCCCAAATTGCACCTAGAGAACTCATCTTCAATTACTATCTGGACATTTCATTCCCTATCCTCCCTTCCACACATTTCTATAGTTAAATAATCCCCGAAGAGACTGTTGAAAGCAACTTATTTTTTACAGTGATCAGCTGTTCCCTTGTGATCAAACTCACTGCAGGGTATGGAAGACTGTGACATCACAATTGTTTTCAGTCATACAGCTACAGTTTGATATTTTGTTGATTCAGCTCAAAATTAAACTACTTCCTTTCTTCATTACGCATTTGTCTCACATACTGAAAAAGAAATACAGAATGGAAGTGAGAAGTGCAGGAAAGAACTGTAGTGTGCAGCCAGACACGACTAACAGTACGAGTTGAGAGTCAAACTCTCCATATTTAAGGCATCATTACCTGGTAAAAGGTATTTTTTCAACACTATAATGGTTATGTTTCAGATATTAAAAACAACAATATCAAAAAAGCTGAAATAGTAGTAGCATTTATTTGGGAACCCCCCCTCCCCCCAAAATCAAATACATGGCACAATTGACATGTTAATAAATTTCGATAAAATAACCTAGTCAAACACACTAAGGAACTGAAACTTTTTTAAAGAAGGGATGTATGTCTGAACCTGTAACACTAAGTTTTTACAACGAGCATTACTGCAGTTATAAATTAATATTATTTTGAAATAACAACACCAGATACATCCTACGTTTGCCACTCTTATAAGAGCACTGGCATGCCAATTAATTATTCAAAGGAACTATGCTGATTTTAATGTCACATTTGTCATGTCAAAGCAACCTTCAAGTTCAAAAGAGACTGTCTTCTACAGAAAAGGAAAAAACAGGCCTAGCTACTGAGACTTCAAGTAATTACAGTATGATTTATCTAATGATTAGAGGCTTAATTTTTTATTTCAGTGAGGTAAATGACTGTTAGGTGGTATCACCACTATTCTCATATTTATATAAAAACTGAATGGCATGTTATCTGAAGGCAAGAATAACTTCATGTTACTGACTGATTTTGGCTTGGTAGTTATAGTCCATGATCAAGTACGAGAAAATGAAAATAAGGTTTGCTTTATAGGTCAACACCTTCAATGACTGTAATAGAAAATTTCTGTGCTTCTACAAAGACCTAGAAATTACCCAAGTTCCAAACACAGGGCTTTTGGTTCTAGTATGCTTCAAAAATCAAGTCATGAGAGGCAGCAATTCACACACTATATCTGTAAAATTCTTAAAAGAGAAGTCCTTAATGACAGCTTTCTCATCAATAACTAATACAAAATAGGTAGCCCCAAGGGCTACATTTAAGAGTGTATGATTATAGTCAGCATTTTCAGAATAGTCAAAAATTCTATTAAAAACATGAGACAAAGGAAACACAAAGAATTAGTACATGAAAGTATAAATGTAAAGCTGTATGTAATATTTAGCAACACTATTTAGATGCTCTCCTATTTATGACAACATAAATTGCATTTGGAAGAAAAATGGCAAAAGAATTTTTGTTTTCAGAATACCACAGAAATTGTAGATTCTCAATTGTTAGAAACAGAGGAAAATACCTAAGAAAATCTGTTAATCTTAGGCAACTCAGAATTTTCCAATAATGAAAGCCTTGCAAAAAAAAAGTAAAACAAGAGCATTCTGAAGAATTACTTTCCAGAAATATAAAAAGACATAACTCTTATATAAACAGACATAAATCTCATAACCTGAAAATTCCATCTATCTCTTCAAAAGGTCACCATTGAAGATTATTTTTGTACATCTTTGTCCTCTCTACATAAAAGCAGATCTGATTCACAAGAATATTGCACAGTAGCTTCCTACACCTACCTCTCCAATACAAGTAACTTTAAAATCTTCAAGGGTGTATCAAAAAGAGGGACACTGAACACACAAATTCAGGTCCAATGCACAACCAGCATTCTGTACTTATATCTGATTAAAGGCTATGTTTACATGATGTAGACCTATTAAGCTGGGTGTTAAGGATTTAATTAAGCAGAAAAACATCTCATTGACATTCTTCACTCTTCTTGGCAGATAAATGTGGCATAAATAACAGTATACAATGAATATTGTACACGGGTAAATTCATGCAAGAAGAATATCATACATGCTCCAGTAGCATATAAATAGCAGTTAACTCCAAAAAATTAATTAGATCTTGTAGTCCTCCACACAACAATTACATTTAATGCTAATAGAGCTTTTTGCTTGGAAGCATTCACTACTTAAGCCTCTTTCTTTACCCATTAAAAAAACTCTGCATTTTTAAACATCTTGTAATTTTACACAGCATTTCAGTAACACTACATAAACCAACACTATTGCTTGTATTTGTTCTTTTAGTCATAGTGTATTGAGAAAAGGAAGACATCACTACAAAAAAGAAACAGAAAGCAGATGAGATGTTTGTTTCAGAATTGGTGTCTGGTCAATTATTCCAAAGTAGGCTTTTCAACTTACAGACATTAAACAAAAAAATAATCGTTTTGACTTCTTACATTAAATTGTAGTGTAATTGTTCCTACAATAAATCAATATGAGAATAGAATATGTGTACATGGAATGGAAAATTCTGAAAATAAATTCGCATATCAACAGCACTAATTAAAAAAAAATAGGAGTAAACACACAATGCCATGCCACAACACATTACGTTTCATGGCAGTTCAGTAGGAGGATAAATGTACGGCCCAACAGACCACACAGATTTTTTGCCAAACCTCTTGTTCTCTATTGTCCTTCGAAC
>VZTA01003465.1:11041-25498 GCA_013398855.1 Mohoua ochrocephala
CCCCTTCTTTGTCCCCTGGTGAGCGGCAGGCTGGGCTCCTGCCGTGGGGCTGAGCTCAGCTGCCCTGTTGGATTTGACTTCAATAAAGTTTTCTATTTTTGACCGCTTGTGCCTTATTTTCCCTGCTGCCCGTGAAGAGGCTCTCGCTCCCAGCGATTTCCCAGGCATATTTCCCATGTCCTTGGCCACTGGAGCACTCAGGCCCTGCGGAGGCCAGAAGGGAAGCTCACGTGGGCCAGCCATCTCCACAAACCTTCCGCCACACCCCAGTGTGGTCGGTCCGGAAGCCTCACGGTGCTGACCCTTCATCCCCCAGGTTGACATCTCCCGTGTCCAGTCAGTGCCTGGCCCCCTAAGGATGTTCCTTCAGGACACGGTTCCCAACACCTGCACACACACACACACACACACACACACACGCACACACACACGATGTGTGGATGTGGACGCAGTCCGAGCCACGGTCCAGCCCGCCCAGCTCTCTTCCACCCCAACATCCTCCCTCAAAGCTTCTCCTGGTTGATCCCCACATCCTCTTGAGCCACGCCCATGTCCCACAGCCAGAGCGTGGTGGAGCAGATCCCTGTGCCTGGCTAGCCTGACCCAAATCCCGCCGGCGCGGGCTGGCAGCCGCCGGCTCCCGCCCGCCGCAGTGCTGCAATGAGGGCGCACGCGGTTGCAGATGGAGCCTTGGCGTGTCAGCAGCACCTGGATCCCGGCGCTCCCCCAACCCCGGGAGGTGATGGGAAGGAGGGATCCTGCCAGGAAGGCTTGCTGGAGCCGGGTGGTCCTGCTCCCCATGCAGACGGCTCTGCCCCTGGATGGGATCTTCTGGCGGGATGGATGGGGTGATGCTAATGCCGTGGGGCTCGCTCAGGGTCTTGTCTCCAGCTGTTTGCGGGGAAAAGATGGTTCCTGGTAGACAGGAACAGTCCGTCCCACCACCCAACCATCCCATCTCAGGGATCCCCCTCCCTGGCCACCCATTCCTGTTTCTCCCGGTTTTTCTTCCAGACTGGGGCACCCATCCCTGCTCCCGTCACACCAGTTCACCTCTTCCCCAGGGCCTCCAGTGGCCACACCAGGCTGCCGGGGCAGAGGAGCTCTGGCGCTGGGAGAGATTAGATCAGCCGGGGGAAACCAGTGGTTCTGGCTTCAGTGGTTTGAGCCCTGTGCCAGCCTTGGCTCTCACAGCCTCCTCGTTTGTTTTGCTAACAGCATAAGGTTTTATCTTGAACCATCCAGGAAGTGTCTGGGCCTCCTGGGCAGGCAGGGCTGGGACCCGCGGGGAGATGCTATGGCTGCAGAGGAGGAAAGGAGACACCAGCAACCACCTCAATAACTGCTCCCCGCAGGGCTGGGCAGGGCAGTCTGGGGGCTTGGCTCAGCCCTGCTATCTGCTTCCCTTTGGGAACTTTCTGAGAGAAGTTTCCCTTCCTTCCTTGTCCTCGGCAGCTCTTTGATGAACCTGGGGATGAGAACTCAGGCGCTGGCGTGGGGAGCGGCTCTTTCTTCTGCCTGGCTCCCAGGCTCCATCCTTTTTTACCGGGAGGGGATATTCTACATCCTTTCCCGAGACTGCCCCGGGTCCTTACAGCCCCCCACCACCTGGGAAGGCGGCTGGAGTGGTGTGAACTTGAGCGAGCTCAGCAGAGGCTCCTGCACCTGCCCGCGGGCTTGGAGCACGGTGCAGCATTAATTACTCTCTGCGGGAGGGGAGGAGAGGAATATTGTAGCTGTAATGGACAGAAATGAAATCGTTTTGTTTCAGAATTTAGCTCAGAGTCTCCATAAATTGCAGGTTTAGGTGCTGGCAGATGTCTGGGAAAGTCTCCCACTGTCCTGGGTCAGTGGGTTTTCTCAAGGTCGTTCACGTGGAATGAGCTGATAAATGGACCCAGCAAGGAGCTGCAGATGGAGCTGAGGGTTCATGGGGGACCTGCCCTGCTTTTCCCCAGTTTCAGAGAGGCGCTGTGCTGGGAGCAGTTCCTCGGCACTGTGAATCAGCTCCTGTTCCTGGGATTGGCTGGGCTTGGGTCAGGTTTGGCTCTGCTAGGCTGAGATCGAATGCGGGAGATGTCGTTGAGGGGCTGCAGATCCCCGGATCTGCTGGGAAGAGTGGCTGTGTCGAAGCACAGCAGCTTGTGAGCATCGCTGGGGTGCCTGGGGGAGCTGGGGGAGCACAGGACAGAGTGAGGAGTGGGTTGTGCTCTGTGCTGGGGCATTGGTGACGATGCCGAGGGCACCACGGGCAAGGCGGGAAGGCGCGGTGGCTCCTGGCACGTCCGCGCCGGGGACTTTGGTTGATGGCAGGGGGTGAGAGCACCGTGGGGTATTTGGGACCTCAAAATGAGGAGCTTCAGCCACGGGAGATGAGCAGCCCTGTGGCACAGCCAGAGCCGGCGTGGGTGTGCGCAGGCTGTGCTGCGGGGGGAGGTGACAGCGGGGCGTACCCAGCCCGCGCCTCGCGCGTGGGAGGTGACAGCGGGATGCTCGCAGCCAGCACCCCACGGAGGTGGCACAGAGGGGAGCGTGGTGTCTGTGACAAGGGGTGGCAGGGACACACGTACAGGCTGTGTAGGGGGTGCAGGAGTGCGGCCGGAATCTCTCCTGGGAGAAGGTGGCACAGGGCAGGGTAAAACTCCTGTCCCCAAGGAGGTGGCAGTGCAGCCTGGACCGTGGCGGGAGGTGGCACAGGGGGTGCACAGCCCCAGGGAGAGGGGCACAGGGCTGTGCTGTGGGGAGGGTGGCAGTGGGGGTGGGCACAGTGACTGCAGGTGACACCAGGGTGGGCAGCCTCGGGCAGGTGGCAATTCTGCAGGCAGCGTCTGCAAGGAGATAGTGGCACTTACTGTCCCCAACCCACCAAGGAGGTCATTGGGTCTCTGCTGCCTGGCTGTCCCTGGCCCCACCAGAGCTGGGGACCTCGTCCTTTCTCCCTTGAAGGCTCACCCAGCTTGTGCTCCTTGCCTGGGGCTCCCCGCACGGGGCTGGGTGACAGCACTGCCCAGTTCCCCTCCTGCCATTCCTCCCTGCTTCTCGTTCCCCCCCATCCTCCTCTTCCTCTTCCTTCTCACAGCCTCAGCCTCTCCCTTGCCTGATGCCCTTGGAGCCAGCGTTGGCCTTTCCTAGCTTGGATCTGGGGGAACTCCTCCTTTTTCCCCCTGAATCTTCCCTCTTCTTTCGCAACTGTGTCTGCTCCTCTCCACCCTCTCTCCTGATCTCTCCCTTTGCCCTGGCTCTCCCCAGTCTCTCCTGACTGTGCTGGCCCCGATACAGAGGGATGCTGAACCCTCCCAGCGCGGGGCTGAGCCCCTGGCTGGCTCTGCCGGCCGAGCTGTGGATCCTGGGGGATGAAAGCCCTGGCTGTGTGTGCAGCCGCCCGCTCCAAGCCTCCCTGATTGATATTCCCAGCACTGCTCTGCCCGCTCGGCCGGGCTCTCAGCTGCAGTGCTGTTCCCTGGAGCGGGGCCCAGCCCTGCAGGCTGCTTCACCCGGCACCCGAATGCTGGGGCAGAACCCGGGGCTGTGGCAGGGTGTGTCTCCGTGGTCCCCGTGTGTCCCCGTGGTCCTTGGGTGTCCCTGTGTGTCCCCAGGCACTCGGCGGCCCCTCAGCCCGCAGAGCATCCAGAGGCTGTGGATGGGGGTGAAGCACAGAGCGGGGGATGCAGCTGGAGGGGGTGGAGGGTGGGGTGTTCCCGGGTGAGGACAGAGCTGGGATGTTCTGGGACGTTCTGGGATGGGATGGAAGGAGGCTGGAGTAATGAGAGGGTGCGGGATGTAGGGCAGGCCAGNTGGCCCCTCAGCCCATGGAGCATCCAGAGGGTGAAGCACAGAGCGGGGGATGCAGCTGGAGGGGGTGGAGGGTGGGGTGTTCCCGGGTGAGGACAGAGCTGGGATGTTCTGGGACGTTCTGGGATGGGATGGAAGGAGGCTGGAGTAATGAGAGGGTGCGGGATGTAGGGCAGGCCAGGGAGGGTGTTGTGGAGGGAGCGAGGGCTGAGGAATGCCTGGAGCAGAGGGCACGGAGCGGCCGGAATTGTGTTAGGGGTGGGGAGGGCAGCCCTGGGAGCCGTGGGACAACAGCAAAGGGGTGGCTGCTGTGCTCCGGTGTCCCTGAGCTGGTGGCCAGCTGGGACCCCCAGAGTGAATCCCCCCCCGTGTGGGGCTGTGCCAGGGCAGGTCCCAAAGAGCCCCTTCGTGGTTTGTGGGGTGTTGGACACTCAGCCCCAGTGGTGGCCTGGCAAATCTCCTGCTGGTTGGCACATCCTTTGGAATGCTGAGCGCTGTGCCAGGCCCAAATCACCCTGCTGCCCCTCCGCCCTCATCCTCGCACACCCCTGTCCTGGGAGAACACCTGCCAGGAACCCCGGGCACGGCCCTTCCCCAGGGCACAGCTGTGCTCCCGGGCCAGCCACGCTGCCATTGCACAACCCAGCTCTGCTCCTGCGAGAAACCAAGATGGTCAGTGGAGATTACTCCAAAAGAGGCTCTTCCTGCAGTGCCCGGGTCCTTCAGCACCCCAGAAAGCACAGACAGCTTGGCTGAGGCACAGGAGGGCTGAGCAGGGGTGAGGAGGTCACCCCTGGCATCTTGGTGCCCCTTTTCTTGCTACCTCTGGCTGTGGCTGCGGCATCCACCGGTGCAACCTGGATGAAGCTCAGCCTTGGCTTCATCTCTGGAGTCAGATCTGCGACTCAGACTCACTCAGCTTCCCCCAACAGGTCCTTCCTTGACCTTGTCTTTTGTCTTGACCCTTTTCTGTACTTCAAGGAGAGCTACAAAAAAAAAGATGGGGAGAGATTTTACACAGGCAGAGAGCGATAGGACAAGGGGAACTCTTCTAAACTAAAAGAGGAGAGATTTAGATGGGATATTGGGAAGGAATTCCTCCTTGTGAGGGTGGGCAGGCCCTGGCACAGGGTGCCCAGAGAAGCTGGGGCTGCCCCTGGATCCCTGGCAGTGTCCAAGGCCAGGCTGGACGGGGTTTGGAGCAGCCTGGGACGGTGGAAGGTGTCCCTACCCATGGCAGGGGGTGGGATGAGAGGGACTTTAAGGTTCCTTCCACCTCAAACCATTCCATGATTCTCTTCGCTGACTTTCTGAACTTTTCTGGAGGTCTCTGCACCCTTGAGGACCTGCTGTCCATACCCTACCTGTAAAGTGAAGGCTTCTTTTCCTATTGCGATTCCCAACCTGACCCTCTTGAGAGGAAGAGGAGGTCAGGCAGAGGACCAGAAAGAAAACAACTCCCCCGGCTCCCTTAGAAAACATTCCTGCTTGTTTTGCATCAATGCCTGGTGTGGTGGAAGCTGTTTACTGCCTCAGCCCTTCAGCTGCTTGCAGGGAAGCGTGGGTGGGTTTGTGGTGGCAGCGTGGGCCGTGACCTGCCAGCAGAGCAGGAGAAAGCTCCACCACCTCGTCACTTCCACCCTTTTGGCACTCGCAGCCAGGCCTTGCGGGTCCTGCCCAGACATCCCTGAAGATGCCCCTTTCCCGAGATGTAAACATCCTTCTGAGCTCCTCCTGGCTTGCAGAACACCCGCTCTGATCTCCCGTCTGCGCATGGCACCGGGATCCCGGCACGTTCCATCCAAGTTCGGGGCCATCCTTCGGGGAGGGCAGCGATTCCCCACCTCTCTCCCTGGGAGCCGATCCTGCTCCGGAGCTGTCGGAGCAAGCGTGCCCTGATTCAGCTCCTCGGAGACATCTTGAAAGGCCCGAGCAACCTGAAAGCCTGCAGCTATTTTGCTCCCACATGGCCTGGTTTTCACATCCTCCCAACTCCCCGATGCTCGGGAGCAGCTGCCGGGGAGGCTCTGCCAGAGATCCGGCCCTGCTGGGGGGGGCACCTCTTGGCTGAGCTCTGGACTGAGATCCTGCTGGAAGTGTCCTGCTGGAGCCATGTGCGATGTTCCTCTCGCGCTCATCCATTCATCCTCCCGCTCGTTCATCAAAAGCACTCGAGCCCCGTGGAAAGCAAAACCCGCGTTTCAGATGTTTGAAGAGCCCTTCCTTTTCATTCAGCCTGGGCAGGACCTTTCGGGGTGTTGCGATTCCAGGCTCTGCGAGTGCCTGGAGGAGCTTGGGTGTTTTTTTTTTTCCCAAGGATTTCAAGTGGATCAGGGTTTATTAGGGGGTATTTATTAGGGATATCTCTGGTCTCTTGCCCAGAGAGCTCAGAAACCTTCGCTAACGCACAGGAAATTTGTCTGCAGCCACGATCTGCTTTGGCCAAGGATGTGACAACATTTGAGGGGCTAAGATTTGAGGGGCTCACGCATCCCAGGGGTCCTGTGCCGGTGGGAATGGGAATTTGAGCAGTGCAGGCAAGATAAGTGGCCCTAAGGAGCCTTCCTATGACTTGTCCTACCAGTTCCATGTCTCCAGAGGAAGGTTTGTCTCACCCGGTATCTCCACTCATCGGGAGGTGCAGACCACTAAGGTGAGGGCTCTGCCCATGTCTGCAGCGTGTGGGTGCCCAGACCTCGGGAACGGGCACGATTCCTTGGGCAAACAGGAAAAGCTGCTGCCCTTTGCCTGTGCAAATGGAGCTGGTTGCAAAACAGGTTTGCCCTCAGAGGAAAATTTTCCATTTGAAAGCAAATCAGGAAGAATTGACGGTTTTCCCCCTGTTTCCCGAGTCAATCAGAATATATATTATATATAAATATAATTTTTTTTTTCCCTAGCAATTTCTAAAGGCGTGATTCCGACTGACCTTTTTGGGTTGAGCTCCATAATTAATACTTGGCTGGAGTCCTGAAGTGAAAGGTACCTTTGCAAGAGCATCAGTTTTCCATTTTCACGTGTCAGCAAAGATCTCCCCCCGCCGCCCCAGCCCTGAAACGAGTAGCTCGCTTGAATAATGATCTGATTTCAGCAAATTGACAGGTTTTCCGTGGAAAGGCTTCCATGGAAGCATTCCTGGTTATCTCCATATTTATTTTTTTTTTAAATAGAGCCCTGAGCCTACAGCTTCGGACCCCCTGCTCTCCCCCGGAGCCTTCGATACTCCCTGTCAGCTCCACTGGGTGCAACTGGGAGCCAGATTAGCTCATTATTTTTCCCCAGCATTATTTTCCCCCCACTCCGCAGCTGTTGGATTCCTCGAGGGTTTTTATTCGAGTGTCGCTCCCAGTCCCGGAAGCTTTTTTCCCCTGGGATCTTCGGATGGTTTTAACGTGATTATGAGACCTCCTGCCGCGGCCAGGGCAATTTCCACTCCGCACCGACCATCTCCAGGATATCTCCATTATCAGCGAGATGGTGACAGACGTTCCAGGACAGCACAGCCAGGCCAATTTAGACATCATTCTGTAAAGATTATGACCCCTTTTCCATTTTACCGTTCGCCCTTCCGATGATTTATTTCCGTATTTTCCTTGCCCGTCTTCATTTCACCCAAAGAAAAGCCAAATGGCACCTCCTGGATGGGCTCGGAGCTGGGATAGGCTGAGGGTTAGGCAGGCTCTGTCCCCAGGCTGCCTAAATGGGTTTCTAATTGCGTTAGATCTTGCTCTGAGTTAGATAAATTCGATCTGACCAGGCAGGTTGGCACCGGGCTTTGGCGGCTTCTTTGAGCATCATGCAAATTTCAGGAGGCTTCGGGGCACCTATGTGGAGTCAGCCCGCATTTTCCCTGGATTTATTCATTAAATAGTGCCTCGGGAGCTGATGTCCATTTGAGGCTGGCTGCTCTGCTATCATTATTTCGGCAGGACTTGGAGACCGGCTCTGCTGACTGCAAGGTCAGCACTCGCTAATTGTCAGCTGAGCAGCCACTCAGGAGGGGGGAGAAGGTGCTTTTTTTCGGGATAATACCTGGGTTTGGGATTCCATGGATTCCTGCGTGCCGTTCCTCCGGTGGTGGGTTTCTTCTCTGGTTTGTCGGCAGTGAAAGAGCCGAGGGGGTGTTGGGAGCTGGGGATGGACACAGGGATTTGTGGGCAGACACAGCCACCACACGAGACCCTGGGAGCATCACGGACCAGAGGTGTCACCCCGCGGCCGATGTGCCCTTGTGGGACCCCCGTGGCTGTGGCGGAGGTGACCCCAGTAAAGTCAGGCTGGTAGATGACAGAGTTGGGCCTTTAACTGCGCTGGCACTCCTGCTCAGAACTGTCGGGTTCTTTGGGAGACGCCACCTCCAGGGATGAAATTTTTGGGAGGGCCTGAGCGAGTGTTTTGAATAAAGGATGGGTCTCGCAGGTGTGCACAGGCCACACCTTTGCTTGGAGGTGGGTCCATCCATCTCCCTCCCTTGTCCAAAGCAGGCAGAGCCCCTGGGACCTGATCCCGTGCTCGGCACCAGCTCTTCCCTCCATTCCTTCATGTCGTTCGAACAGGGAGCAATCCCAGGAATGCAGCTGGGTCTGCTTAACCACCCCAACACCTGGAGATGCTGTGGCAGGGCAGGGAGGGACCCCCTGGGGGAGGAGCAGAGAGGAGCTGTAGGTGCCAGGAGGTGACACCAAGCCAGGGCAGTGCTTGCCTTGTCCCTGTCCCTCAGGGTGCTGCCGTGCCAGGGAACGCCCCGAGCTCTTCCCATCACCTACAGAACGAGCAGGGAAGGCTCTTGGGGGGGCTTCTCCTCCAAAAATCAGTGCTGCAGGGGGGCCATGGAAAAGAATGGGAAGAGCTGTCTTGGCTCCATCCTGGTGGCTCCGACGAGCTGTAAAATGGTCGGCTCAGGGACGAGCTGAGCCCGTGTCCTGTTTCCTGGAGCTTGAGCGTTGCCCTGGGTGGTTTCTGGCAATTCAGCTCCAGCTTTCCTCGAGGCTTGCCCTGGTTTCCATGGACATAATATCCCCCTCAGCCTCCTGCTCCCAAGGCTGTGCTGCGCTGCACTGGAGCCCTGCTCCTCTCCAGGAAAAGCAAATAATTCCCAAGCCTCCGCCCAGGGAAAGCTGGCTCTGGGTCATTCAGAGCACGATCCTCGGGGTTATCTTGCTCTGTCTCCATATCCAGGGATGTCACAGCGCTCCAGGTCGGTTTGTGAAGGAGAGGGGTTCATGAATCCGTGTGAAGTTGAGTGACTCCCGCGCCACAATGGCTCCCTTGTCACTTATTTTGATATTCCGGGCGCTGGCTCTGACATTGCCTTTCACTCCCGGCCCTGTGAGTTGCTGCATTGTGGTGGCTGTTGGGGAAGCAGCTCCTTTGGCAGCTGCCTGAGAGAGGAGGCTTCTGGCGTGTGGGGAGGCGCAGGAGCCTTTGGAAGCTGCCAGAGGAGCCCGGGAGCCGCAGATCCCGCTTTGGGATCAGCAGCGAGCCGGTTAACAAGGGCTGGATTTCCTCCACTGCGCTCGGGGAGGGGGAGCAGGGTGGCTCCCTCCGTCCCTGCCAGCAGGAAAAAGGGTGCCCGGGGCGGATTTTATGGTTTCCTTTGTGAACAATGGAATTTCTCCCGCCGCTCGGTCTCTGCCCTCTGCGCAGAGGGTGATGCTGTGGGTTTGTGGGGATATCGGTGATATCTCAAATTCCTGTTCCCTCCTGGCCCTGCTGCTGTCGCTTGGGCTGAGTTTGTTTTCCCTGGGTTTGGCAAGGGGAATCAGCCCGGTGCAGGTCCTGATGGATCTGGAGGTGTTTGAGTGAGGGAGGGAAGAGGCAGGAGGGGGCAGAGGGGCTGAGGAGCGCGGGGTCCCCTCAGCCCCATCCAGCATCCCTGAGTGGGAATCCTCACGGAGCCATTAAGGTTGGAAAAGACCTCCAAGGTCATCAAGATTCGCTGTCACCCAGCGCAGAGCTCCGAGTGCCACCTCCAGTCATTCCTTGAACGCCTCCAGGGACGGTGATTCCACCACCCTCCTTCCAAGGCCAGACCGCCCTTTCCAAGAAGAAATTTCTCCCAACAGAATCTTTCCTGATGTGCCCTCATGGCAGAGGGAATCAGCACAGGCAGGGATTGGTGTTGGGGGGTTTGGGATGTGCAGCCAGGACCAGCCCATGAAAATTCCTCCCCAAAACAAGTTCCTGCTGCTGGCAGACGAGCCCCAAAACTGGAGCTGTGGGTTTGGGCCTGGCTTCCTTGTGGCTGGAAGGCTGGGACAGAGCTGGAAGGGGCACAGGGAAGGGCAGCAGGGCTGGAAGGGGCACAGGGAAGGGCAGCAGAGCTGGAAGGGGCACAGGGAAGGGCAGCAGAGCTGGAAGGGGGACAGGGAAGAGCAGCAGGGCTGGAAGGGGGACAGGGAAGAGCAGCAGGGCTGGAAGGGGCACAGGGAAGGGCAGCAGGGCTGGCCAGACCTGCCTGGTGTCTGCAGGAGGACCTGGCAGAGCAGGATGCAGCTGGGATTTGTGGAATTGGAAGGGGGCAGAGCGAGGAGCAATTACTGCTGTTTCCTCACAACCCTGCAGGCAGGAGAAGTTCAAGGCAAAATGAGCAGGCAGCAGGGGCAGGAGCAAAGGGAAGAGCTTTTCCAGCGAGCACGTGGGCCGGGAGTTCATTGCTGCTGGAATCCGCGGAGGCCGGAGCAGGCACGGGCTCAAAAAGGCAGGAGAGCACTTCACAGAGGATGGGGGTCATCGGGGGGAGAGCTGCCGACGATTCCTCCTCAGGAAAAAATCCCTGAGCCGTGGCAGCACAGAACCTGCAGGATTTTCCTGGGGATGAACATCCCCATCAGAGCATCCCTGCGGGAAGAGGGGGACAGGGGCTCCGTTTGCCCCTCACACGTGGAGCTGGCACAGGTCTCCCCATCAGGAATATCACAGCGAGCACCGGGGAGCCCTGAAAAATGAGGGTTTTTTTTTAATCCAAAGCCACCATTTCTCGGCTGAGAAAATAGACAGCTCTGCCCCAAATCCCATTCCAGCGCAGCGGCAGCAGCTGGAAATAGGAAACCGATAAATAGTGGGGGTAAAAGGAGGGAGTTACAGCAATTAGGAGAAATGAGTCGTTCTGGAGTGCAGAAAATTAACAAGCAAAGCCAAAGACATTGGGGGAAAATCAATTATTACAAAGTCAACACAATAAGTACTTTGAAAAATGCGCCGGGAAGAGGTGGAATCCGGGAACTGTCAATTCCAAGTGGAGATTGCAAAATTGTTAATTATGGAGAAAAATGCAAAAAGCGTTCTTGCAATAGTTGGAGTAATCCGGGCTGAGACACAACAACGTAGGACGTGGGACCTGCCCATGCGCTGGGAGCCAGCAAAGGCATCCAAAATACAGATATTTGACATGATCGAATGGATTAATTTGTACTAAAAACCGGGATCTCTCTGATCCAGAGGTGTCCGTGGAGCTGGGGAGCCTGGGATGAGCAGGGCTGGCAGGGCAGCGATGCCACGAGCAGCTGGAAGAGCCGGCTGGGGCTGTGCAGTGCTCACTGTCCTCGGCAGCCCCGGGGAACAACTGGATTAATGGCTAAAGCAGGGAATGGCTGATGGAAATAGCACTGACGTCAGTCACTGTGGCTGATGGCGGGGGACGCTGGGCACTGGCGTTACGTGACAGGTCCGGCTTTTAAACCTTTCCTTAGGCATGGTCCTGGCCTCTGTGAGGAACGAGGTCTGCTGCAGGCATTCCTGCGGGGCTGGAGCGGCAGAGCTGGTTTGCGTTGGGTACAGAGCAGCTGGAGACTGATGGATGTGCCTGCTGATAATGGTTTTTTTATTATTATTATTATTATTTTTATTATTAATTATTTTGCATGAACGCTACTCTCAGGTTGGACATCAGCAGGAATTTCCCCATGGAAAGGGTGCTCAGGCATTGGGAGGAGCTGCCCAGGGAGGTTTGGAGTCCCCATCCCTGGAGGTGTCCAAGGAACACCTGGGTGTGGCACTCAGTGCTCTGGGCTGGCAAGCGGGTGCAGCTTGGACTCGATGACCTTGGAGGGCTTTTCCAAGCTGGGATTCTGGGATTCTCAGCACGGCATCGCGGGGCAGATCTGGTTTATCCAGAGCTCCGAGAAGGAAAGCTTGGCTGGGATTCCTCGTGGAGCGAGGTTCTCCTGGAGCTGCTCCTCGGCGGCGGCGCCGTGCCCGCTGCCGTCCAGCGCCGCAATCAACGGTCTGGAAGGAAATCTGAAATCACTGCTGATAAACCCGCAGCTGCCACGGAGATTGGCGGAGTGGGAGATGGTGCTGAGGACGGAGCAGTCATGCAGAGCAAGCCAGATTGCTCAGTAAACTGGGCCCGTTTAAACAAAGTGCATTTTAACACAGCCCAGCGCGAAGAGGAGAAACGGGGAATGCTGGCTGATATCCCGGGAAGCGCCGGCTTGAAAATGGATTCAGGGGTCACGCTGCACGAGTAGCTCAGGGTCAAGAGGCTGGCACAGACCTCAGGTGGAAAAACCTGCGAGGTTGTGGAGGGGCAGGAAGGTGCTGGAGGAGGCCCCGGTGAGATGGCACCTGCAAGGGTCACCTCTGATGAGGAACGGGGGAAAACTGGGGTGAGGAAAGATGAGGGCCCCAGACCAGATTTGCTGTTTGCGGGTTGTGGCTTGGCTCTGCTGTGTTTGACTCCTCGAGCAGAAGCTCAGGCCGGCCTCAGCTGCGCCGCACAAGCAGCTCCTTGTGCAGAGGCCGCTGCCGGCTCAAAGGCTCTTTAACCTCCCCCAGAAAGGTCACACCGAACCCAATTTCTGCGAGCCAGGGCCAGACAAATTGATTCTGTGCCTTCCCATGACTCCAGAGCGGGGCCGTGTGGGTGGAGAGCTTCCCAAGGCACAAACTGGGAGGGGGCACTCCCCGTGCCAGTGCCGCGCTGCCGCGTGCGGCTGCAGGGGACAGGGCTTGGGAGCCCTGCAGTGAGAGGAGCCCTTTCGAGGGCTGCCTGGCACGAGGTGACATTTAAAGGAGGTGTTTTTCAGGTAAAAGCGCTGCTGTTTGATGGAGCCCCCGGGGGGGGAGGGATCGTAGCTGTCACAGGCTGGCTTCGGGAGGTTGTTTGTTTGCGTTTTATCGCAGCATCCCGAGGAGCCCGGCTCGTCTGGCGGGGCTGGTACAAGCACGGAGGGAAAGCAGGAGCATGGAGCTCGGGATGAGCCACAGCCAGGCAGGGAATTGGTGTCAGCCAGGCAGGGAATTGGTGGCAGCCAGGCGGGCAGGGTGCAGGGGGAGGCAGTGCCAGGCTTGACACGCTCCCCGTGGGCTGGAATGAGACTCCAGAGGGTCATTGGCACCTGGGCAGCGCTGCCTTGTCCTCGGCTCCTCCAGAGCCCTCCTGAGAGGGGCTGGCCTGTGCCTTAATGACTTAATGGGGTTGCACCCTCTGCTCTGGCACCCCACTGGCACAGGGTGCCTGTGCCCCCATCCTGGCAGTGTCCCAGGCCAGGCTGGACAGGGTTTGGAGCCACCTGGGATAGTGGAAGGTGCCTGCCCATGGCAGGGGTGGGATGGGATGAGCTTTAAGGCCCTTCCAACCCGAACCGTTCTGGGATTCTGTGCTTGCACTTGGCCAAACCTTGGCCAAACCTACCACTGGGGTTTTTTCCGTGGTGATTAACCTGGTCTTCCCTGCTGCAGGCAGAGGTCACTCCTTCTTACCTGCCAGTAGCCCCAAGCAGAGGCTTTTCCCTTCCAGCCTTTGCCACCTTCAACCTTCTCTTCCCTGAACCAATCTCTCTTTTTTAAAAAAACATTTTTTCATAGTTTCTAACAACTGTCTGTTCTTCTCTGCTGAAGTGGGGCACGTCTCCCCCAAAGTGGTGCCCAGCTCAGCCTCCTGGCACCCAGCAGAGCTGGCACAGCCCAGCCTGTTCACACACCCCGATATTGATGCATTTTTGGGTGGGAGGTTGGCGCCGTGGGCGGATCCCCAGCCCGTGATGTGCAGCGATCCTCATCCAGCTGTGATTACTCCTCACGAGGGTGCAGATGTGACCGATCCATCCCACATCTGTCACGCCAGCAGTTAATGAGAGCGCAGCCCAGCAATGGACTCGGGACACGACCCAGAGATTTGATTTGATCCGCGATCCCAGCTGGAAGGGCTGTCCGCAGGAATTCCTTCGGGAATAACGCTTCCCAAACGATTTGCACCCACCCTGCACCGCATTACCCAGGCAGGGATGTACCGTGCTGCACCTCCGCTGTCTGCTCACATTAATTATGAGAAAAATCGGCTAAAACAAAAAGTGTCAAAAAAAAAAACTTCCTCAAGTCGAGCTAGAACGTTTACTGCTCCTCCTCCCTCCACGAGGCCTGCTGTCTTTTCAAAGGAAGGAGTTCAATGGCTTGACATGTTTGTTTGTGACAAACCTACAGTGGCTGTTACTCATTTCCTTGTTATCTTGTAGGTACTTACAAAGAGTTCTTTTATCTGCTTCAGTATTTTTCCAGGAACTGAAATTAAGCTAACTGTTTTATAATTCTCCAGCTCTTCTTTTTTCTCATCATTAAAGACAGGCGCTATTTTAGCTCGCTTCCAGTCTTCTGGAAGCTCCCTGATTCTCTACAAATTCTTCAGGAAAAAAAAAAAAAGTCTTGGGAAAGGAGAAAAAAAAA
>VZTA01003465.1:27719-52440 GCA_013398855.1 Mohoua ochrocephala
AGCGGAGGCTCAGCAAGCGTGGTGGTGGTGGTGGTGGTGGCAGTGGTGGCAAACCCCAGAGCGACGTGTCCTGCTGTCACCGTGCCCCTCAGGCCACCTCCCGGTGGGGTCCAGCTTTCCCTGAGAACCCCTGGAGGTGTCTGCGCTGTCGCCACGGGAGAGCCGCTTCCCCTGCCCCGGCGCAGCTTCACCGCGGTCGTGCTGCTCGTGCTGCCCCCGTACTGCCCCGCCTGGCTGCAGCCCACCCCCCCCCAGCTGTCTGCTCCGGCCAGCTCCCATCGCTTCCTTGGATTTGGCTCTGGCTGTGCGCATAACATCTTCTCTCCCGTACTTGCTGCCTTCCGTGCTCGTGTTCCCAGGGGAGGTGGCTGTGGAGGTGGCAGGGTCCAAGAAACCTCGTCTGGGAGGGAAGAGGAGGAGGTGGCAGAGGGTTCTCCTGAAGTGCATCCCCACAGGATGCTCCTGTTTCTGGGAGCATCCTTGACTTTGGGACGGGTGCGTGCGTGGTGGGAAGGTGGCTGAGCGTGCGTTCAGCTGGTTTTTGGGGAGCTGCAAACCTGCTGGGTCCCTCTGTTATGGAAATGGACAGGTCTAGTGGAACAGCTCTTCCCAATTCCCAGGTTATTCCTGGAGTAACGCTGGAGTTCTCTGTGTTACAACCATCGGAGCAAGGCATGGTGGGGTTCCCAAACCCATCTGTTGGATTTGCCCCCAAATCCATTGCCCCTGTCTAGGAATGTTGTGCAGATCACTTTCTTCCCAAAACTGCCGGTCAGTCACCTGGGAAGAGCGGTTTGGAGCAATTCCTGGCACAGGATGACAGCGCTGGGCCTCCCAAGCGTCCTTGAGTACCTGGAAGAGAGGCTGGAAGGGTGGTGAGCAAGGAGATGCCACATGGATGAGCTGATGGATGCGGTGAGATAGTGGTGATGACGGACATGGAAGAGGAAAAGTTGAGCCCTGGAATGTGGCAGGAGACTCGGAGATGACGAGGGAGGGGCAGGGCTAAAGGTAGAGAGAGGAGAGAGAGAGGAGCACCTGGAAGGTGGAGGGCAGAGAGGGCTGTCTCGGGATGTTCCTTGGGATGTTCGTTGTGTGCCCAACGGGGATGAGCAGAGCTGAGGAAGGCCAAGGGAAGCCCCTGGGAATGGCTCCCTGCCCACAGCATCCCAAACCTGCCCTAAACCCCAGCTCCCTTCTTGGAGGAGTGTGTTCACCTCCCAGGAGCACAGGAATCACCCCACACCCACCCGCCACCAGATCCACGTGTGGCGCAGGCACTGCAGAGGCTCCCAGGGAACAGCCACGACCCTGTTCTGCTCTCCATCTCCCAGAATTGGCTCCCTTCCCACGGCAGTGCTTGGGAATCAGGCTCCAGTGGCTCCAGCAGCTGTCCTGACCTGTACTGGGTGCAGAGGCCGTGGCAGGCCAAGGCTCTGGGGAATCCACCAGCATTATCCCGAGCTGGTCCTGGTGCTCTGCAGCTAATCCGGCACGGCAGTTCAGGGGACCTGAGGGGCTGCGGTCAGGGTCGTGATCCTCTAAGCAGACTGTGAGGGGACCCTGGCACTGGGAAAGGTGGTTTTGGGGATTAGGAGGCACTGGGGGTGTTGTGTTTGCTCCGTCCCCTGCCCTCCCTTCTTCCAACCAGACCTTGTTTGTCCTCCTTTGCTTCCTACAAAGAAGGAATGGTGTGGGACCATCGTGACCTTTTGGGGACTGTCCCACCACGTCCTTGCCTTGGCTTCATCAGCAGCACCAGCCCCTCAAAGCCATCAGATCTTGGGTTTTTGGGAAGCTGGGCAGACTAAGCCGTTCTTGACCTTCGGTTAAACCGCGGAGGCGCGCTGGATCCCGCACCCCCATCCCGCGGCACGAGCGCGAGGCTGACACGACTGTGCATTTTCTCGGCTTTCATCTGGTTATAAATATCCAACATAACAGGGCTTCCATTGCTTTCTCCAGGAGATTATCCCTGCAGCCGAACCAATCTGATAAGCAAGTATGCAAGGCTATTTATAGCTTTTCAACTGGAAGACAGATCCATGCCTTTTCTTTGTAGATGGTTCTTCACTTGATTAACACACATCTCAGTGTCCTCCTTTTTTGGACCCTTTCTGCTGTGCAGACTGCAGTAAAATGCTCTATTGCAGGGGCTGAGCCAGGCCCTTTGCAGGAGGAATTACGCCGGTTCTGGTGAAGGCTCCTCCAGGAGCTTGGCGCTGCCGTGGCAGCTCCTCAGTCATCCCAGGCGTTTGTCATCCCCGCTGTTTCCCCTCGCTGCCCACTGCTTCCTCCCCAACATTCCCCCTGGTCTGTTCCCCACCTCGGTGGGGCACGCTGAGCTGGGAGCGGAGCTCAGTCTCCCGCTTGGCCACCAGGTGCTTTTCCCAAAGGCATCTGTTCCCCCCTGGATCCCGGATTTGCTTGGGTTGGAAGGAGCCTGGGAGCTCCGTGGAGGCTCTGCCCTGCCATAATGCACGCAGGGCTGGGATGGGGACAGTGCCAGCCTCTCTGCATCGGCCGTGGAGGGAATTTAGCAGGATTTCGGGACCAAATATGAGCAGTTTAGGAATTGTTACACGGAGACTGTTTTCCCTCTGTCCCTGTGCGGTGCGAACGTATCCGAGGTTGCGGTTTATTGGATGAGGCATTTCTGATCCGTGTTTTTCCGCCCCCAAAATCTGTTTTATGGCTGTTATTTAAAGTGGGGACCCCATGCCATTTTTAATGCATGCTGTTACAACCCTGCTCGGAATATGGAATTAACAACCACCTCGTGAGCTTTCCCGATGCTCTCCGTGCCGTAGGATCCGCACTTCCCAGATGTTCACGAGTTTATCCTCTCAGTTCCAGGGAAGAAGCTCCGCCATAGGTGGGGAATGGAATAGGAAATTGCAATTTGCATTTTTCGGAGGTGGCTGCTGGCTCTGGGTGACCCTGGGTGAGCTGGCAGCTCCTCCCTCTGCTGTGTCAGGATCCTGGTGTTCCAGAGGCACGAGGCAGGAATCGGCTGCTCCCAGATGCCGGAGCCCAGGCTGCTGCTGACGTCCGAGGCGGGAGCAGAGCTCGGCTTAGGGACTTTGCGGCAGAGCTGGTTTCAAACCCTCCTGCCTGGTTCATCGCCAGGGCTTTGCCAAGCCCAGCCTTTCCTGGTGCTGTCCCAGCCCCTCCAAACACCTCGGCACAGCCGGAGAGGATGGATGGAGACGCCGCTTCCCGCGTTTGGCTGCTGGGCTCGATAAAACCCCACCAGTCCAGGTTTTCCTTGGTTTCAGGGAAGATTTAGATGGGTGCATTGCAAAGCCGAAAGGAGCAGCTTGTCTTACCCATGTGTGGCATGGCCATGAAATCCCAGCCCGTGATTCCTTTGGGAATTTCCCACTTTGTTAGCATGGAGTGTGAGACCCCAGGGGAGCCCTCCCAGTGCAAGGTCCTCTCTGCCCCCCAGTTTAACCGGTCTATGCTTAAATCCTGCTTCAGCTCCTCCCTTCTCTTCCCACGGAGTCCCACAACACCAGAATTCCCTCTCCCGGTGCGTACTCGGAGATCCCATTCAGGCAACTCAACATTTAAAGATCTCTTTGAAAGAAAACTGAGTCAAGTCCCTCCCTGTGAGCAGAGCCAAGGCAAGAGATTTTGGCAGCCGGGTCTCTCTTCCTCTCCTCCCACCCTTCCTCGCGCTCCTCCCAGCCATTGCCATCTGCTGCCGCCACCACCACAGACCTGCAGCCTCCTTCCTGGGCAGCAGCAACATCTGGCACATCTTGGATGTGTGCGGTGCTTTTTGGCAACCCTTGCAGAGGCAGTCTGGGGAGAAGTTTCCCTCCTCCTCTTTGCTACATTTCTGATTATAATTCAAGCCTTCCGTTCCTTCGGCTCGTTTTCCTCTCGGCGTGGTCTCCAATTTGCCCACAAGCTTTTGGTGGGGTGGATGTGTCCAGGTGATGGCCCAGAGCCCCCTGGCAGCACTTGGTGGCATCCACAGCAGCTCCAGGTGCGGGGATGATGTGGCTGGGAGTGTTTGCGCTTGCAGTGTGACCGTGGCACGGAAACACGGCTGCACCTGGACGTGCGGGCACCCTGCAGTGCCATGGGATCATGGAATGGCTTGGCTTGGGAAGGACCTTAAAACCCATCCAGTGCCACCTCCTGCCATGGGCAGGGACACTTCTCCCTATCCCAGGTTGCTCCAGCCTGGCTTTGGACACTTCCAGCGATCCAGGGGCAGCCACAGCTTCTCTGGGCACCCTGTGCCAGGGCCTCCCCACCTTTATGTCATGAATTCCTTCCCAATATCCCATCTTTCCATGCCCTCTGGAAGCCATTCCCTGTGTCCTGTCCCTCCATCTCCTTGTCCCAAGTCCCTCTCCAGCTCTCCTGGAGCTCCTTTAGGCTCTGGAAGGGGCTCTGAGGTCTCCTTGGAGTTTTCGCAACGCTGAGCACCCCCAGCTCTGAGCTCCTTGAGAAGGTGGATGGCTCGGAGGATTCCCTTTTTCCTGCTCACCACGAGGATGGATTTGCAGCCCTGGGCAGTCGCTGCCTCCTGCCTCTGCTTTAGTGCCAGTCATGAGCTGCTTTTTAAGGTTCTCACTGCGATTGTTGTTCCATTCCTCGCAGCCAACAGATGGGACAAAAAAATTACATTCTGTCTCCTTCCCTGGCAGAGAGGCTCCTCTAGATCTTAAAACCTATTCTCTTTTTCCTACATTATCTTTAAATGTCCCTTTTGTCTTGCAGAAAGAGTTCCAGGCACATTTGCAGTCTGTGGAGTTGGGGTTGGGTTGTTTTTTTTTTTTGCAAATGTACCCTGCAGCACTTCTGCTTTGTTGCAGAGGCTGAGGAATGCCTTTGTCTGGGGTGTGGGATGTGGGATTCCAGCTAGATCCGTGTCATTCCCGGCCCTTGCAGACCGGGATCCAGCAGGTCACACATCTGCCCAGCTGAGCTCGGGCCCGGCTGCTGCTTGGACTCCTCTCTCTAGCTGAGACATTGTGGGTTTGGGGTTTTTCTAAGTGATCTTCAGGCCTTTTTAACGCTTCAGGGCTGGAATTCCTTTCTGTCCTGAGCAGCAGTTCCCACTCCAGCCCGGGTTTAGGGTGTCCACATTCTCTGTGACCATGTTCTGCTCCTCGTCTGCCCCTGGAAATTCCCTCTGGGTGCCTCAGTGGTCTTCAGCACCCGCATTTCTCCAGAAGAAACCGGGAGCTTCTCTCCTTTCCACACTTAATGTTGGTTCACCCCCAAAGCCGGCTCCTGATTTGCTTAATCACCGCTGGGAAAAGATTTTTATCAGGAGAGAAAAACACCCAGCAGATTGCAAATGGCCCTGGATTACCCCATCCCGCTTTCAACATTTCTGCCCGAGCTGTAATTCCAGCCCTGTTTCCTTATTTTCCATCTTTTCTGGCTAAACTCTTACGCCAGAGCTGCTCGGGGCAGAGCAGCTGTCCTGCCACGCCGGCCGGGTCACCTTCCTTAATTGTCCCCAGGAGCCCGGGGTAAACAGGGGACGGCTGTTCCCCTGCCCCAGGAAGGAGCACATCGCCCCCAGCTCCAGAGAGTGCCTTTAATCCTCTCAAGACCTTCTAAGAAGGCCGCTCCTCGCTGCCGACGTTGTCCAAAATAGCCGTAATAATTCACCTGCCTCTCTCGCCTCACGGGATTACGTGCTAGCGCACGCACGAGGTTGTCCTCAAGTTCTCCAAAGATCCTTGGCAGATCCTGGATATCTTTAGAGGAGTTATTTGAAGAACTCAGATTTCCCCGTTGGATTCCAGTTGGGTTTTTTCCCCCCCTTTCCCGTCCCTGAGCCCACGTGGTGGGATTGTGAAAGGTCCGGGCAGTGCAGGCGCTCGGAGTCAACGCCCGAGAGACGAAGCCTCCATATTTCAGTGGGAAGGTGCCTTCTCCTGGAGAACATTTAGGTCCCCATGGCTCTGTGTGTGTGCCTGCTGCATTCAGGATTGGATTTTGGGAGCCTCCTGCTGTTCCTTGCCATCCTGGGCTGGGCTGGGATCTCCTCCGTTCCCTCTTGCTGTCTGCGGCAAGCCGGTGGAAATCCGCGAATGTCCTCTCGCTTGTGTTGCGTCCTTCACATCCCTCCTGCTCTGAATTTACTGGATGGAGAAAATTTGATCATTTTCCCTCATCTTTATTCCTCTTTCCATCTGGAAGCCCTCCCCAGGACGCTGCTGTCCCTGTGCTCAGGGAGGTGACCCTGCCCTCACTGTGCGGATTTTCCGGGCAATCCTGCAGAGACCCCGGGGCTGGGGAACACACTGGGAGCTGCTGACCCCAAACTCACCCTGCTCTTTGGGACCACTCTCAGGCTCGGTCAGCTCCATGGAAAGCTTTGAGACTTTCCTTAAGGGAATCAGCTCCAAACAGATGGGAATAGAGAAGTTTTTAGCTAAGAATTACAAATGAACTCATTGAGGGAAGGCGACTTCGGCTGTCCCAGGGAAAGGAGGATTTCCCATCTCCCCGACAAGGGAGGCCAAACTGTGTCATGGAACTCCTCCAGTCCAAGGCAGGAACATTTTCCATCACATTTCACCTCAGCAGGCCTGGGAATGGGTTCTCACCTGGCAGAACACGACCCCAGTGACATTAAAACAGGGAACCCAACCCACAGAGGACTTGGCATTTTCCTTTTCCCTGGCAATGATTGCAAATTCCGATGCAAATGCCCATGCAAATGGTCATGCACAGCTATTCTTATCTCCGGGCCAAATCTCAACATCCCTTCTTTGGTAGAAAGTCGATTTTCCAAAAATAGTTTACGTCAGCCTCCAACTATTCATGGCTTCAGCTCGAGTTCGTTAAACCCAGTTCCAGGAAGAGTTTTCCGAATTAGATCGGCAATGGGAACAGGAGGGTGGGGCCCTTCTTTGCCCGTGCCACGTTCCTCTCCGGGGAGGACATTTCCTCGGAGTGAGGGGTTGGGTGAAGCTGCTTCAGGCTCTTCTTTTGTGCTTTCCAGCACATTTCAAAATTCACACTTGAACTTGGGAGCTGCTGCCATTCCTTTGGACAGGTGGGGACAGCCAGGAATGGGAGTGATGATTCCTGCTGGTGAGCCCCAGCAACCTGGGTGTTTTGGGACCGGAATAGGCAGGTCCCTCCCATCCCTCTTGGTTGGCTCATCCCTGTCCTTGTGCCATCCTGCTGTCCCAGCACAGCTCCATGGCCAGCTGGACAGGGGAGTGACCGGGCTGAGGTTTTTGCTGGGTCACTTTTTTTGGCCATTTTTGCTCTCCAGACGGAGCGGTTTTCCCACCCTGCCTGCTCCGTGGCTCCACAAAGAGCTGAACTTGCAGGGATTCTGCAGGAGGCAGGGATTCTGAGCTTGGCATTCAGCTTTAGAACACGTCTAAACCAGAAAAAGCCACCGAGTGTAAAAGCAACAGACAGGCAGGATCCCTCAGCAGCCCCAGACTATTTGTTGTTTTCAAAGACCTGCTTCCTTAGGAAGCTCCTTTTGAAGTAATTTGACGTGCCATTTCCAGCTCCTGTGTGATCTACCGCAGTTATTCCCCCTTTATCTGCCTCCCAACGCTCCGGAATGTCTCCATAAACCCGCCTGGCAGTGCCTCTGCCCGTGCGAGGGACCTGCATTAGTGTGGGATTTAAACCTAATGCCAGAGGAGCTTACAAAGTCTCCCATTTGAGCTTCTCGCGGGCTCCGCACCGCCGTTTCTTTCTCACAAAAATAGCAGGTGGCTGAGTTTGAAGGATCGGTCAGGTGTGGATCCCTCACATGGAAAATCCCTCTCGCCGGCGGGAGATAGAGGATAAGGGATTCATCCCCGTCCCCGGTGAAATCAATGGCAGCTTTGCTGTTGAGACAGGTCAGATGTCAGTCTCAGTTGTTGGCTCTTCCCCGGGATTTGATCCTTTGTGCTCTCACCATTAAAGAATCTCTCTTCCTGTCTCCTTCCCACGGGCTCTCATCCATCCTGATTTGAAGTCCCCCTCCGTTAAGTGGCTGGAACGCCAGCGCTCCTCTTCCCCGGCGGAGAGGACACTCCATAAATCTCCCATTAGTCATGGATGTGGCGAGCCATCCCAGGGATGGGCTGCTGTGCCTCAGAGGTTATCAAACCGTGGCAGCCCCGGCGTTTGCCTCTCCTCTCCGAGAGCTCAGCTTCCCAACAGCATCCAGGGCTCATTTCCCGGGAGCTGAGGCGGCCACGCTTCGCTCAGGGACATAACAGCAGCCACGTGGTGCTCAGCCCTTGTTCCCTGGCTGCTGTGGCTGGAGCTGGGCTCCCTTTCCAGCACCTCTGAGCAGGACAAGAAGTTTCCAACGAGCAGGAATGGGGGAAGTTTATGTATCCGTGGCTGGAAGGCTCCGTTTTCCCAGCACAGACACGCGGGGACATTGTCCGTGTTTGCTGTCCCCAGTGGGATGGAGAGGGGGCTGTGCCTTTGCACCAGGCCCAAGGTTCCCAAATGATCCCTGTGAGGCATTTCGGCCTCAATCCTCGTGGGAAAGGAGGGCTGGACCTCACCGGTGGGAGCACAGAACCTCCCAGGGTCTGACGGATACCGAGTCCTACCCTGGATGCTCCTTCCAGGGCTGTATCCCTAAAAACAAGGAGCCAGATCTCCTTCCTGGGCTTGGGGGACAAGAACAGGGGAGGATCCCTCCAAAGTGCTCTGTTCCAGGGCTCTTGTCTGTCAGGGAGCTGCTCCGATCCAGGAGAAAGCAGGCTCACGCCAGAATGAGCTGGATGATGAGGACTCTGCTCGTGGTAGCTCTTGGACATGCTTGGGCTTAGGCTTGGCACCTTTACTCCAGCACGAGGCTGGTGTCGTCAGGCTAAAATAATGCCACTTTTCCAGTAATTTGGGGTAAACTGGCAGGGACGCTGTGAATCAGGAATAAATCAGCTCAGGTGGCCGGTGGGTGAAACCCGCGACTCTCTTTGCAGTCTGTGTTCTGTATTATCCAGGTATAAAATGTTCCTCCATGGACGGTCACGAACCCTCTGGACAAGGAGCGTGGGAGAGGCTGGGGAAGGGATCCAGCAGGGAGGAGCAGGGTGCTGGAGTGCACAGGTTGCTGGGAGCGGCAGTTCTCCGTCAGCTGCGCGTGTCTGGGTTAGAACAACCTGCCTGGACGTGAGGGAACGAGGAGGCAGCGGGAAAAGGAGGAGGGGGTTGGGATGCGATCCGCGCTCGGGGATGTCGGAATGGCTGTCGTGTTGTTTTATCGCTGCCGAGGAAAGAGAAAATGGAGCAGGGAATGCAAAATGACAGAGAGTGAGGAGATGTGATATTTGCCTGATGTATTTTGCTGGTAATTAGTGTAATGCCAATTAGACAGAAGTAATCTTTTTTTTTTTCCCTCCTCCCCCCCCCCACTTCTTCAGCTGTATAAATTACTGCTGGAATATCTGCCAGCTCAAACCGAGATATTAAAACTCGGAGCGATGTGGAGATCTCTGCTCCTTGAGGATCTCTAGATGAAATTACCCAGACAACAGGGATCTTGACAAAAGTATAAGGCTGACTCCATCCAGAAAGAAAACGAATCAAAGCCAAAGGAATTTTTGTATTCCACGTCTGGCACCTCGCTGCTTATTAGCCACACAGGAAGGGGCCCCCACAGAGATGCAGCAACATCAGTGAGAGAAGGCAAATATCTCGCCTTCCCTGCAAACAATGCCACTTGCAGGCTATTGTTCCCCTATCAGCCTCCCCGAGGAGCAGATCCCGAGCCCTTCCCGCGCTCGGGCTGCAGGTAAACCCCGCCGCCCACGCGCATTCCATTTGTCATTCCCGGAGCCCTGTCTTCCCCTCCCGTGCTAACCCGCACCGGGACAGCAGCGCCGGGCTTGTTTTGCCTGCGGGTCCCCCGGGACGTGGAGCTCTTTAATGATGATGAACGGCTTCCTTCAAAGGGTCAATTGCTGGCCTGGACCTCTCCGATCGCAGATTCCCTCGGAGCTCTCTACCTGCACACACATTTTCCCTCGCACGAGGAGCAGACCTGCTCTTGCCGTCTCCTCCCTTTGGAAAAAAATAACGGCTAAAAATTATGCCCTTGGACCGATTCTGGAAATTCTCATCCATCTCTGTTGGACCGTGAAATCCAAATCTTCTCATGATCATCCTGCTGCTCCCTGGTGCTGTGCTCTGGGGGGTTGCAGAGCTGGCAAATCCCCTTTGCCAACCTGCCTCTGACCCGGGGGCGGGCGGGGGGATGATGTATCCCGTTTGTCCCACCTGGATTTTAGGATTTTGTAATCCTGGCTGGCTCTTTAAAGCGTGTTTTATTCATGGCAGCCTTTAGGACTGCCTCTGGCGGGCCTCCCTCGAGTGGTGCAAACTTTATTGCATCTCTCCTCCAGCAGCCTGTAAACTGCAGCACCCAGGGGTAGCTGGAGGTTGATATTCCCTATTGGAAGCGATTATCCGTCTTTTCCCCGCTTTCCTGCCGGGGCTTCTCGCTGCCATCCTAATAACAAACACAGGGGCACGGCAATATTCATCAGGATCGGGGTTTTTTCCCCAAATGAGCCGTCACCAGGCTGCCCCGTTCCTAAACCTCCCCATAATCCCGTGTTTGCTCCTTCAGCCGGACGCTTTGGCGCTGATCCCTCCTGCTTTTCCAGGAGAAGGGAATTTCTCCCCAATCCTGGCCTTTAGGGCAACAGATCCTTTCAGTGCTTGGTGGGGAATCACAGCGGGAGGGCAAACGGCCCAATTCATTGGGTCGATTTCTTGGGGTGATTTTTGCCCGCACCACAGGAGGATGTGACCGGTGCCGCTCCTGCCACGTGCCAGCCACAAAACCTCTCCCCGTGTTGCTCCCACTGCAGATTTTCAGCCTGGGAGTCCGTGGGCGTTGGAGGCGTCAATAAGGAGCGTTTTCAGCTGCTTTGTGGCACGGCTGCACTGCAGAGAAAGGGGCTGGGCAGTCCAGGGCTTCGGGATCAGGATCTCTGAGCAATCAGCAGAGAATCGGCCTCATTTGGTGGGGGATCATTCCCCCAAAGTTTCCCGACTGTATCCCTGCTCTAAAATGCTCCCAGGGCTGCTGTACGTTGGATTTCGGGTGGGTTTGGTTCCCTGGGGCTGGGTTTGGGATCCAGGGCTGTGTGAGCATCCCTCAGGGACAGACATTTCCCCCTCAGCGCAGCCCAAGAGCCTCCGCCCGGATTTAGTGCCCGTCCCCTGAGCCTTCGAACAGCCGCCAAAAATTCCATCAGGGATCTGCCTCTTCCCCCTCGGTGCCTGCGGGACAGCTCAGGCAAGCTCGGGACAGGCTGCAAAGGAGCTGGAGTGACGTGAGGGTGCTCCCTGTCCTCGGAAGCAGCCCAGGAAAAGATCCGCGGCGAGGAAACAAAGCGTCCGCATGCAAATCCATACTGTCATTTCCTCTCCCCGTTTCCTTGGGGTTTGGCTTGACTCTCTTCCAAGGGCTCTTCCTTCTCCCCGCTCTGCTTCCCTCCCGAGTGGTCTCGGCTCCCTTTGTTTGCAGAGCCCCTCGTTGAGACGAGGCCTTTTCATAAACTTGCGATTTCTTTTGTCACTTTAAGCACCTCCGTGACTTCAAAGGCCGGGAGCGGCACTTGGCTCGGTGGCTCCCAGCCCCCCTGCACCAACAATTTCCCCCCATCCATTGTCCTGCCGGGGAAGGATTATTAAATTGTTGATGGAGCCGAACAATGGTTTTGTTCAAAGGCAGACATGCGAACGCCACTTCTTTTCTCCTTGACACAAGAGCTTTAATACCCGGCAACAATGAGAGGCAGCCACCAAGGAGCAAACATGGAGAGGGCTCACAAAGCCAGGCCGGCGTTCCCAAATCCCTGCGCACGTGAACTGGTGCTCCTTGGAGTGCTCCCCACGGCCGTAGGTGAGGTGGGAGAACTGAAAATTAGTTAAAAATAATTCAGATATTGCCCCTTAATACTGGCCTGTGTGATTAGGAGGTGAGCAAGGGGTGGGGGAGGACCACCCTTTGCACAGAATCGTGGAATTAAGGTTGGAAAAAACCTCGGAGATCTTCAAGTCCAACCATTCCCCCAGCACTGCCAAGGCCACCGCTAAGCCATGTCCCCAAATGCCACATCCACGTGGCTTTGAAATCCCTCCAGGGTGACTCCACCGCTGCCCTGGGCAGCTGTGCCAGGTCTTGACCATCCTTCAGTGAAGAAATTTTCCCTGATGTCCAACCTGAACCTCTCCTGGCGCAACTTGAGGCCACTCATCCTGTCCCTTGTCCCCTGGGAGCAGCTCCCACTTTCCCCCCGGCTGCCCCCTCCTGTCAGGGAGCTGTGCAGACCCACAAGGTCCCACCTGAGCCCCCTTTTCCACAGGCTGAGCCCCTTTCCCAGCTCCTGCCCAGGCTGCTGCTCCCATTCCCAGCGCAGCGCTGGCACCGCGCGGCTCCCGTGGCTCCGTTCCTCGCGCTTGGAGCGTGCCAGGCACACACACACACACAGCTCCAGCCGGGCTGCGCCTTCGGAGCAGCTCCTGGAGCCTGGAATGAGGATCATTCCCTGCACTGCGCAGCCTCAGGCTCTGACATTTTGTGTCGTGCAGGCTCCTTTCCGATCGCTTATCACCTCAGCTGCTTTCCAACTCCACAGCTTCAATTTTCCATGCTGGGTCTTCCCTCAGGTTGATTTCTTTTTTTCTGTTTTTTTCCTAAGTTTTAGCAGCGCTGTTCCAGCTGGTTTTGGAGAACAAGCTGTGCTGCCTCAGCCCCGCTAACAAAGCGATTATGAAAATTTCCTTTCAAGATCCATTAGCTTAACCACGCTTCGGGAGAGGGGTGTGGAATTTGGCACGGGGGTTGCCAGCAGCGGTCGGGGGCTGCTTGTCCCAAAATGTGCGCTGAATGTACTCCGGAACACATCCCTGGGGAGCCGCGCCCACGCTGCCGTGTGTGGCCTTCAGACAACAGCATTCCCAGGGTTTATCCATCAGGGGAATGGATTCCAACTGACAGAGAGTAGGTCTAGATTGGATGTTAGGAAAAAGCCCTTCCCTGTCACAGGGGTGAGGCCCTGAAGTTGCCCAGAGAAGCTGAGGCTGCTCCATCCCTGGCAGTGTCCAAGGCCATGTTGGACAGGGCTTGGAGCAGCCTGGGATAGTGGAAGGTGTCCCTGCCCGTGGGAACAAGATGAGCCTTAAGGTTCCTTCCAACCCAAAGCATTCTGTGCTTCCATGATTCTGTGATCCATGTCCTCCTTTGGAGACCAGCAAGAGTTTGCTGCCGTTGCTCCACGGGCATCCATGCTGCTCCTTGATGAATGTCCATCCAGTTGCTTGGTGGCCTCTCTCCTGGACATTTCCCAGTGCTCTGTGGTCCCCAGTTTTCTTTGGGAAGCGTGGCAGGGATTGTTCTTTTCCTCTGGAACAGTTGAGCATGGCTGGCTCTGCTCTGGGACTCTGGGGTCAGGGGGCACCTGAGGGTGCCTTGCTGGGAGCCCAGGTGCGCCCAGGTGGGCAAGGTGGCACATGGGCACCTGGCCTGGATCAAAACCAGGGTGACAGCAGGACCAGGGCAGTGCCCACCCCCTGTGCTGGCACGGCTGGGGCACCTCGAGGGCTGTGTCCAGTTCTGGGCCCCTCATGACAAGAAGGACATTGAGGGGCTGGAGTGTGTCCAGGGCAGGGAACGGAGCTGGGGAAGGGGCTGGAGCCCCAGGAGCGGCTGAGGGAGCTGGGAAAGGGGCTCAGCCTGGAGAAAAGGAGGCTCAGGAGGGACCTCGTGGCTCTGCACAAGTCCCTGACAGGAGGGGGCAGCAGGGGGGGGGTCGGGCTCTGCTCCCAGGGAACAGGGACAGGAGGAGAGGGAACGGCCTCAGGCTGGGCCAGGGGAGGCTCAGGGTGGACATCAGCAGGAATTTCCCCATGGAAAGGGTGCTCAGGCCTTGGCAAGGGCTGCCCAGGGAGGTTTGGAGTCCCCATCCCTGGAGGTGTCCAAGGAAGGGCTGGAGGTGGCACTCAGTGCTCTGGGCTGGGGACAAGGTGGGGATGGGGCACAGCTCGGACTCGATGGTCTGGGAGGGCTTTTCCAACCTCAGTGATCCTGGGATTCTGTGGGAGAGCTGCTTTGGGGGGTGGAGCCAGCCTGTCGTGCCTCCCAGCCAAGGCATTTCCTTGGCTCATTCCCAGGCTGTGACATCGCCCAGGCCCACCTGGAGCAGAGCTGTCCCCACGTCCCCTCACGCCCAGCGCAGGGGCGGCACACTGGGGTCCCTCGCTGCATTCCCAGTCCCCTGAGCCGCCAGCACCGAGGGACTCTTCCTTTATCTTCTTCTCCCTTTGATTGTCCTTCCTGGGGCTTGTTCCCTCCCTTCTCCCGCTCTTCCTGGCGAGCTGGCAGCGGCTGCCTCAAGCTCCAGTGCCCTCCGTGATGAGCTGCTGCCAGCCAGGGAAGCACGGCTGCAGCTTTAATTAAATGATAAGGGCAGAGCCCCGGAAGTGGGGAGATAAGTGCAGCGGTGTCTGCCACCACACTTGCCCAGGCTCTTTCTAATTAGCTTGGAGAAGCTCTGGAGAGGCAGATTAACCCTTGGAGGTGTGGGATGAGCGCTGGGATTCAGCAGGAGGAGGGTGCCCGGGCCAGGCTCAGGGATGGGGGTGCAATCCCGTGGTTTGGGTGAGATGGGGCTGGAGGGGACCCTCTGTGCTCCCCCCAGCCCGGGGCAGAGGGGACAGGTCAGGGAGGATCAGAGCTGGCCTTTCACAGGCTCGGGCACAAGGCAAAGCTCCAGGATTATGTGCTCAGGTTCGGCCTGGGAGAAGCATTTGCTGCTGTGACATTCCCTTGCCAGGTGTCCCCCGCCCCACAGGGCACAACCTGCTGGGGTCACTGTCCCCAGCCCCACAGGGCACAACCTGCTGGGGTGACTGTCCCCAGCCCCACAGGGCACAGTCCGGCCATGGCTCAGGTCTCCAGCCCCTCTGGAACCACCACGTGTCCAGTGATGCTCTGAGAGCTGGGGGCTTGGGGACACGGGGTGAGAGGACCACTGTGTGTCACCAACCCATGATAATATGGACTGGCAGCTCCTCAGGAGCTGGTGCCACCAGGGCCACCACCTGTCCCTCACCCAGGTCCAGCTGAGAGTGAAGTGCACCGGAGGGCTGGGAAGGGCACCTGGGCTGTGGGCACCGTGTCACCAGGTCAGTGGGTGGCCAGAGTGGCACTGGTGACACTGCTCCTGGTGGCCCGGCCCCTTGTGGTCACATCAGCGGGCAGCACAGGGTACCCGGAGCATGCCACGGAGCTCTGGGAGGGCCATTCCTGCATCCCCAGGGAGCTCTGGGATGGCCATTCCCGTGTCCCCAGGGAGCTCTGGGAGGGCCATTCCTGCATCCCCAGGGAGCTCTGGGATGGCCATTCCCGTGTCCCCAGGGAGCTCTGGGAGGGCCATTCCCATGTTCCCAGGGAGCTCTGGGAGGGCCATTTCCGTGTCCCCAGGGAGCCCTTGCCTGGAGGCGGGGACAGGTCACCCTCACTGGCAGAATCCCACTCATCTGTCAGCAGAGCCGAGGTGGGAATAGCGGGAGAGAGCAATCGCGGAGGAATTTGGGCAGCAGGAATGCGCATCCAAGGCATGCATGAGCGGGCAGCCCCCGGGGATGGCAGGTGGAGCCGCGCTCCCGTGGGATTTACATAACCATCATCAGCCCGTGCCGGAGCCAGGAGAGCCCTGTGCTCCCACCTGTCCCCGCTCCTGGGGCAGGGAAGGAACGAGGGCGGCTCCACCGCCCGCAATTCCAGGTTTTTAGGACCTTTTTGTGCTCCTGAAGGAGCCTCAGGCGCTGTCGCTCACCTGGGTGTTGCAGGAGCTGCGAGGAGGGTTTGGTTATTCCATGGATGGATTCGGACTCCCCAACCTTTCTGGTGGATATTTGCGGAATGTCTCTAGTCTGGAGGATAGTGTTGGGGTATTAACGGATCCGGGATTTCATCCCGGAGCTGGATTGGTTTGTTTTATGCAACACGAGCGAGGAGGATTGCCCAGCACTGCTCATTCCTCGCCTTTGCTTTTGGTTGCTGCGAGTTTTAGCTGCAAGGACCCGATTTTTCACATGGGGCACGTGCCAGGTACCAAATATTTTGAGAAGTGCCAGCGAAATGTGCCCGGATATTTTATTTCCAGAAGGAGGAGAGGAAATTGCTGGATTTTTTCTCATTAGGAGAGCAACCCCCCCCCATTCTCCAGCCCCTTTTTAGGGGAGGAATTTTCTGACATCTCTTGACCCTTTCCTTGTACCTCCCCCAATTCCTGCAGCCTCTGGGGCAGAGTCTCAGGGCCAAAGCAGCTTCTTCCCTGTTGCCTCTCCCGGGTGGTTCTGTCCTCTCCCTGGAAGCCACAAAGGGACCCCAGGGGAAATATTTCCCACCGGAGTGTGACTCTGGTCTGCATCACAAAGCACTTCCAGGAGGAGAATTTTAAGGCTGCCTGGACAATCCTAATTTTGGCATTTCCCAACCTTTGAACCCTGTAATCCCATCAAGGTGCTTCTTCACATAATTATTCGGCAGTGTAATGTAATAATTCTGCTTTTTATAGTCCGGTGAAGGTTGGAGCCCCTCTGTGCCAGGGTAGGAGATCATGGGGGTGGCACCACGAGCACAAAATTTGTTGTTGGGGGGGGTTGAATTTGTTTCGCTGGGTATCCCAGGGAAGCTGTGGGGTGATGGGGATTTTGGGAGCCCTGAGTGTGTCTCTGAGCCCTGCAGGGACACGCTCAGTGTCCGGGAACGTCCATCTGGGTGCTCTGCCTGCCGTTGCTGTGGCGATGTGGCCGCTGTCACACGGTGCCCGTGGTGTGACTGCAGCAGGGAGGTGGCTCCTCCAGCTCCGGCTCCGGCACATGCGGGAAGAACACATCCCCTGGGAGCTGGGAAAAGGAAAGAACAGATCCCCTGGGAGCTGGGAAAAGGAAGAACAGATCCCCTGGGAGCTGGGAGAAGGAAGAACAGATTCCCTGGGAGCTGGGCAAGGGAAAAACAGATCCCCTGGGAGCTGGGCAAGGAAAGAACAGATCCCCTGGGAGCCGGGAAAAGGAAGAACAGATCCCCTGGGAGCTGGGCAAGGGAAAAACTCATCCCCTGGGAGTCGGGAAAAGGGAAGAACTCATCTCCTGGGAGTCAGGAAAAGGGAAGAACAGATCCCCTGGGAGCTGGGAAAAGGAAGAACATATCCCCTGGGAGCCGGGCGAAGCCTCAGCCCCACCTGTGCCGGCCATGCTGAGCCCGGTGGGTGCATCTGCCCACATCCATTCCTGGGTTGTGCCGGGATCCCCTCGGCAGGAGCTGGGGAGTTGTTTGCAGCTCGGGAGTGTCAGAATGTCCCCCAGGGGACGGGGGCTGATCCGGGGGCTGACAGCCCCTTAACTTCGGGGCCAGCTGTCTGTGCCGCCTGGAGCTGGAGTTGTTCAGGGCAGAGACAGCGGGGCCGGAGGGGCCGGGGGAGATGCTGTGTGTTGGTGTTCCAGCTCCTGGCTCCGGAGCCCAGCAGAAACCCGTCTGTGCGCTGGCAGCAGCCCGGGGAGCTCTCGGGGTTCGTTGGGAGAGCGGGTGTTGCTCGCTCTATGCCCCGAGAGCCGGAGGTGTGGCTTGGAGCCGCAGTCACCACCTCGGTGGGCAGTGCCGGGTCGGGCTCCGATACCGGGAGCCATCTGGAGCGAGGGTGGGAAGTTTGGGAAGCCATCTGTCTGGGTGTTGTAGCGCTAGGATTGGTCCCGCAGCCGTCTGGCTGGGTGTTGTAGCGCTAGGAACGGTCCTGCAAACCGTCTGCACCGGGAGGGGCTGAGGGAGCTGCGGCGGGGGGATGCTGGGGCTGACGGGGACTGCAGGGAGCTCCGTGCCTGTGCTCCCGAGCTTTCCGTGCTCCCAGCTCCCGATGTTTCCGTGATCCCAGCTCCCGAAGTTTCTGTGCTCCCAGTACCCGAGCTTTCCATGATCCCAGCTCTCGAGTTTTCCGTGCTCCCAGCTCCCGATGTTTCCATGCTCCCAGCTCCCGAGCTGTCCGTGCCCCCAGCTCCCGAGCTTTCCGTGCCCCCAGCTCCTGAGCTTTCCGTGATCCCAGCTCCCGATGTTTCTCTGCTCCCAGTTCCCGAGCTTTCCGTGCCCATCAATCCCTGGAGCAGCGCTGTGGGGGCCTGGCAGCTCCCCCAGGGCCTGCACAGGGCCATTGGTGAGCTCTGGGCTTGTCCACATGGGAATCAGGGGCAGAAATGGGTGAGGAGCTGTGGGAAGGATCCTGCATCCCAAGGGTGTCCTGGGGGATCAGCCCAGGGAGGGATTGTCCTGCTCTGCTCTGCATTGGGGTGGCCTCACCTCCAGTGCCGGGGCAGTTTGGGTGCCCCAACATCAGAGAGATCCAAAGCTGTTCCAGAGGGTCCAAAGGAGGGAGCCGGGGATGGGGAAGGGTCTGGAGGGGCCACCCGAGGAGCGGCTGAGGGCACGGGGCTGGTTCAGCTGCAGCAGAGGAGCCCGAGGGCAGAGCTCCGGGAAGGAGGGAATGGCTGGAGGGGGAGGTTTGGGATGGAGAGCAGGGAAAGGTTCTTCCCCCAGAGGGTGCTGGGCACTGCCCAGGCTCCCCAGGGAATGGGCACGGCCCCGGGGCTGCCAGAGCTCCCAGGGATGCCCAGGGGGGGATTGTTCAGGTGTCTGTGCAGGGCCAGGAGCTGGACTGAGTGATCCTTGTGAGTCCCTTCAGCTCAGGATATTCCATGATTCCATGATTCTCTGCCGGGATAATGCACTGGCTGTGCCCCTCCTCATTTGGGGGACTGTGAAGGGGGACTTTGAGCCCTGTGAAGGAGATCCTGGCTCCAGAGCCACCTGCAGCACAGCTCCCCTCTCCCAACAGCCCCGGCCAGAGGAAAACGTGTTGGGAATGAGCCACGGAGCTCCCGTTCCCCGCTGGAAGCTCCCGCTGGGCTGGCCAGGGGTGGGATGATGAGCATCTCTCATGACAGTGTGGGGGAACTTCTCCAGGCTGCTGGGCCTGGCACGGAGAGCGGGGAATAAAGGGGTGGGAGAATGCAGGACATTCATTCACAGGCGTGGAGGATGGGATGGGATGGGATGGGATGGGATGGGATGGGATGGGATGGGATAGGATAGGATAGGATAGGATAGGATAGGATAGGATAGGACAGGATAGGATAGCAATGGGATGGGATAGGATGGGATAGGATAGGATAGGATGGGATAGGATGGGATAGGATGGGATAGGATGGGATAGGATAGGATAGGATAGGATAGGATAGGATAGGATAGGATAGGATAGGATAAGATAGGATAGCAATGGGATGTAAGAACATGGGATGTTGGGCTGCACAATCCCACCAGCTGTTCCTTAGGGTGTCTGAGCAGGGAGGAGCAGCAGCGCTGGTGCCTGGAGGAAGCAGCTCCGCAGGGAAGTGGTATCTGGAGGGAGCAGCGCTGTAAAACATGGAACCTGGAGGAAATGGCTCCACTGCAGCAGCGCTGCCTGCAGGGAAGGCAGCAGCGGGGGGAGGCAGCACCTGGAGGCGGCAGCAGCACAGAACATGGCACCTGAGGGACGTGGCACCCTGGGGGACCCGTACCTGGAGGCGGCGGCGCCGTGGGGGGACGGCGCTTCCCAGGAATGGCGCTGCAGGGAGTGGCACCTGTGGGGAGCAGCGCCGTGGGAGAGCCGTGCCTTCGGGAGCGCACCGAGGGGGACAGCACCTGTGGGGGACACACCTGGGGGACAGCACCTGTGGGGGACACACCTGGGGGACAGCACCTGTGGGGGACGCAGCCGTGGGGGACACACCTGGGGGGAGTGGCACTGCGGGGAGTGGCACCTGTGGAGAATGCTGGCAAGGCAAGATGGGGCCCCATGAGCAGCTCTGCCGTGGGCAGCGGGGAGCAGGATTCCCGAGAATGGTTCCTGCAGGAGAGATGGTGCAGGGGAACAGCTCCGGGAATGGTGGAGTGGGGAATGGGGCCGACTGCCGGGAGCTGTGGGGTAGGAAGGGAGTCCTCGTTGCACAGGGAGGGGGGACAGTGCTGCTGGGAGGTGATGTTGTGGGAGGCCACCACCGTCAGGGACATCCCAGAGGGGTCTGCAGAGCCCTGAGGGCTTGGAATGGGAGAAGGGGCATTTCCAGGTGTCCACAGGCTGCCTCTCCTGGGAACACTGCCTCCTTCCCTGGCTGAGGATGGACTTTTGGGATGCCTGGCACCCCAGGGTGCAGCGTGGGCCCTGCTCCATCCCCCTGTCCCCGAGGCCGGCACAGGTCAGGGTTTTGGGGCTCTGCTTTTGGGGCAGCTGGGTGGAATGAGTGGCCAGCAGAGGCCAAGAAGGTTCTTTCTGATCCCAGCTTTGGGAAAGCATCTGGTTTTCCTCCCAGCAGCTCTCCCCACACTCCCAATCCCCCATTTCTCCACACCGTCGAGCCTCTCCCGTCCCTCCTGGCATGCCGCGCTTCCCTCCTCCCCTTTCCCGGGCTTCTCTGCATCCTCTGCCGTGCTCTGCTCTGTCACAGTCCCACTGCCTCCCCTCCCAGAGCTGCTCCAGCACCTCCCCTCCCTTCCAAGCCCTCTCCTGTGCTGCCTCATCCATCCCTGCTCTCCCGGCACTGCACGGTGCTGCCGTCTGACGCAAGTGGAAGACACGGGAGGACCGAACCAGGCTGGGGTGGCATAAAAAATGTGCTCGGGGCTGGCTCTGAGCCTCTGCTCGAAGCTCCCAGGCTTGCAGAGGGCGAGGGAACCTCTGCCCATCTCCTGCAGGAGGTGGAAGCGCTGCTGGCTGAGGCCGCCGCTTTTGTCTTGTTCCTGAAGTGCTCCAGAGCTCTGCTGGAATCCCCCAGAAAGGTTTTAGAGGAGCGGCTGCAGCGGGATGAGCTCCTGCCCTGGGTGGGGAGAGAGGGAGACAGGAATAATCAGCAGCAGCAGCACCAATGTGTGCCCGTTCCCAGAGGAGCCAGCCTGGCACAACCTCCTTCCCGAGGAGCAGGGGACGGGAATAGCGTGGGAGCGGTGCCACGGCTCCAGGGGGCATCTCTGAGGGCACCCCGGTGTAAAACCCCAACCGTGCCCCCCAAAAGCCAAAGGGATCCGACTTTTCCTGCCCCAGATCCATCCCTGAGGAGGAGAGCGCCCTGAGGCCACTGACAAGGGGGTGCCAGCGGGAGGCAAAGCTGCAGGAAGTGGGGAGCTGGGAGGATTGAGGGGGTTTTGAATGCCCGAGCAACCGCTTCCCTGGCTGGGAAGCACAGCCTGGAGGCCTGGAATGAGGATAACCAGGATGGGCCAAAGCTCAGGAGAACACGGCAGCTGCACAAAGCTTTGCTTGGCATGGCCAGGACGCCGTGGTGCTGCAGAGGGCGTGGCCGTCCTCTTCATCCCCTGGGAATGCTGTCACATTCCGGGGGTTCAGAGGCACGGAAAGTGCGTTTCGGGTGGAGGAGGGATCCGAAATCCCCGAGTGCCCTTTGTGCACCCCAAGGTGCGGGCCTGTCTCCCCACCGCCCCGCAAAATTGGGGGAAATTGATGGGCAAAATTCCCACCAAAGGCGGATTTGCGCTTGTCTGGTGGCACATCGGAGTCCCCGAGCCACCAGCGTGTGCTGGGAATTAGGCCATGGGGTCATGTTTTCCCTCAGTCCCAGCTATTCAGGAATTCCACCCTGCCCCGTTCCGGGCTCATGGCACAGAATCCGCTCCTCAGTGGCCCCGCGAGCGAGGGGACAATGCTGGAAAAAGGTTTCAGTGCCAGGAGCAGACAATGGGAGAAGCAGAATAAAAGCCCCTGAACACAGCGTTCCTGCTTGATCCTGCCATTCCCAAGCTGCTGCTGGCACAGGGAAATCTCCGTGGCTTTGTTCCCTGCAGAGGTGAATTTTATTTCAGCCCTGCCAGTCCCCTTCACGGGCTCGGCAAAACTCCTTCTGCCCCAGGAAGAGGGGATGGCTCCCATCCACTGCCCTGGGAGCACACAGCACCAGGGCCTTTCTGGGAGAGGAAAAGATGGCGATAATTCCTCTTGGACAGAAGTGAAAGTCCACAGAACACAACCTCAAAGTGACCGAGCCATTGCGTGGCCGTTGGGGCATCCTGTGCTCCTGAGAGGAAAACCTGATGGATCCTCTTGGATTCAGGCTCCATTCTCTGCTTCCACTCGCACAGAGCAGGGATGACGACGGAGCTGTCGTGCCTCTGGTTTCGTATCCCACATTCCAGCGGAGCTGGGAGAGAGGAACGAGGCGATTCCCCAGGAAACGGGGCAGCTGCTGCACGGCCAGCCCCAAGGACGTGCTCTGCCACGCCATGCCCTGGTGCTGCCCGTGCCGCTGCCGCATCCCCTGTGCTGCTTTTGTGCTGCTGCTTCTGTCCCCGTGCTGTGAGCATGGCCATGCCCCGTGGTGTGAGCGTGGCTGTGCCTCATGGTGTGAGTGTGGCTGTGCCCCGTGGTGTGAGCGTGGCTGTGCTCCATGGTGTGAGCGTGGCTGTGCTCCGCGGTGTGAGCATGGCTGTGCTCTGTGGTGTGAGCGTGGCCATGCCCCGCGGCGTGAGCGTGGCTGTGCCCCGCGGTGTGAGCATGACTGTGCTCCGCGGTGTGACCATGGCTGTGCCCTGCGGTGTGAGCGTGGCTGTGCTCCATGGTGTGAGCGTGGCCGTGCCCCGCGGTGTGAGCGTGGCTGTGCCTCACGGTGTGAGTGTGGCTGTGCCCCATGGTGTGAGCGTGGCTGTGCCCCGCGGCGTGAGCGTGGTTGTGCTCTGCAGTGTGAGTGTGGCTGTGCCCCGCGGTGTGAGCATGACTGTGCTCCGCGGTGTGAGCAGGGTGGAGCATCCTGCTGGGATGTATCCGCATGCGTATCCATGTGCGTATCCATGTGCGTATCCATGTGTGTATCCATGTGTGTATCCATGTGCACAGCCCCTCCGCACGCCTGAGCTTCTGGTGTCACCACCCAGGCGGCTTCGAGCGTCCCCGCGTTGAGTCCAGCCAGGGCCACGGCTCCAGGGAGGATCAGGATAAAGCTGGAGCGAGGAGTGAGGGAGGAGCAGCCGTGGCCAAGCGGCCTCCAGGAGGCTGGAGCAGGGCCAGGAGAGGCCGAGGAGGCGGTGGGGGAGCAGGGGGACAGGGGGTGGCGCAGGCTGAAGGGGGTGTGGAGGCCGGGGCTGTGCACTGATGTGACCCTGTCGTCCTTTTTCTGCCCCTCATCAGAGTCCCCCGAGCGGAGCAGGCTGTGAAGGGGGGCTGCCATCAGGTATGTCCGTGTGCCTCCCGCCAGGATATCCCAGCTTCCGTGGGCACCAGGGATGGAATGCCAGGGGGAAAACTGGACTGCCTCAGCCCCCAGCCGAGGGTTTGGGGACGGTCACTGGGGGCTGTTTTAGGACAAGATGCGCTCACGCAACGGTTGGCTGCTGACTTTGCCCCTTCGTCCGTGCCCGTGTCAAGCACTCCCAGCACTGTCTGGAGCCTTCCCCGCATCCTGTGTGTGAAAGCTGTGCCGGGGTGACTCGGGTGTGTGATGGTCCCGAACTGGAGGCAGGAAGGAGCAGAAACCCCACCATGGTGCTCCGGTTGGCTTCTTCCCAGGGCTCAGGGAGTGCCCGTGGCTCTGCCCTGCTTTTGGGATGAGGGAATTGTGTGTATGGAGCGGGAAAGGGATGCCCCACATGTCTCAGGTCCCCAGAGCTCTTTGGCATCTCCCTCCATCAGTCTGTCAGCGGAGAGAGCTCCGCAGTGGTGGAGACATGGAGATGATTTTTGGGAACCACAGGGACATCTGGAAGTCCAAGCGGTCTCAAGCTCCCGCTTCCACCCCAGCATCAGCACCAGGCTGGGTCTGCTTGTGGCAGCGGGCAGTGACGTGTCCCGGGGCACTCTGTGGTGTCCCAAATTGGGGTGGGAATCAAGGAATGGCTCGTGACCGGGATGGCTCTTGGAGGGACGCTCAGCTCGGCACGGAAGTGCCAAATTCCGGCCTCAGAAGCCTCGTGACAGGTGCTGCCTGTGCCAAGGACACCTGGCCAAGGCTCGGTAGGGGACACCTGGGGTAGGGGGTGGCTGGTGTGTGAGGACACCAGAGCGTGGACTGGTGTAACTGGTGCTCAGTGTCCCGGCTGTGCCAGGAGCAGGGAGCTGTGGTGCCCTCGGGTGCTGGGCTCCCTCAGGGGCAGGGTTTGGTGCACAGGGCACCCCTGGCATGGGGGCTCACGGCGTGTCCAGCCTCCCTGGGGGTGGGCACGGCTTTGCCTCCGTGTGCTTGGGGATTTCAGGCTCCACAGGAGACCAGGACTTCTGGCTGGGCTTGTGGCTCCTGCTGAGGGTGCCTGGGGAGGCTGGAACGTGGCCGGGAATGCTTGGTGGGAGCGGGGCAGGGATGCCCGAGGATGCTGCCCAGGACACACGGCTGTGCCTCAGGGCTGAGTTCAGGGAGGTTCTGCCTCTGCCCACTGAAACCACTGGTGGTGCCCAACAGTGCCGGACCATGGGAATTCCTGGAGATTATCAGGTTCCGGGTGGCACCCAAACTTTTGGGATCACAAGCCTGGCGGCAGCGTGTGTCCTGCTGCGCAAATCCAGGCTCCCTGTGTGATCTCTGTCTCCAGAGGGGCTCGGCGAGCTCTGCCCTGTGCTCTGTCTCCTGTTTCTCTGTGGCCTTGAGTTCCACTCCCAGCTCTGCTTCGCTCCCTGGCTGTCCGTGGGTCTGGCTCCCTGGCTGTCCGTGGGTCCGGCTC
>VZTA01003465.1:61259-113745 GCA_013398855.1 Mohoua ochrocephala
CCCAGAGCTCTCACCCCACCCTGTCCCCATCCCCGGCCCACTCCCAGCCCCTCCCAGTGCTCCCCTTTATCCCGCTGTGAACCCCCAGGCCGGCCTGGCATCACGATTTAATCCCACAAGGAGGCACAGCTGCCCAGACAGGGCTCTCCTGCCCATCTGCCCGAGCTGAGCCTGGCCCGGAGCACGGCCCAGCCGCTCCCTGGCCAAGGCAGGGCTCGGGGGCTTAGCGCGAGCAGCCCTAATGGGATTAGCGGGAATGGGAGCCACACTTGGCGCCACGGAGAGGGATCTGTGCCTGCCCTCCCTCCCTGGCTCCCTCCCCTCCTGTCCATCTGCCCAGCAGGTGCCAATCACATCCCAGCGCCCACATTCCTGGGAAAAGGCAGCTTTGGAAAACTCCTCCAAATGAACGCCAGCGATGGCTCCGATCTCTCGGCTCCCTGAGCCCGTCGCTCCACCCTGAGCTCCGTACGGACACAGCCCGGTCCTGCCTGCACTCCTGAAACAGCCCCAGCCTGCAAAGCCTGACTCCAGAGAGAGAAGGTTTTTTCCCAAAAGCTTTAGAAAAGGGGTTTGAAAAGGGGTTGGACATCCAGCCCCTCCTCGGTTCCCTCTTCACAGCAGCCTTGTCACTGCTCCAGCACTGCAGGGACGCTCTGGAGCGCGCGAGGTTCAGTTTGGCTTTTTGGGAAGCACGGGAAGGATCCCACAGGAAAACCATCAGGCGCAGTGATTAATTAGTGTTGTACTAACACCAAGGATCCCCCATAACCCACTGAGGTGTTACCCTGCAAGCACAGGGCAGAGATTTCTGCTCCTCTGGCACTGCCACACGTGGGATATTGGGAAGGAATTCCTCCCTGGGAGGGTGGGCAGGCCCTGGCACAGGGTGCCCAGAGCAGCTGTGGCTGCCCCTGGATCCCTGGCAGTGCCCAAGGCCAGGCTGGACGGGGTTTGGAGCAGCCTGGGACAGTGGAAGGTGTCCCTGGGGGGGACACAGAGCATGTCCCTGTGTGTCCCCTGAGCACGGGGTGGATGTCACACACACACACACAGAACATGTCCCCGTGTGTCCCCCGAGCACGGGGTGGGTGTCACACACACAGAGAGCATGTCCCCATGTGTCCCCTGAGCACGGGCTGGGTGTCACACACACGCAGAACATGTCCCCATGTGTTCCCCAAGCACGGGGTGGGTGTCACACACACAGAACATGTCCCCGTGTGTCCCTCAGGCACGGGCTGGGTGTCACACACACACAGAGCATGTCCCCGTGTGTCCCTTGAGCACGGGGTGGGTGTCACACACACACAGAGAACATGTCCCCGTGTGTCCCCCGAGCACAGGCTGGATGTCACACCCAGCCCGGGCTCCCCCCCCGCCCAGCCCGAGGCGGGTGCTGGTGCCGCTCGGGGCCCGGGGCCGTTATTATTCTTTATTAGTTTTCCTGTCCGTCTGACATATTCTTTATCACTCTGTCTCAATCTTTCACTCATCCTCCTGCTCTCCCTCAATCATCCCCGATTAGTTTCCCTGTCTGCCTCCCATTCCCGGATTCCTCATCAGGCGCTCCCTCCCCCGCTCCTCCCCGCTCCCCTCCCTCCCTCCCTCCCATCCCCTCTCCCGCACCGCCGCGGGAGCGTGGAATTCTCGGGAATTGCGGGGCCGTCGTGGCTGTTCTCCAGGAGCTGGTGGCTGCCCAGCGCTCCCGCTCCATCTCCATCCCCTGCCCTGGGAGCTGCCAGGAGCATCCCGGGGATGCCGAGCGCCTCCAGCCCCCGCCCTGGCGCGGACGGTGCTGAATCGGCTGCAAACTGAGCCCACGGCTCCGAGCAGCTCAGGAGGAGCCAACATCTCCTCGGATCCCCTGGGATCTGCTCTGCTCCTGCTCCTGCTCCCCCATCCCTCCGCTCCTCCTCCAGTCCATCCCAGCACTCCTGGTACCCCATTCCCATTCCCATTCCCATTCCCATTCCAGTGGAAGTCCCTGAACAGGCTGGTGCTGGAGGACTGGGTGAGGCTGAAAGGCAACTCGCCAGCAGCCAGAGGAGGCCCTGGCTGGCAGCCCCAGCTTTTCACGCCTCTCATCCACACGTCTGGGCTGCTCCTGCCAGGATGTCCCCGCCTGCACGGACCCACGGTCACCAAGGGCACGTGAGGGGGTCAGAGCCAGGGATGGACGCTCGGGAGGGAATCTTTGGCTCAAGGCATAGGGGGGATGAAGACGTGGCTGCATCGCCCAGCAGAGAGGGCACGAATATTTCCCCTCTTCCCGCTCCTTTTGGGAGCCAGAGGGGAAAGTCTGGAGTGCTGGAGGGCTCGGGAAAGTGGAATTGGGCTGGCTGTGGCACGTGGAAGGATCCATGGGCCCAGACTGGTGGCAGCTCCTCATGGAGACGGGATCTGCTGGGCTGCCCCGAGCCTGGAGGAGAGGGGTGCCCAGAGGAGACACACTGCTGGCTGCAGCTGGCAGCTCTCTGCACCCCAGCATGGACAAAACAGGAGCTGGAACGGCAGGAAGGACCCTCCTGGGGGGCGAGGAGGGTGTCCTGACCCATCAGCTGGCACGAGCATGGGATTTGTGCCGCCGGGCCGGCGGAGCTCAGTTTTGGGCAGGACCCGTCCTCTCCAGCCTGATTTCCCAGCACTGCCCTCTCTCCTGTTACCCTCATCCCTGCCCGGCCCCGAGCCACCTTCCCCGTCACCCATAGCCCCAGAAAAGCCCATTCCAGGGCTGGTGGGGCTCTGGGCTGCATCCACAAGGCATCGGAGCGCTCCTCAGCGGGACCCCCGTGGCACCGGGGCTGTGGGTCCTGCACTGCATCTGCTGCCGTGATGGATGTGACAGGCGCGGGGGTTGCCAGGAGATAACGTCCTCCTCCTCCTCCTCTTCCTCTTCCTCCTCCTCCTCCTCCTCGAGGGCTGCAGCCAACGCGGCTCGGCGCTGGTGAGGTAATGCTGCTCCGGCACTGCCCGCCTGCCCGGCCTCTCCCTGCCAGCAGCCAGGGAAAAAGGGAAAAAAAAAAAGGGGAAAAATCCTTTTCAGCCATCCCCGTGGCCATCCTCGCTCTGCCTCTCCTCCCCCGGGCACGGCCAGAGAGGGGTCACAGAAACCAGAGCCCAAAATTGCCCCCCTTGCCCTTCCCGGGGCATCCCCGACCCCTTGCTCGGGTTCTGCCTCCTCGATGGGAAGATCCGAAGAGGTTTTCACGGATCTGGGAGGGAGAGGAGGAGGCAGAGAGGCCCTCACGCACACAGAGGCTCGAGGAATAAATATCTGGCTGCAAATTATCTGCTGATCTAATAAAAAAGATATTACCTAGCTCTCCAAACCTGGTTTCAAATTATCCCTCCTGCTCTGCTCAGCAGCCTCCTGGGAGATCACTGGCAGGTTAATTTGCTATTGAACGGGTCCCAACTGGAATTAGGCTCCAGCCTGGCTCTGCTTTCACTTGACACTTAATGAAAGTCGCTGTTATTCACTCGTGCCTCTGGACTTTATGCACTGCGCCGCGTCTCACAGGTGGGAAAGAGCTGACCGGGAGATTTTCCTTTGGATCCGACGCTGGCGAGGCCCGGGAGGTGCTGAGGTAGAAAATAAACTGCCATTTGTGTGCTTTTCCACCAGAACTCGGCGTGTTCCTAACAGAAGTGGCCTTTATCTGGGGACTGTCATTTTGATTATTTTATGTCTGAGCAGTGCCCCTGAGGTGTGCATAGAAAATGGAAACAGATAAAGAGCCTGAACGAGGCACGGCTCTGCCAGAGGCCCCGGGAAAGCAGCAGGGATGACGGGGGGGAGGCTGAGGGGGACACCTTAAAGCCACCAGTCCTGCTCCAGACAGGGAAGGGGACACAGAGAGCAGCTCCATGGCACTGGGAGGAGGGATGGATCCCAAATCCCAGCCCTCCCCACAGCCCTAGGATGATGTCCCAGTGATGACAGGAGTGAGGTGACCTCTCTCCCTGTGATTTTGGAATAACTCCATCCCTGGGCATGGATTTCTGCACGCAGGGACCTCCTTTCCTCGATCCTGGGCTCTTACAACTCCAGCCTGGAGATTCTCGGGAGCAGCTCCCTGCGGGGCTGATGGAGCATCCCACGGGCCCACGGTGCCAAATCAGGGTCTGTAACAGCACGGACCCGACAGAAATCCCAACCTTTGCAGCTTCTTGCAGGTTTTCCCTGTCCCATCCCACCTTCCTCACCCCGCCGCTCTCCTTGCGCAGCCCCGTTATCCCTCCGTGTTCTCCGTGTCCCATCCCCTCATCCCAGACACATCCCCTCATCCCTCCTTGACCTGCAGCCGCGGGCCAGGAGCTTTCCCCGCTGCCCAGGCACAGTTTGGTTGGGGTTTGACCCCATCCCCACCCCCGAAGACCCATCAAGGACCCGCACGAAGAGCTGAGTCAGCAGCCCTGGCATTCCCCTCCCTCCCCCGACACCCCAATTCCAGCGAGCAATTCCCATCTCCCTGCATTCCCACCCTTCAGGCACTCGGAGACAGCGATCCGGCTCCTGCCTGCGTGATTGATCAGCAGAGCTGGACAGATTGAGTTCATTTAATCCGCCTCCTAAATCCCATCCTTCATCCCCCTCAGCATCTCCCTCGGGGCTGTATCTCCTCGGGACAGCCGTGCCTCCAGCTGTGCCCAGGGATCCGGGCGGGAATGCCGGGCAGCCCTGGTGTGTGTGGCCTGACCCCACAGGGTGCCCGGGTCCCCAAGGATGCTTGGGGACATCCTCTGCTGTCCCCTCTGCTTGCAGGAGCCTCTCTGCCGGCACTGCTCCAACACCCAGACCTCGAATGTGATGGGTGGTCCTCAGTGGCCTCCTCAGACCCCTCTTATCTCCTGTGCCGGGATGGAAGCAGCTGCCGGAGCACCAGGGCGGGAAGAGGAGCCGTGGGATGCTCTGGAATCGCTCCTCTCTCCCTGCTGGTGCTGAGGAACCCCGCTGTCCCCAGCCGAGACTGGCACTGGAGAGCTTCTCCCGGGCAATCCCAGGGCTCTGCCTGGGATTCTCTCCTGCAGGGTTTTCTCTCTGCCAAATCCGGGCCAAAATCCCTGCTCCGGGCTAAACCCAGCGATGGTTCTTGTGTCTGTGGGGGAAAATGATGCAAAATGATGTGAAGCCTGATGGAGATGGGGATGTGGGACTGATCCAGCCAGGCTTCCCTGACCCTGCAGAGACCCAGCAGGTCGGAGAGTGGGGATCTGTCCTGTCCCTCTGGGTCAGGGATTTGGGGGGTCTTGGCTGAGGGCACTTGGCTCATTCACAGAGGGCAGAGCTCCCCAGGGCTGCAGCGCAGGGACAGCTCCGAGCTCTGCTCCTGGGCCAGGAACAGCACCCAGGGAGCGGCTGGAGCTGGGCCAGGGCAGGTTTAGGTTGGCTATCAGGAAAAGGTTCTTCCCCCAGAGGGTGCTGGGCACTGCCCAGGCTCCCCAGGGAATGGGCACGGCCCCGGGGCTGCCAGAGCTCCCAGGGATGCCCAGCGGGGGATTGTTGGGGTGTCTGTGCAGGGCCAGGGGCTGGATTGATGATCTCTGTGGGTCCCTTCCCACTCAGGATATTCGGTCATCCGATGATTCTCCCATTCCCGGGCAAGGAGACATTTTGTCCAGATGCCATGGAATTCAACATTCCCATCCCAGGACCATCCAGCAGCTGTTCCCACACCTACTGTTCCCATCTCCGTACCCAGTGAGGACCTTCCACCATCTCCTATGACTGTTTGGATCTCCCAAGGTATTCCCAATCCCATGGGAAGCAGCAGGACAGAGCTGGCAGCTCCACAGGGAAGGAAGGAAGTAAGGAAGGAAGGAAGGAAGGAAGGAAGGAAGGAAGGAAGGAAGGAAGGAAGGAAGGAAGGAAGGAAGGAAGGAAGGGCCTTCTCCCCAATTCCCTGGGCAGGAATTCCGGGAGGAAGTCCTGGAGCACACCCACCTGCAGAACCCACAGAGGCTGGGGGTGCTATGCTGGTCCCCTCCGTCCCCACAGTCCCCTGGGATGCTGCCCCACACCTTTATTTCCCAGAAGTGTCCCTGGCTCCCGGCTCCGTTGTTGGGTTGAGGATGGAGCCGGGATCGCGGTCCTTTCCCGCAGGCTGCTGCGCTTCCTTTTCCCGACCCCTCAGGTAATTTCCTGCTGCTCTGTAACTTCGACAACTCCACCGTGGGGCTCTGCTTTATTCCATAAGCCCGGTCCCACCCCAGGCCCTCTGCCTGCCCCCAGCCCTGCTCAGCTTCGCCTTTCCTTAAATTCAAATGTGACAATTTGACAAGATTTCCTTTGTTTTTCTTATTGTCCACAGAAACTCTTCAGCTTCTCTTGTCTTCCCTTTCCTTTTTCCTTTTTTTTTCCCCCTCGGTTAAAGGCAGATTTTAGAAGGCTCTGCAGCGCTTCAGCCATTTGAGAGTCATCATTAATTTAATCTCCTTCCTAATTTATTAATGGCTCCTACTTTCTCGCCAGTATTTGAGACTCCCCTGGTATATTTGTAAAACCCATCTGATTCCCCTTCCCCTCTTTGGCAGCACAAGTTCATCTGCCTTCCCTCCCCCTCCCCAGCAGGTTGCAGTGAGTCACTGTCCCCCGTCCCCAGGACATCACGTCCCATCCCATCACGTCCCAGCCCATCACGGCTCCCGGCAGTTCCTCTGGCTGCTCTTCGCCTGCTCCTTGTTAGGTGACTCGCTGGAAGCTGCCCTGTTGGTGAGGGAATACATCAGGCTCTCCTCATCCCAGCCCAAAAATGCCACCCTTTCCTTCCCGGCAGCAGCCCGGGGGTGGGGGGACAGGGAGGGGATACCGTGCAGGGTCCCTGCCTCGCTGCTCTGTTAATTCCAGCACAATTCCAGCCCTGCCTGAGCAGGTAAAGCAGCACCGGATTGGAGAAGGAACGAGCCCGGGTGTGCCCAGGTGGGCAAGGAGGCCATGGGCACCTGGCCTGGATCAAAACCAGCGTGACAGCGGGACCAGGGCAGTGCCCACCCCCTGTGCTGGCACTGCTGGGGCACCTCGAGGGCTGTGTCCAGTTCTGGGCCCTCATGACAAGAAGGACACTGAGGGGCTGGAGCGTGTCCAGGGCAGGGAACGGAGCTGGGAAGGGGCTGGAGCCCCAGGAGCGGCTGAGGGAGCTGGGAAAGGGGCTCAGCCTGGAGAAAAGGAGGCTCAGGGGGGACCTTGTGGCTCTGCACAAGTCCCTGACAGGAGGGGGCAGCCGGAGGGGGTCAGGCTCTGCTCCCAGGGAACAGGGACAGGAGGAGAGGGAATGGCCTCAGGCTGGGCCAGGGGAGGCTCAGGTTGGACAGCAGCAGGAATTTCCCCATGGAAAGGGTGCTCAGGCCTTGGCAGGGGCTGCCCAGGGAGGTTTGGAGTCCCCATCCCTGGAGGTGCCCAAGGAAGGGCTGGAGGTGGCACTCAGTGCTCTGGGCTGGGGACAAGGTGGGGATGGGTCACAGCTCGGACTTGATGGTCTGGGAGGGCTTTTCCAACCTCAGTGATCCTGGGATTCTGTGGATTCTCTCCTCATCAGCCATGCCCTGGCACACAGAGCTCCCAGCTGATGGATGGAGAACACAGAGAAGCAAACGACGCCCACGGAGCGGGAGAGGAGCCCCGAGACTGACCCGCAGCAGCAGAGGGATTCCCTTCATCCATCACCGGCTGCTGTTCCCTGCAGGGGACACGATTCCAGTCGCTGTAAATCCTCCTGAAGTGCTCCGAGGGTGGCTAGAAGGGGTCTCCGAAGCTTCCCATCGCTTGGAATGTGGTAATGGCGGATCCGCTGGTGGCCAAGCTTGTAGGAAGTGGGTCTGATGGCCGGGAGAAGGGCGGGTGGCTTATCAGGGACAGCTTATCATGGAATCATGGAATCATGGAATCATGGAATCATGGAATCATGGAATCACGGAATCACGGACTCATGGAATCATGGAATCATGGAATCATGGAATCACGGAATCATGGGATGGGTTGGGTTGGAAGGGATGTTAAAACTCATTCCACCGCTGCTGTGGGCAGGGACACCTCCCACTATCCCAGGTTGCTCCAAGCCATGTCCAACCTGGCCTTGGACACTTCCAGCTTCTCTGGGCTTCTGCAGGAAACCAACTGGGATCAGACTGGGAGCACTGGGGTCCCACCACTGGGCACGGGGCTACCCCAGCTCCTGGCAGTGCCCCGTTTCCCAGTGTGCCCAGTGCCACCTGCACTACATCCTCCCCCGCCCTGCTCGGCACCAGCAGCCCCAGCTGCCCACGATCCTGTGGCTGGGGATGCAGCTGGTTCCTCCCTGGAGCACATCCCATGTCCTCCGAGACCACGGGGAAGGGAAGGAGCTGCAATTTCCCAGGAAATGCTGAGATTGTGACTTTTTCTGCCTTATTTTTATTTTTTTTTCCCTCCCTTCATTTGCAAATGAAACAGGCCCATCAAAGTCTGAGTGTTTGCTGGAGATGAAGTTCGGGAAGTGTTTCTTTTGGATTAATCCAAATGTTCCGTGTCAACAAAGCCCAAATACGTCACTGCAATTTGGACTGTTTCAAACACAAGTAGAAGGAACACTTAGATTCAATTTTGTTCCTAAATGTCATTTGGAACAGAGAGAGAAATTCCTCAGCCTGCAAATGTTGAAACAGACATTTTGATAGCACAAGGATACTTAATCCTATTAAAATAAAATAAGATGGGAATAGACATATTTTAGTCCTTTTTTTTTTTTTCTCCCTTTGATTTGGGCAAAAATCACCATAAAAGATAAAATCCTAAATGGTTTGAGAGAGGATGTGTGCTCCAAGGAATGCTCTGTGCTGGAGGCATTGGGGGCTGTGGCAGTGACTGGGTCATGGAATCCCAGACCGGTTTGGGTGGGAAGGGACTTTTAAGGATCAGATCCATGGGCAGGGACACCCTCCACTGTCCCAGGTTGCTCCAAGCCCATTCCAGCCTGGCCTTGGACACTTCCAGGGATCCAGGGGCAGCCACAGCTTCTCTGGGCATCTTATTCCGTGTCTCACCTGGTCGGGAGAGGGGAAGGAGCTCTGGAGCTGCAACCCCTCATCCTGCAGGATCCAACTCAGCCCTGGCATCCTGGCTGCACCCAGAGCATCATCCCAAGGCTGACCATGAGCTGAGGAATCTCTGGAATAATCTACCCCCAAAAAAATTCTCTTTTTTTGGGAGAGGCCGTGAAATGCCGATCCGTCGAGCAAGAAACGTTGTGCTCGGAGCACCTTGGATCTCACCAGTGCTGCAGCTCCTTCATTGCCAAGCTGGGCACCCTGGAAGTGCCGAGTCTGGCTCCGCAGCTGCCTCCCAAGGACAGCTCCAGCTCCATCGTGGGACTGATGAACTCCCGGGTCACTTCATTGCAGAGCGCAATCAGGTTAGGAGAGAAAAACGTTATCAGGAGCTGGACCTGTCACAGCAAAATCGTGTTTGCAGATTGCCAGGAATGAGCAGAACGGAGCCTGGCTGGCAGCAGCTGGGGCTCCTTTTTCCTGGGATTTGCTCGGGGTGGTGTCAGATCTCTCCCCGTAATTCCCAAGCTGGGAATTTCCACGTGTGACAGCTCCCAGCAACGGCGGTGCCTGTCCCCACACCGAGGTTTGGGCCACTTTGTCACCACCACGTCTTGTCTTCACCCCTCTGCGGGCTCAGCCCCCCTCACGAGCTCTGCAGCCCCTCGAAAATTCCCTCGAAAATTCCCACATCTCTTCCTCCAGGCTCCCCAGGTTTTCTATCTGTTGACCAAGGCATCGCTTAAAATATCTCTCTTTTTTTCCCCCCCCTCAAAATCGCACAGTTTCTGCCAACGTGTTTGGACTGCGCTGATGAGGTTTTTCATGGAAATTGCTGGCAGCTGGAAAATGCAGCCCCAAGCCCAGAAGCATCCTTGCTTCCCCGCTCCCCGAATCCCCCCAGCCACGGATCCGGCCGAGATCCTGGGCAGCAGCCAGCCAGGAGCCCAAATCCCAGGGGAAATCCCGGAATTTCCTTCCTGGCTATCAAGGCGCTCCCAAATCTGCCATGCCCGTGAAGCTGAGGAGACAACGGGAGCATCCACTGGGAATGGGATGGGCACGGCACTGTGGGGCACACGCTTCCTGGTGTCCCATCCCATCCTTGGAGCCGGGCAGGAGTGTGGCTGCAGCCCGAGCAGGGCCAGGATCGGCGTGTCAGGGGGTGTTCCTTCATTTTTTTCCAGCTGGAGAAAAGCGGGAATCGGCAGCACTCGGACTGGGATGAGCTGTGGTTGCCCGAGAGCAGCAGCCAAGCACGAGCAGCGAGCACGCAACGAGGAGGGGGAATTATGGACGGGACAGGAGCAGCCCTTCTCCAGGGAAAGGGCTGGATTTCCACGGGAAAGGCGGGAGCAGGGAAGGAGCGGGAAAACGCCACCGGGGCTGACTCACGGCTCGCTTTGACCCCGAGGAGCAACGTCCCCGCGTGCCGGGGTGAGGGCACGGAGGTGACAAGGTGGCACACGGGGTGCTGGCAGGTCCCTGCGTCACTCCAAGCCGTGCCTCACTCCAGGCAGTCCCTTCCCTGCTCCAGATATCATTCCAGTGCCTCCCAGCCCATGGATCAATGTTTAACGCTGTGGAAAAGCAGTCGGCTCTGCAGGACAGGCCGGAAAGGCTTGGAAGGGTTCATTCCCAGCTTTTCCCCATTCTCAGGGCACATCCCTCCCCTTCAGGCTGCTCCAGGCATGACGAGGTGGATGCGGAATTCTTTATCCACGGAACGACCTCCCCGCTGCTTCTCACTTACTTGGGACACGCAGCAAGTGACGAAGCCGGGATTGGGTGGGATTGGCTCCCCAGCCAGGCTTCGAGGGCCTCAACTCCCATTTCTGGATGCTGGGATAGCAGCAGGAATGCGGAGAAAGGGCTGAAGTGTCGGGAAACAGCGCTGCGCTGCAGCAGCAGCTGGGTCATCCCACAGGGAGTGGGAATGGTGGGTGCCGGGGAAGCTGCAGGAGGGGACAGGGATGTGATTCCTCCTCGGCACCAGGGGTACATCCCGCAATCCACATCCATCCCCAAGCTCTCCCTGGGGCAAACGGGGATGGCATTGCTGAGCCGGCAGCTGGAAGCTCTTAAGGATAACTTAGGGTGAGACTCAGCGGGTTCCTGGAGCTCCTTTTCCAGCTGATGTGCATCCCCCAGGACCAAACTGTTCCCCAGGGTGTTGGGAAAAGTCTCCTCTCCCCCAACCAGGGCCCAGGCAGCCCAGGGTGGGCTGATGGCAGTTTGGGATCACTGGAGTGGCACTGGGGCTGTTTCCAGCCAAAAACATGGAGTGAATGTCCTCCAGGGAGCAAGGGAGAGGCCCTGCAAGGAGGAGGTGAAGGCCTTGGGCCTCTTTTCCAGAGTTCTCCTGGAGACAGGAGCACTTTCTGCCTGGGGAGGGGGTTCTCCCTCTAACCCACCCCTCCAGACAAGGCCTGTGAGCCCCTGGAACCCTCTCCCACCATTTCCTCTCCATCCATCCATCCATCCCACACCCAGCTCCCGCCCTGCCCTGGCAGAGGGGCCGTGTCACCGTGGGCAGCCCTGCCGTCGCTGTCACCAGCCCGGGCCCCCTCCAGGAGCTGCCATCCCACACTCCCGACCATGGAGCCGCTCCGGGGAGCGATGGAGTGGAAGCAGGAACAGCTGGCGCCAGCGCCGGGATATGCTGCGCTCGGCGCGGGCCGTGCATGTCCTGCCACCCCCGATGGATCTCCGGAGCCGTCAGCTCAACAGAGCAGTGACACGTCAGCCTTGTGCCACTCCAGCAGCCGGGAGAGGGGACATCCCCGAGAGACCGGCCCTGGGAAGGGGTGTCAGGAACGTGTGGCCTTCACACCCGCAGGGAACCGCTGGGGCTTTGTCACTTTGTCACCCGCAGGTGAAGCCAAGACACGGCTGCTGCCAAGGAGTGGCCAGGGAGGGGATGTGGCCGCTGGCCATGCTGACACTGGGCCACCACCTCGTCACGAGAGCTTTGGAGCAGAGCCAAGTGACATAGAGGAGGTGACATGTTTCGATAGATGTCCCTTCCACCCAGCTCAGTGCCTGACCTCTGGCAGCAGGCAGGGAGGAGAGCAGTGATCCAGTGTTACCTCAGCTGGCTCATTCCCAGAATTCCAGAGCCGCTGAGGCTGGGAAAGGCCTCCAGACCATCGAGTCCAAGCTGTGCCCCATCCCCGCCTTGTCCCCAGCCCAGAGCACTCAGTGCCACCTCCAGCCCTTCCTTGGACACCTCCAGGGATGGGCACTCCAAACCTCCCTGGGCAGCCCCTGCCAAGGCCTGAGCACCCTTTCCATGGGGAAATTCCTCCTGAATTTGTGCAAACCTGGAGCATGGGGTGCACATCTCTGTGTGGCCGCAGGGCTGGAGACCTTGGGGGGGTCCCAGAGCCGTCCCAGTGTCACACAAATGTTCAAAATCCATTGCTGGGACTTTTCCTCCTCCCTCTGTTGTTGCAGGACTCGTGGCTCGTCCCACCCTGTTTTCCTTTGTGCCACGTCGCTCCTCAGCTCAGAGGATTCTCCTCCATCACCCCTCTGGAGCACTTTGGGTGGGCAGGGAGGCCAAATCCTTCCAAAGAGCCTTGGAGGGAGCAGGAGTGGCAAGACTGGTTCTGGAGCTGAGGGATTCCTCTCCCCAGGAGCTCCTGGAACTCCGCTCACCCTCACTTCCCCCCTCTGACCCAAATTGACTTTATGGTCCTTCCCCGAGTGACTTCCCAGCAGCTTCCTCGTGCTTTTCATTCGCTGGAGCTGCTCTGGAGTTCCTGGATCAGCTCCTGAGTCCCTGACCCCACGTTTGTACTCCTGAATTCCCTTGCAGGTCTCTTCCCGCAGCCTTTGAGGTCACCCAATCTCCTCTGTTTGATATTCCACTGCTGCCATCACCGGCTTCTCCTTTGAGTCCCCAGCAGGTTTTATCAGCAGCCTCGTACCTTTTGTGCAAAGATCATTAGCGGGAATATTAAGGAAAATCAGAGCCCAAATGGATCTTTGAGGAACTCCATTAGCAGCCTGCCTGCAGCTCCGAGCTTGCTGGTTTAACTCCATCCATTGCCACCTCCCCTCCGGGCATTTCCCAGCTTTCCCAGGTTCCTTTCTCCATTAATCCCCATCCTCACCAGTTTAATTAATAATTTCTCCTGTGCCTTACATCAAATGCTTGGCTGAGGTTCAGGGAGATGAGATCTCCTGGAATTCTTTTGTCTGGGAAAGCAGCTGCTTTCCTAAAAAAAAAGCCAACCTGCCATGGGGTGCCTTTGGTAAATCCATGTGGGATTTAATCCCTTTTTCTATTTATTTCAGTGCTTTTAATTACAATTTCCTTTAAAGTCTGTCCTAAAGCCCAGCCTCTTGCTCAGGTCAGGTCTCAAGTTCTCTTTTCTCCATCTCCTGGCTTTTCCCTTGTTTCTGATCGGTCAGTTCTTCATCCCAGGGAAAAATTCCTGTGGGCACGCGGTGCAGGAGAAGGGAATTATTGGGAATCCAGCCTGGGAAAGGTTGGACAGTTTGGAGAAGCCTCCCAGGTGTTACCCGCCCCGGTGGAATGGGGAGAATCAAAAGGAAAGCTGTGTGTTGGGATAAGAACAGTTTCATGATTGAAAGTAAAGTGAAATACAGTAATAATGGTAAATAATAATGGTAAATAATAATGGTTAATAATAATAATAATTATAATAATGATAATAATGATGATAATAATAAATAATAATAATAATAATGGGAAAAACCAAGTGATGCACAAAACAATCACTCACCACCCCCTGACTGATGCCAGGCCCCCCCTTCCCAAATCCGGATCAGCCCCTTCCCAGTCACTCCCCCAGTTTATACCCTGGATATGAAGTTCCAGGTGTGGAATTCCCTTTGGTCAGTCCAGGTCACCTGTCCCAGGTTCTTTCCCTCACTGGCAGAGCAGAAGACCAGGAAAAAAGTCCTTGACTTGGGATAAACATGATTTAATGATACCCCTGAACATCGGTGTGTTATCTACGCCATTCCCATTCCCATTCCCAATGCAAAACACGGCTTGGGAACAGGTGCTGAGAGGGAACCAACTCCATCCCGGCTGGAAGCAGGGCAGGGTGGTCCCAGCTGTGCAGGGATTCAGGGATCGAGTGTGGGATGTAGGACAGGATCAGCGATGGCACCCGGGGAAGGCTGGGAGCACCCACATCATCCCAGATCCGGTTTCACTATCCCGGGAGAAGGGATTTAGAAAGGAAGAAGGGAATGAGCAGCCAGGAGGAAGCGTGGACGGTTGTAAGGACAACATCCAGGTGGATCCCTGCCGAGGGAAGGCACATCCAACCCAGCCAGAGCCCATGGAGACAGAGAATCTACGGCAGGAGGAGCCAGGGCAGCCAGTGAGATGGGACACCATGGAATCACCCTCCTTTCCTGCTGGAATTCCAGCCCTGAGCCCCTTTCCAGGCCTCCCACCTGCTGAGAAGCAGTGCAGGGACGCCCTGTGCCCACAGAATTCCTATTAAAAGAAGGATCTACCCCTCTGAGCTGGAATTCCAGGAGGCTGTGGAGCCATGGGATAACTCCCTCCGCATGCACCCAAGACTGCTCCGAGCAGGAGTTTTCCAGAACTCCCCCTGGCTCAGTTCATTTATAAACCATGGCACTGCCCCTGGATGCCTGTCCCAGGAAAACGATGGCTCGGGGATGGGAGAGCTCTCCATAAATATTTTGGGGGAGAAGGAGGGAGGGAAGGGCAAACATCAGCACGGAGTTGTTGTTTAAACGGCAGGCCGGCTTTGGCGCAGGAGCAAACGGGATAAATTATTCACGCACAGATTTTCAGGAGAAATGGGAAAAACTGCTGAAGCCGTCAGGAGATCGGTGGGGCTGGGGAAAAGCTTCCCAACAGGAGCAGGGAGGGATTGGCTCAGAGCTTTTCCCTGTTTCTGAGAGAGAGATCTGGAGCCTTTCGGGATGTTCAGGTTTCCCTGCTCCCAGGGCAAGGATCCCACATCCACATGGGAGCAGGGACGACATTCCTGCGGTCTCCCCATCCCTCTGTCCTTCCTGGATGCCAGCACTGCCCCGGGAATTTGTGCAGTGCCTGGCTCTGGGAATCAAAGCTTTTCTTTGGAGACTGGGGGGGAAAGACCTGTGGGGAGCAGCACCCCTGGAATTCCCATGTCCGAACACCGCACTTTCCTGTTTTATCCAGGTTTTGACTCACTTTGCTTAAGAAAAGGGAATTTTTTCTTCCCCGTTGGCAACTGGAAACCCCTCTCTGCTAAGCTGGGCCCTCCGTTCAGTCAGAGCAACGAGATTGTTTTAAATTCCCAAATCTTTAAATGGGAAAGGGTCCCAAAAATGCAAATGGATGGCACGGGAAGGGCCAGAGGTGGGGTCACTCTGTGGGAGAGGAACAGGGCTGGAGCCACCAGCACGGGCACCTAGGAGGGGACAGAAATCCCTCCCCAGGAGCCGTTTAGGGTTGGTCCAAGGCACTGCAGGATGGAGGAGGGGACAGGGGTGTCCCCCCTTGGCTCTGGGGTGCCAGGGGTGGCTCTCATGACACGGCTGTGCCCAGACAAGGACAGGGATGAGGGGACACTTCTGAGGCTGTTCCCAAATGAGGCCAGAGGCTCTGGGGGTGCAGGGTCATATCCCTGGACATTCCAGGCCAAGCTTCCATGGAAAACGTGTTCCCACCTCTTGGTGATGGATAAGGGCACCAAAGTCTGAGCAGCAGCCACAGCCCTGTGCTCAAAAGGTGCTCTCCACATTGGAGATCCCCCTGTCCTTCCCGTTCCTGTGCTGTCCCTGTTCCTCCACCTCTTCATGCTCTGTTTTCCTGGGGAGCTGGCACAGCTGGGATAGCTCAGAGCTCCTTCCTTGTCCTGCTTTGAGACAGAACTGGGAGGAAGGCTCTGGGAGGAACGGCTCCTCTATGGAAGGCAGGGTACAGCCACCCCTCCCCCAGCAGGGTCGGGAAAAAATTCCTCAAAGGAAAGTGAAAGGAGGGAAAAAACCCCAATTTATTTAACAAACACACGGGAAAGAATAATGCTAAATAATAAAACCTCTCGCTGTGGAGAGAAAACCTGGGAGGATTTTAGAGTCCTTTCCGTGGGTGTGGGCTCTCTCTCTCTCTCCTCTTCGGAGCTGGGTGGGCTCGGGCCCCTCCGGGCCGAGGTGTGAGGGCTCCCAGTGAGGTTCTGATGTTCTGGTGTTCTGAACAGCCCAGAAGAGAAGAGGAAAAAATCCAAAGTCCCAGGGAAACAGAGGAGTTTAACTCTCCATCTCTCTCCTCCGAGAAAAGGAGCCCAGAGCCGGGGAAAGCAGGAAGGTGCCTCTGCTCTGCAGCAGCAGGAACGCAGGGCAGGGTGTGTGTCCTTGCACACAAAAACTGCTTTGAAAAGTTCCTCTGGTTTTTTTCTTTCTCTCCCACCCAGTTTTAAAGGCACAGAAAGGCCCAGGAATCGTGGCTGGGCACAGAGTGGCGATGGGGGACACACAGCATAAAGTCACCCCAAGACACTCCCGACCTACAGCTGACGGATCCATGGAGAGTTCCACTGATCCTGCTCCTGCTCTGAGTTTACTGTACCGCCCATGCCCCCCAGGCCACCTCCCCTCTTCCCAGAACCCCTTCCTGAATTTTCTGTGAAGCACAAACTGAGGAAAAGGCTGTGTTTGTGTTTCTAGGATGGGTTTTATTCCGCACCATATGTTTAGCAGCAGATGCTTCCTATGGGAATGTGACCAAGGCAGGGACGCTTTTCCCTGACCCTCTTTCCACACTGTGCACACCCAAGGGGAAAAGGGAGAGCAAACATTTGGATCGGGAAGCTGCATTTGCAGCCTCCCGGCCCCTTCCCCCTGCACTCCGTGTTTGCAAAGCTCTGGTGGATAAACAACCGTGTCTTCTTGGCAGCTTCCAGGGATCCCGGAGAAAACTCGGAGCTGATTATAAACAAGTGAGGTGGAATTTTTGGTCAGTTCCCAACGCAGCCCTGAAGTGCTGAGAACATCACACGTCTTTGAAGTGGGGAATCAAAGGGTCAGAGGAGTTCCTGGAGCTTCCCCAGAGCCTGGATTTTGGACATCAGTTCCTTGTGTGGAATTCAGCCAGGAAGAGTTCACCAGATCTTCCTGAGAAAAGGCTGGAAATGCCTTTTAACTGGAGCAGCTCCCGGCTCCCGAAGCCCGGGATCACAGGGACCTCCAAACAGAGGCTGCTCATGAGGAGCAGCTCCTGCCCATTCCAGGGGCACATGTCCATCCGTGGATCCTCCACATGGATCCTCTGCCGTTTCTCTTCCTCTCTATCATGTGAGGATAGGGAATGTGGAAGCACAGAATCCCAGGACCACTGAGGTTGGAAAAGCTCTCCCAGACCATCAAGTCCGAGCTGTGCCCCATCCCCACCTTGTCCCCAGCCCAGAGCACTGAGTGCCACCTCCAGCCCTTCCTCGGGCACCTCCAGGGATGGGGACTCCAAACCTCCCTGGGCAGCCCCTGCCAAGGCCTGAGCACCCTTTCCATGGGGAAATTCCTGCTGCTGTCCAACCTGAGCCTCCCCTGGCCCAGCCTGAGGCCGTTCCCTCTCCTCCTGTCCCTGTTCCCTGGGAGCAGAGGCTGCCCCCTCCGAATGCACCAGTACATCCCAGTACAAGTGGCTGCAGGAGCAGGATGAGGGTGGAAAATTCAGCTTCTGTGTCCAGATCCCAGACAGATCCTTGTCTCTTCGGGAGTTTCTGCAGAACTCTTGGATATCTCTGGAGTTTTCAGCCGTGCTTTTCCGGGGCTCAACCGAGCGCTCCAGGCTAAAGACACAAAATTCCCGCGCGACCTGGGGCGTGGAGCACGCGGAGCATGCGGGACCTGCTGTGCTGTCACCCGTGGGGCCTTTCCCGGGAGCGACGCCGGGATCCGCACGCATCCCACGCCTGGCTGGCTGCAGGATCAAACCCCTGCGAGGGAAAAGGGATTCTCGGGTGCTGCCTGTGCCGTGGTGGCAGCAGCTCCGGGGCAGGGCCTGGAGCAGGGAATGTGTCCTTGAAGAATGCTGAGTGGGCTGCCCGTGCCAGGAACATCTCCTGCCTCGGCAAAAGGAGCCCGGCTTTTTGTCACTTCCCATTTCTCAGCCGGCAAAATCTGGGAAAACAGCTTGAAATCTGCAGGCTTCTCCTGCTGACTCCTTCGTGCTCCCATTGCCACCTCCGAATGGGAAGTAGCTGATCCAGCAGGTCAGAGGGAATTCTCCCTCCCATCCCAGCATCCCTGTGCACATCCCCGTGCACGGCCCTGGATCTCGGGGAGGTTTCGATTTCCCGGTGCACAGAAAAGCACCGGGAGCGGGATTTCTCCAGCTGAAAGTGGATTCACGCGGGGTTCACGGCAGCACTGCAGCTCCTCACCTAAACCCTGCAGGAACCTGGAATCCTGCTGGGAGAGGGGACAGTGGGATCACACTGCAGAAGCGGAGCTGTGCTTGGAATCGTGGAATTATGAAAGCTGGAAAAGACCTCCAAGACCATGGAGTCCCAACCTTCACCACTTCCAGGCGTCCCCAAACTTGTGTTTTGTGAACACTCGGAGGGATGATGATCCCGCCACTTCCCTGGGGGAATTTCCATGGCCTGGATGGATTTGCTTTGGGTTTCCCATGATGGAGATGGAGTTTTCCTGGGGGTTTTGTGTCCAGGGAAGGTTTTCCTGCTGCCCGAACCCCCCAGGGAGGTTATTATGGATCTAAAAGCTGCCAACCCCAGTGAAATCCTTCTTCCTCCTTTTCCATGTGTTTTGGTCTCTCCGCTTCTCACCGATGAATTAAAATCATCCAAAATATACAGATTTACAGCTGGATGTTGCAGCCACTCTCTGTCCATCCAAAGGGCACGGTTTCCCTGAAGTTTCAAGGAAAAATCACCGGATCTGTGGGCCTGGGGAGGGAAACACCTCCTTCCCTACAAACACCAGCTCCTTGAACCCCAGAGCCAGCACCCGGAATCACAGGAAGGATCCTGTGGCAGCCAGCAGCTCCTGGGAGAGAGGATGGATTTCTCAGCTCAGCTCCTGGAGATGGATTTTGAAAGGGAAACTCCTCTGGGATGGCTGTCAGAGCTGATCTGTGACATCCAAATCCCCTGGCTCGGGAAGAGCGGCAGAGGCTGGGAATAGCATTCCTGCCAGGAGCCTTTCCCTCAGCAGGGTCGGGGAAAGGGCTCCTCTGGCCCTGTACTACCTGGCCCTCCCTCCCAGCAGGATTTTCCTCCTCCTCCTTTGGCAGATGTTGCCAAAACTCAGGGAGTTGCAAGATCCAGTCCCAGGAGGAGTCACTGCAGTCCCTGCTCCGGGTCTTGTGGTTGGAATTAACACAATTGTGCCTCCGTGAGCTATTTTGGATAAAATCTGCTCAGGACAATCTGTCAAATCCCAAACATAAAGTCCTCAAATCACTCCCTGATTCCAGCATGGAAACCCCACATCCATGGAGTTGTTTGTGATTCAGATCCGAGGGTTTAAGGTGCTCTAATTCCCTTTCCTCTGCTCCTTCCCACCAGCCCAGAACTCCAATCCCACATCCACCTCTGCCCACTGTGCTCCCGCAGCTCCCACCTGCCTTTTCTGGGATTGTCCCACGCCTCAGGAGCGGCACGAGTGTCTTTGGAGCTTGTCCCTGGGAAATGCCTTGGGAATGTCCATCTCATCAATCCCAGCTCTTCCTCAGGGCTATTCCCCTCGGATAAAGGACGGAGCCATTCCAGGGATAAACATTCCGTGCGGGGAAGGGCGGCATGAGGAGCTGGGAGTGTCCAACACAGGTTGGGATTTTTCTGGAAAATGTCCTCAGACTCCTCTGCTTTCCAGAGCCTCCAAAGCCACCAGGAACTCCCCAGACCGAGGGATTTGCTCATTTTCCTGCAGAAGCTGACGAGCCCAAAGGACATCCCACAGGACACAGCACTCCGAGGGACACCAGAGGTGCCTTTCTGCCTCGATTCACCCGGAATTTGGAGGTCAGAGCCAGCCGGTCCCTTCCCTTGGGTGGGACACCACGGGCAGTGCCAGGATGGAGCCATCCCAGGTGGACTTTGGATCCCATCATGGAATCTGGGGATCACCGGGTCCCGCTCTGGTCCTGCCACAGGGATCACCCATGGATGGAAGTTAAATCCGTGCAGGTCTGCGCCGTGAAGGGTTTGGAAAACCTCCTGGATAGGGCTGGAAAGCAACCAGCTGCCACAGGGGGTTCAAATATCCAAGGAGGCATCTGGGGAAGTCCAGCAGGGACCATCCCAGGAGCTTCCTGTGCTCCCTCCGGCCCTGCTGGGCTGCACTTGGAGGTTTTATGGGAGGGATTCTCCAGCGTGAGATCCTCCAGCCCCCACCCCACCCGGATCCCTCCATCCCTCCAGCTGTCCTGCAGATCCTGGAGGAGCCCACCCGGCACCCCAGGACCTGCTCGGTGCTGCTTTCCTTCGCATTTTCCAAGTGCCGACAGCTTCCCTTTGTCCCTCGAGGGGTTTTTTGCTCTGGGTTTCTCTCTCCGTTCCCGTGAAACAGAATCATTTCGTGCCCAGCCAGGAACTCGGAGCTGCTCTGAGGTGACAAACGCGGCGGCGGCAGCAAATATTGTCACCGCAGCTCGTGGCTGCAGCCTGACCCCGCTGCCCACGCACGTCCCCACTCCGTGTCACCGCGGCCGGAGCGCCTGCGGGGGACACAGCCTGCTCGTGGGTCACCTGCCAACCTGCTCCCATCATCCAGAGGTGGAATTCGATGAAATCTGGGCCAGTTCCTCGTTGTCCCCAGTGTCCCCGTCTCTCCCTGCAGCATCGCAGGCACTGTTTTCCCTCAGGCTGTGCCTCAGCACCGCCCCGTCCCCGTGCTCTGCATCCCAGCCCTTGGCATTTCTCACACGTCCACTCCCATCCCTATTCCCCACGAGCTGCCAGCCGTGGCTCCAGGCCCTTCCCAGCCTCCCTGATTCATCCAGGCTCCTGCCCGGATCGATGGGGTGGCCATGGGGCCATGCCCACATTCCCGGGCTCTGCTCTGTCCCCGAGCAGGGCAGGGCCTGCCCGTGACGTCGGTGACACCGCGGCCTGGCTGCCTTTGAATTAATTCCATCCATTTCACGGTGCCAGGGTTTGGCTGAACCCTTTTCCTTATTTTTCACACGATTGCCAATCTCCGCTGTGGCGCTGCTGAGTCCAACCATTTCTCCAGCTGTCCAGAGGGGCCATCAATCAAATGAGCAGCCCCGGGAGAGGGACGTGAGGGACTTTGGTGTGCACAGCCCGTGGGTGTCACCGTGTCCCCACATGCCCCACGGCCTCTCCACGGGCCTGCTCTTCTCCCTGTGGCTGCTTCCCCCTTGCCTGTGGCTGTGCCACCCTCTGTGCCACCCTGCTGAGCCACTCTGCTGCCCAGGGTCCTGCTGGAGCTCCTCACCTGTGTCTTCTGGGAGTTCCAGCCCTGCAGGCCATCCTCTGTCCCAGGCAGCCCTGGAGAAATCAGTCCAGGGAAACTTCTGCAGCAGCAGCAGCAGCAGCAGCAGCAGCAGCGCTTGGCTGCTTGGACTAAGATCAACCTGGCTCATTCCCTGCCTCTTCATCCTCTGCCTGCCTCATTCCCTTCCTGCCTCAATCCCTTCCTCTTCCTCTCATTTCTCTGTCCCCTGCCTGCTTCATCCTCTTCCTCTTCATCCCCTGTGTCTGCTTCATCTCCCTGCCTTGCCTCATTTCCCTCCCTCATTTCCCTCCCTGCTTCATCCCCGACAGCCTCATCCTCCTGCCTCCTCCATCCCCTGCCTCCTCCATCCCCTGCCTCCTCCATCCCCTGCCTGTCCCTGCCTGTTCCATCCCCTTCCTGCTCCATCCCCTGCCTGCTCCATCCCCTTCCTGTCCCTGCCTGCTCCATCTCCCCTGTGGTTTGTCCCCTCCTGTGTCCGTGCCACATGGCCCCGAGCCGGGGCTGCGTGGAGGAGGTGACAGCGGTGGCAGGAGAAGGGGGTGCCCTGGAGCCGGGTGGGAACAGCCTGTGCTCCCACGGGATGTGGAAAGACAGGGCTGCCACACCTTAGCCAGGCTCAGCTCTGAGCCAGGTCTGGGCACCAGGCAGCTCTCCAGGCCCCTCATCCCTCCCCCGGTGCCAGGGAGGCCGGGGCACGTCGGCTCCTCTCCTGGTTCCAGGGAGATGCGTTGGGGATCAGCTCCTCGCCCCTTTTCCAACCATCATAGGGCACTTGGAGGCTGCCCTTGGAACTCTGCCTGAACATCCGAGCCCGGGGCAGAGCTGCTGCTTCCAGGCAATCGGCTCTGACCCTTCCTGCCTGTAGGGCATCGCTCTGTGGCTCCCAGAAAGCCTCTAGACAAGAGCTCGAACTCCTTCCAGCCCTCGCAGACTTTTCTCAGCTCTTTGCTTTCCTCTCCGTTTAGGAAGAAGAGCTCCCATCTCCCACGGACGCAGCCTTTGTGCGGTGGCTTTTTGTGCCACGGGGCCTCCTTGCGAAATTGTCTCCCTGAGAAGATGAAACCAGACACAGGTCAGACTAATCGGGCCAGAGGTGGGATCTTCACTCCCGTTAATCACCGCGGGCTCCTCCCGCAGCGGCTCGGGGGTGTGTGCCAGACTCCATCAGACACCTCATGCCTGCGAGTTTATTTTCCTCCGCGGAGAGCGCGAATGAAACGGGAACGAGCGGCGAGAAGCGAGCCACGGCCATCCAGAGCCGAGCGGGAACATCTCGGCTCGGGTGTCGGAGCTCATCCCTGCTGACACTCACACCCCGGGCACAGCCGGGCGGGGCGGGAGCTTTTTCCAGGAATCACGGCGGGGTGTCCACACCTGCAGAGGGGAACTCGACACCACAGGATTGATTTTCCTGCGGGCTCTGAGCTAATGGATGAGCTCTCCCCCACTGCCATCCCACGTGTCCCTTATTCCAGGGGCACTGCCTGCCTTCCCGAGGTGGAATTGTTTTCTCCCGTGCTCGGGAGGATCTGACAGGTTTTGTCTGGAGGTGGAACACAAAGCTGGGGGAGAAAGCCTTGGTTGGTCACACGGATGGGAAAAGGCAACATTGACCTGGGATAAGAGATGGATAATGAAGGGAATTCTGGCCTGGAGAAGCACAAGGACAGCGACCTGGAGTGTAAATATGGGAATGCTGGGAAGCAGCCGGCATCAGGGGGGTGGAGGTGCTGCGCTCCAGGGACTTGGCCTGCAGGGAACCGGAGAGGAATTGTCCTGCTCAGGACGTGAGACCCCACCTGCAGAGCTGCCCCAGCCCTGGGGCCCAGCACAGCAAGGACCTGGAGCTGCTGCAGCCAGGCCAGAGGAGGCACCAGGATGAGCAGAGGGATGGAGCAGCTCTGCTGGGAGGAAAGGCTGCGAGAGCTGGGATTGTTCCCATGGAGAGGAGAAGCTTTGGGGTGACCTCATTGTGGCCTTGCAGGGCCTGAAGGAGTGACAGGAAACATGGAGAGAGACTGTGGACAAGGGATGGAGGGCCAGGACACAGGGAATGGCTTCCACTGCCAGAGGGCAGGGCTGGATGGGAGACTGGGAAGGAATTGTTCCCTGAGAGGGTGGGGAGGCCCTGGCACAGGGTGCCCAGAGCAGCTGTGGCTGCCCCTGGATCCCTGGCAGTGTCCAAGGCCAGGCTGGACGGGGCTTGGAGCAGCCTGGGACAGTGGAAGGTGTCCCTGCCCATGGCAGGGGTGGGACTGGATGATCTTTAAGGTCCCTTCCCACCCAAACCATTCCATGATTCCATGACTGGGATCCCTCTGTGTGGGGAGGAGGTGCTGGCTGGGGATGTGGTGCCACGAACAGCCCCGTCCCCCTTTCCCCTTCTCTCCAAGCGGAAAGGAAAGTGCCAGAGCAGGAAGGCAGAAGGCTCCTAATTAAAGCAGATAAAAGGAATCAGTTTCCTATGTACAGCAAAAGCGTAGCTGGAGGGACTCGTGGCCACAAGGAACGCCTGAGGATGTGGATTTAACAGGGATCAGAGGAGGGTGAGATCTGGAAATGGGTTAGACGAGGTCCCTGGGGCCACCCTTGGACGGGATCGCGCATTCGGCTGAGCCAGGAGAAAATTCTGCATTCTTTGGGCCATAAACCACCCCCTCGTGCTCTCAGGGATCTGCAAGGAGAGGGATTCCTCCTGGGAATACGGCAGGGCTTCGTGCGGAGCCTGGAGACGCGTCGGACAACAGCCCAGGAGGTGCAGCTGAGGTGGCACCAGTGAGTCTTGGAAGGAAATGTTGCAAAAGAGCGGCAAATCTGGATCGTCCCACTGGAGACAGGATCCGCCCGCCGCTTCCCTGGGTTTGCCTCGTCCTTTCCGCGGGATCCCAGGAGCTGCCAGCTCCCTCTTCCTGGGCAAAACTGGCTGAGGTGTGGAGAGGGGGGAGCAGGAATCGGCTTCTGGCTGTGGAAAGCACAGGGAACAAAGATCAGGAGCTGCTTTCCAAGCGGGATGAGGCTGTCCCGAGCGGGGTGGGAAAAGCCCGCGTGGAGCAGGGATACTCGGCCCTTCGGGGCAGGAATTTGCAGCCCTGGGTCCAAACCCCACAAAGAGGGAAGCCCAACAGTCCAGCGGGGATGGGAACACCCCCGGCACGGGGGCCAGGCTGCACGTTGCGCCTCGGAGCTGCTGGAATTGGCGCCTGTTTGTCCTGATATCCCCGGGAGGAGCCCTGACCCACCCTCCCGGGAATCTGGAACCCTGGGAAATCATCCTGCTGATTTTTTTTCCCCTCAGAGATCCATCCATCCAGGGGCAGAGCCAAAGGGCACCGTGAGCCCAACTCCAGGGAAAACTCCCCCCCACACCCCGGAAAAAGCCCCGGCAGCAGCAAATCCACAGAAAATCCTTTCCAAACACAAACAGACGGAACATTCTATGAGGGAGCTCTCAGGGCCGGAGAAAGGCACACCAATAACTCCCGGTAGGAGCCGTGACCCCGGCGATGAAAGCGGCAACGCGGCTGCTGGAATTGCGGGATTTTCAAAGGCTCTCCAAGTGTGGCAGGGACCCCCAGGCTTTTCCAGGAGGGGGAGGTGGGAATGGTGAAGTTTGGCTCGTTTGGCGCAGGGATAAAGGAGCCCTTGCTAATCAGGGACCCAGCAGAGCCCAGCAGAGCGGGGGCTTTATGGGCATTGAGTTCTCACACCAAGCAGCGACCAAAAGGCAGCAAAAACCCCTCTTGATGTCGTGAAACTGTGGCTGAAGAGAGGGAAAACCTCAGAGCTGGGGAGGCAGGCAGCTGGAAAGAGGGAATGAGGGGTGAGGGAGGGGAGAGCAATTGTGGTAGAAACCTGGAAGATTCCTTTGGAACCAGCTCCCGAAGGGATTGCAGGCCTGTCCCCGGAGGGGCTGTTGTGGGGAGCTGCTGTGCTGCTCAGGAAGGAGCGGGGCTGGGGTGGCTCCAGGCTCGGGGAGGCCGTGGCAGAGCTCCAGGGCTCTCTGCTCAGCCCTCCCAGCGGCTCCGGGAGCAGGTGGATTGGGAATTTCCTTGGATGGAAACACGTGGGGGGATCTGTCCTCTTTGCCATCCTCCTCAGGGCTGGCGTGGTTTGACCCAGCGCCCCATGGGCAGGGGGGCACCGGGGAACACCAGAGCAGGACCCTCCCAGAGGCAGAGCTTCCAGCTGGAGCTGCAGGAAAGCAGGGCTTTAGCCCAGAATCGAGCTGGGTTTTGCCCTTTTGGTCCCAGCAGAGGAGGGTGGCACCTGGCAGGGGAAGCTGAGGGTGGCACCTGGCCGGGGAAGCTGAGCGTGACCAGCAGAGCTCCGCTCCGGGTTCCACACGGGCGACTCAGGAGGAGATCCCAGCTTGGCCCTGGAGCTGGAAGGGAGCGAAACAGATCCAGGAGCAGCACTGGGCTGCCTCTCTCTCTGCGAGCCAGGGCCACAGCTCCTGCAGAACCCCGGAGGCACCGGCTGGGCCGCGGGGTCCTGCTGGCTCTGCCCCCACCGGGAGGCAAAGACAGGGCACACCCTGAGTGTCCATCCCAGCCCTGTTTGCCTGGCACCGCTCTGCCCAGGTGTCCTGGTCCTCGCTGCCCGGCGTGCCGACATCCATGGAGACACGGCATCACCTCCGCCGAGCTTCCCTGCGCACAAGACGGTGCCCTCTCCTCTCTGGCAGCAGCAAGCCGCACATTCCTGACCTCCGGGCTCAATTACTGCAGCTCATTATCTCCGGGAAGGGAGCCAAGCAGGCTGAGAAAGCTTCCACTGGTGCAAACTGCAGCAGATCTGCGTGCTCAGACGCCCGGGGGCTGTGATCCATCAGCCTGCAGCTCCTGCTTCCTCAGCCCGCTTCCCAAGGAACGCGGCATCCCTGCCAGGCTCCGTTCCCGGCCCTGGAGAGGCACACCCAGAGCCCTGGGACGGGGCACGGGCACCAGGGCACCTCTCCTGCTGGGCTCCGGGAGCCCTCCCGATCGCTCTGGAGAGCTTTTCCCTGGGGATGTGGCTCCCTGCTCCCTGTCTGGGTCAGGGCAGGGATGGGGCAGCCATGGGCACAGGGATGGCGATGGCAGAGGGAAGGGAGAGGGGATGGAAAGACCGAGGAAGAGCATAACAAATCCTCCCAGGCTTGGTCACAGGGTGTGGGGAGACTGAAAAGCCGTGATCCAGGATGAAAGGACTCATCTGACGGAATTCCAGCATGGATCTGGTTCCCGAGGAGACCTGCTGAGAGCACAGCTCCCGTGGGAGGAGGCGGAGAAGGGCAGCGTGGCCCTGCCAAGCCGTGGATGCTCCCAGCCAGAGCCGCCAATTCCCTGCTCCCGGTGCCTCGGGAGAGCAGGAGCCAGCACGGACACCCCTCCGGGATGGGAATTGCCATTCGGACATCCTGTGGGTGCGGGCAGGAGGAGATGGATGCTTTCCTCCGAGCTTGGCTGCTTCGCCTTCAGCCTCACCTTCCCGCGGGATCTCGGGCTGCCCTGGTGGGAAGACTGGGAAACACCCGGAGCAGCAGTGCCCCGGCAGCATCCCCCTCACCCCTTCCCCTCCCTCCTCCCCCTCCCCCAGCCTCCCGAAGCCGCTCTCCGCGAGTTTATGGGCAGAACATTTTGTTTGCAAAGCGCTGTCAGATGCGACGTTAAGAGGCGCCGTAAATCAGCGCGCGGGGGCCTCTCCAAGCCTCGGCAGATGAAAACCTTTTATCACAATTTGGATCTGTTTGCACTGGTATGAAAATTATGGCTCCGGTTTAGCATCAACTTCCCATTATTCATGTCCCTGGGAGCAGCACCGGCTAAATTGGATTGTTTCAAGCCTCCCCCGCCCTGCTGGCCCTGAGAGCCTGACAGGTCCCACCCGGCTCCACATCCTCACCTTGATGGGCTTCTCCCAGCGGGATGTGAGCGGGAAGGAGGCTCCTGGCTGGAGGAGGGAATTAAAAAAAAGAGGGATTCCAGGAGGATGGAGATGCTTCTGCATCACCTCAAGCTGGAAAAGGCACGGTCCCCGCTCGGAGCTGCCTCTTCCGAAGGTGGGAAGGGCCCCAGCTCCAGGCGCATCCCTCCCTCTGCTCCGTGCCCAGGCACTCTCTGCTTCCTGGGGGAGTGTTTGGATGAGGGAAGAGTTCAGGAGTGAGGGAAGGACAGGGGATGTGGATGGAGCTGTGAGGGAAGGGAGGGATTTTCAGCCGCATTCGGATCCTCGTGGTAAGCAATCAGGATGTGCCTCCTCCCCATCCTGACAAAAATGCCAGGGGGGATTCCTGGGGTGGCCAGGCTGGTTTACACATCCCAAGGAGCCTTTGGGAGGTGATCAGGGAGTCATCCCAGCTCCCCAAACACCCGGAAGTTCATCTCACCCCAGCGCCACTGTCCTGGCAAACTGGAAAACACTCGGAATGCTGGCATCCACCTGAAACCCTGAGGTTTATTTTAAGGATTTTCTTTGGAACACATCGAGCCAGAAACCTGCACTGAAAGGTGGTGAGAGGCACCACCAAGGCCTGGCTGAAAGCGTTGGAGGTTCCTGCCAGACTTGACTCAGCCTCACAGGAAGAAGAATTAAATTCCCCCTGGAAGAGTCTGAGACCTTCATCCAAGGGGATGATCCTGTTGAGAGTGACACCGTGACACCGTGACACTGTGACACCATGACACCGTTCAGAAAGGGTTTATGGGATCAGTGGGATGAAGGCCTGGCCCTGCACAGGGGAGTTGAGGGCTGGGGGGTGTCACATGTCACCGTGCCCTCTTGCTGCGCGTGCCACACGGCGCCACTGGGAACCGCTCAGCCGCAGCCCCGCGGTGCTGGCTGGGAGCCATTGGTGTGAGGAAAAGGAATCTCTGCTTCTCACCGATGAATTAAAATCATCCAAAATATACAGATTTACAGCTGGATGTTGCAGCCACTCGCCGTCCATCCAAAGGGCACAGTTTCCCTGAAGTTTCAAGGAAAAATCACCGGATCTGTGGGCCTGGGGAGGGAAACACCTCCTTCCCTACAAACACCAGCCCCTTGAACCCCAGAACCTCTGTGAGGTGCCTCCGTGGGCCTGGGGAGGGAAACACCTCCTTCCCTACAAACACCAGCTCCTTGAACCCCAGAACCTCCATGAGGTGCCTCCGTGGGCAGCACCGTTCCCGCTGAGCCCTTGATTTTCCCCCTTGGCGTGAGGGAGTTCAAGGGGCAGCTGCACCAGACCTGGCTCTCCAGAAATCAGGAGCTGGCACAGGAGCTGGCACATCCACAGCCTTTGGGATCCCGAGGATGACATTTATTTTCCTCTTCGCACCTCGCCGCTGTTGTAATTGCACGGGGATTATTTTTTTTTCCCGAGGATGCGGCCAGATGCTCTCCCGACAAACCTCGAAGTCTGCTGTGGCAAGGCAGGAGGTGTTTGAATTTTAACTCAGCGCCAGCGTGGCTGCTCAGGGGACAAGGTCAGCATCCAGCAAATCCCTCGGGGTGGGTGTTCCGTGCCACAGGCAGAGCTTTGCTGAGCAGGGAGCATCCCCCATAAATGTGGGTGTTGCTCGTGTTTGGGGTTGTTATTGACACTCCCCCCATGCCTGGCCCCCAGGCCGTCCTCTCCTCCAGCCAGGCCCTTTGTGAAGGTGCCCCGTGTCCCTCGGGAGCAGTGGGGTGACACGGATAAACCCAGCTGTGACTCTGCCAGTCCCCGGAGCACGCCGAGCTCTCCCGAGCACTGCAGGCTGCTCCCAGCCAGCCTGGCTTTATTTCTCTCCCATCCATCACTGATTTGCCACACTGTCAGAGTTCAACAATAGCAGTAATAATTAACCATTTAATCCGACTCAAACACTGGGGCTTGTTTGCTCTCTCTGCAGATCAGATGGGAAACATTGCAGAGATCAGATTCTGATGTTCCCCGGTTTCGTGTTAAGTGTCTTGACTCTGCAAAATTGCTGGGAGTCTTTCATTTTGCTCTTTAAGCTCGTTAGTCCAAATTAAAAACAGCATTCATTCTAATTTCAGCTGCTTGAAATCCCTCCAAGATCAGTGCTATTATTCTCTGGAGCGCCTTGGGAGCAGAGCGAACACCCGGAGACGTTCCTTCGCATTCCCAATGTCCAAACGGCTTCAGCCGAGCCACCGGCTCCAGCTCGGTGCTGCTGTCACCCACCTTGCCAAGGAGGGAAATCCCATTTCTGGCATGTCCTGACCCCCTCTCGTCAGGAATCGCATCCAGGGTTGTTTCCCTAATTGCATTAACGACCTCGGGATTAATTTGCTTTGGCTTTGCTGGGGGTCACAGCTCCTGAGTTTTGTCCTGCTCCGGTTTAAGTGGAGCTTGAAGGGAGAAGGGGAGGATTTCTCGTGGCCGCTGCCTGAGCCACCTGTCCTCCGTGCACCGAGCTTGGCCGAGCCTCTGCTGCTTCCCAGGATTCCCACCCTGGCTGCTTTGCAATTCCAAGGTCGCAAACAATTCCAGCAATTCCAGCCTCACCCAGGTGTGAACGGAGTCTCAGGAGCGACTCCTTTCCCACCACAGCGAACCAGCTCCCCGTTATCTTCCCAGGCGTTTATCTCCTGCCTCTCGGAATGCTCCATCGAGCCTCTGCCGGCCTCGCCAGCCCCATCTCCAGCAGAGGAAGCCGAGCGAAGTCAGGCAGAGTTTCCAGGCTTTTCCTAAGGGATGTTCGGCTTCATTTCCTGAACTAACAAAGCTGGGCAGGGAGAGAGGGGAGAGGCAGCAGGAGCAGAGCTGCGGTCAGGATCAGCCTGGCAGCTCGGGAGAGACCCCGGCGGAGGCTGCAGGGAAATCCAGAGATCTGTGCGCGGTCAGCATCAAATTCCCGGGGTGGGGAGAGCCCCGGGGATGCCTTTCCAAGCCAAATTCCCGGAGTGGGGAGAGCCCCAGAGATGCCTTTCCAAGCCAAATTCCCGGAGTGGGGAGAGCACCAAGGATGCCTTTCCAAGCTAAATTCCCGGGGTGGGGAGAGCCCCAGGGATGCCTTTCCAAGCCAAACCCTCCCCACAGCAGCCCAGTGAGTGCCCTGAGGTCCCAGCCCAGAGATCACACCCGGAGCCGTCTCAGCAAAGCCCCACTGGGAGGTCGGGAAAGAGGGTCCTGGATGCCCAAAATTCCAGCCTGACATCCTAAACCTCCCCTCTGGGAGCCATCCCTTGCTCCAGGATGTTTCATCCCAGCTCTGCAGGCGGCCGGGCTGTCTCCACCCACAAAGGATTCCTCACCCCCTTCTTGTTCCCATCATTTATCCTGGGAAAGGGGTAAATCTGACCAGGGAGGGCTCTCCAGCCTTGCCCAACTCCCGAGGAGCTGGAGAAGGAGGAGGGAAAATCAGGGGAGGGGCTGAAAGGACATTTATTTCCAGCTGGATGCAAGAGGAGCATCCAAGGTAGGGGGTGAAAGGCAGGAAGGGTTTTGTTCCCTGGGATGCTCCAGGAAAGGTGATTTAGAGGCAATGGTCTGAAGCCACATCTGCCTCCAAGCCTGGTGGAGCCTTCCCAGAAGCTGGGAATTCCGAGGCTGGGGAGATCTCGAGGCAGCTAATGCCTGTTTTAATACCTGTTTTCCATGTGCAGTCTCTCATCTGTTGCCACAGCCTCGAAAATGTTGTGACTTGGAAGCCACGAAAGCTGGAAGGAACCTGCTAATTGAGAGCACAGCCAGGCTGTAAATCCCGGGAAAACACCGGGGCTGGCAGGAGACAAACCCAGGCCCAGGGAGAGAGGGAGAGGGAGAACTCAGCTGGAGAGTCAGGGAGGGAATTAAGGAGAGAGGGGGAAAGAGGGAGAAAATGGGGCTGGCGGGGTCCCCGAGGCGGGCTGAGCCTCAGGTACCACTGCAGGGGGATATTAGGGAATCAAAGGAATCGATTCGCATGGAAGTGCCATTAGGAGAGGGAATTTAGAGCACATTGACGGCGTGAATAGGAACTAATTGCCAAAACCAGGGAGATTCACCCAAAAAACAGCACGGAAAGAAAAGATGATATTTCCTGTCTCCCGGTGTAAAACCTCGTGCTGGAAATGGGCTCGGTGGCAAAGTGAGGGAAAGGATCAAATGTGGCCCGAGCGGGTCTGGGTGGGGTTTTGTTTAAGGATTAAATGGGATGTGGAGCCTCACAGAGCAGTGGGTCAGACTGGGTGGACCTTAAATCCCATCCCATCCCACTGCTGCCATGGGCAGGGACACCTCCCACTGTCCCCGGCTGCTCCAAGCCCCGTCCAGCCTGGCCTTGGACACTGCCAGGGATCCAGGGGCAGCCACAGCGTCTCTGGGCACCCTGTGCCAGGGCCTGCCCACCCTCCCAGGGAACAATTCCTTCCCAATCTCCCACCCATCCCTGCCCTCTGCCAGTGGGAAGCCATTCCCTGTCCCTCCATCCCTTGTCCCCAGTCCCTCTCCAGCTCTCCTGGAGCCCCTTTAGGCCCTGGAAAGGGCTCTGAGGTCTTCCTGCATCCTTCTCTTCCCCAGACTGGACACCCCCAGCTCTCCCAGCCTGTCAGTTCTCCTCTCTCACATGCCTGGACCTCCAATGAACCTTTCCAGCCGCTGCTGCCGTGTCTGCAGTGCTCGGCTCGCTCAGCAAACTGGAGCTGAGCAGTGGCTCAGCCCCATTCCCTGCCCCTGGCACTGCTGCTGCCTCAGCCCTGGGCTGATCCTCATGGATTCCAGGCTGATCCTGCGTGGATTCCGGGCTGATCCCGCTCAGATTCCGTGCTGGAAGCCGCTGCCGCTGGTTTGCAGCGCTGTTTTCTCGCTGTCGCATCCTTCCCTTGCCCCTGCCCAGAGCCTGCCTTGCCCTGCGTGGCGGGATGATTATTTTGTGGTACGAGTGAGTATTTCATGCTGCTCTCCACCCGCCGGAGCTGGCCGTGCCTCGGGCGGGGTGAGTGCCGCTGCTGCTCCTCACCCTGCTCCTCCCGCCCCCAGCCTGGATCCCGCAGGGATTTGCCCCTCCGGCCCTCCTCAGGGATGCTGGGACAGCTCTTGGCAGCATCCCTCTCCTCCTGCCTCCCATTTCCGTGCTCTGCTCCCACCAGGGACCGCCCGCAGCCCCTCTCCCAGGCTCCCTGGGTGACCCTTCCTGCCTCCTCCATCCCCGCTGCTTCCCAGGCACGGCCCCGGGGCGCTTCAGCACCCAAAGCCAGGGCAGCGCTGCTCCCCCTCAGCATCCCTGCTCCCGACCAAAGCCCAGCCTCGGAGCCCGAGCAGCGCCTGGGCCCTGTCGCTGCAGGGCATTTGTGTTGCAGGAGCGTTTTGTTCATGCTAAATTAATCTGCCTGTACGTTCAGGGCTCCTGGATCGGGGAAAGTGATGCTCTGGTGCTCCCTCCACTTCCCCTGCCCAGCCCTGAGCTCGCGGGCAGCAGGGTGAGGGGTTTGGGGGTGCCCGCTCCGCTCCCCAGTGCTGTCCGGGCAGAGGGATGGGAAATGCCATGAGGGAGGAAGCAGGGACTCTGCAGCAGGCATTAACCCTCGGTGCTCCGAGGCCTGGCTGCCTCTGGCTCCCTGGAGCGCCAGGGAAGGGCTGAGCGCCTGCCAGGGATCCGTGGGGATGCTGCTGCTGCTGCTGCCGCTGCTGCTGCTGCTGCTCACGTGGTTCCCTCCACATCTCCAGCCACCAAACTGCATTTCTGAGAAGCAAAACAGACATTAAATAACGCTTGGATGTCAGAGCAGGCTGTGGGGGAGGCTGCGGGAGAGGGGAGGAGGAGCAGCTGGTCCATCCAGGAGCAAAGGGAGGGGAGGAGAGGGTGGGAAGCAGGGCTGGGAAGGGGCTGGGGGTGGCACTGGGCTGCAGGAGGTTGAGGACAGGGCCAGATGTCCTGGAATGAAGTGACCTCTGCCGTGACCGTGGCTGAGTAGCTCGGAGCGTTGGACGCTTCATTGGAAGAGTCCCTTCCGCAGGCTCCGGGCGCTGCTGGAGGAACTGGATGCGAGCACTCAGGATCTCGGATTCCAAACCCCAGCAAGGCGTGACGGGGCAGGAAGGGCAGCTGGCACTGCCATCCTTCCCTGGCACCGGCTCCAGGGCAGCGCAGCGGGGTTTGATCCGTGTGAGCTCCCGGCTCATCCTCTGCTCCGGCTCCGAATGGGAAACAACAGCCGGAGCTGTCCCAGGGGAAGGCGAGTCGGAAGGGATGGACAAATCCCCGCAAATATCTGCTGGCTCTCCTCAGAGGATCATGACACGTCCTTGGAGTCCTCCAGCGCCGATCCCAGCAAAGCCAAGCCTTTGAGAGCCGCGCTGAGCTTGTCCCCGGCTTCCCGCTCTGAATTCCCACGGTGCCATTTATCCGAGCACGCTTCAGGAAGCAATCGGAGATTCCCACAGGCAGCAGCAGCAGCAGCAGCTCTGCTCCACCACTGGCTGCCTCTGTGTCCCGAGGCAGGGGCAGGCCGGGGCAGGCACTGCTCGCACGGATCCTGCCAGACCACCCCTGGATCCGTCGCTTCCCACCGCCTGCTTGTGCCCGACGCGGAGCGGGTGAATCCTGCTGGAATCCTGCTGGAATCCTGCTGGAATCCTGCTCCTTCCCCACTCTCAGGCAGGCACTGTTACCCCCTCAGCCCTCTTAGCAATGCATCAGGAGCTGTTGTTTTCCCCCAGGTGCCTTTTGTGCTCCGTGTTCCCGTTGGATGCTCCTTATTGGGAGCCATCCAGGCAAACACCTGAATTCCCACCCCTGCAGCGCCTGGGGGGCCGAGGGGAGGCAGGGGAACGAGGGAGCCTGGGCGGAGGTGAGCAGGATCCCTGCCTGGAGTGCTCCATTTCCTCGGGAGGCTTTGCCGGTGTTTGAAGAGGAAATTTGAGGACTAACGACCTGAGCAGAGCAGAGGGAGAGGCCCCCGGGGGCAGCTCAGAGGCACAGAGGGAGCCCTGTGGATCTCCAGGGATGAGAACAGGGAGGGAGGAGGAGGAACAGAAGAGGGAGGATGAGGTGGAGCGTGGGGAGGGGACACTGGGGAGGGGACACTGCCGGGGACTGCGGTGCCCACCAGGGCTGCAGGGGGCCAAGTCCAGCCTGGCTGCGCAGGGGGACATGGAATTGGTTAAGTTGGAAAAAACCTTTGGGCTCAACCAAGTCCAACCCTTCCCCCAGCACTGCCAAGGCCACCACTGACCGTGTCCCCAAGTGCCACATCCACATGGCTTTGAAATCCCTGGGCAGCCTGCTCCAAACCTTTGGGAGAAGAAATTTTCCCTAACATCCAATCCAATCCAATCCAATCCAATCCAATCCAATCCAAACCTCCCCTGGCGCTTATTCTGCTTTGTGCTTCCCCCTTGTCACCCGCGGGCTGAGTGGCACAGAGGGGACGGTGACGCCTGTATGGCACTGCCACAGAGGGGATGGTGACGCCTGTATGGCACCGCCACAGAGGGGACGGTGACGCCTGCATGGCACTGCCACAGAGGGGATGGTGACGCCTGTATGGCACTGCCACAGAGGGGACAATGCCACCTGTATGGCACTGCCACAGAGGGGACAATGCCACCTGTATGGCACTGCCACAGAGGGGATGGTGACGCCTGTATGGCACTGCCACAGAGGGGACAGTGCCACCTGTATGGCACTGCCACAGAGGGGACAGTGTCGCCTGTGTGGCACTGCCACAGAGGGGACAGTGCCACCTGTATGGCACTGCCACAGAGGGGATGGTGCCACCGTATGGCACTGCCACAGAGGGGACGGTGCCAACTGTATGGCACTGCCACAGAGGGGACAATGCCACCTGTATGGCACTGCCACAGAGGGGACAGTGACGCCTGTATGGCACTGCCACACCCCACACAGCCCAGCCAGGGCACTACCACCACCACCACCACTTGCTCCTGAGCCTCTCCCAAGCCCTGCCAAGGAGCTTCCTGCAGGATCAGCTCGTGGAACAGCATCTCCAGGCTGGGCTGCTCACCTGTGCTTCCAGGGCTGGAATCCTGCAGCACCTGGAGCACAGGGAAATGAGGAAATGAGGAGACGAGGAGATGAGGAAATGAGGTTCAGCTCCCCCTCCTCCAGCGTGGCCAGCATCCAAGGGAAGGGATGCCTGGGGAAGGTCCCCAGGCACGGGAGGGATGGGAAGGAGGGAGGGGTGCCTTCCTGCACGGACCCTTCCTCCGGCCCCGGGCCATTGTGCTGCTTCCTTCCTGCTCCTTCCAGAGCTTTGTCAGGGCACGGAATTGTCCCAGGTAATCCAGGCCCCAGCTGCTTCCTGCTCCGCCTGGGCCATCGCTGCCGGAGCGGGAGGGAAGGAGGTGACCAAGACTCCGGCGAGGAACGGCGTGGGATTGCACTCCCCCCCAGCAGCCAGAGCACAAATCCTCCTTCCTGGGGCTCCCTGCTGCCTCCCTGCTGGCTCCCTGCTGGCCTGCTCCCATCAGTTATCCCAAATGGGGAGCACTCGGCTAAAACCCCGCTAATCCACTGCAGCAGGAGCGTGGCACCGGCTCTCAGGAAGGCCTGACAGCTCCTCTGGATCGGGCAGGAACGAGCCTGGCGTGCCCGAGGTGGGACATCTCCCCCAAGGGAGATGCCCAGGGCCGCCTCTTCCCGGTGCTTCCACCCCCGTGGATCCGATCCCCGGCTGGGATGGGGACCCAGGGCTGGCTGGGACCGGCAGATTTGGGAGCAAGGAGAAGCTGCACCAGGATTGGGGGTGGGTGCTGGCAGTGCCTGGGAGCTAGGAGCTTATCCTTGGTGTGCTGGCAGGGAGCTTGGAAGTGGGGGCATGACCCAAAAATGGGATTTCTGGGGATTGGGTGGTCCCATACACCAGGAATTGGGGGTATGACCCAAAAATGGGATTTCTGGGGATTGGGTGGTCCCATACACCAGGAATTGGGGGCATGACCCCAAAATGGGGTTTCTGGAGACTGGGGGTTGGGCAGTCCCCTGCACCAGGCAAGGACCATCAGGAGGGAAGGAGAGCCAAGAGCCAGAGGTGCCTCCAACACTGACCCTGTTTGAGTAGGGACTGACCCCAGGGGACTTCAGGGTTGGGCTGCAGGATTGGGGCTGGATCCAGCATTCCCTGTGTCCCATCACATCCAGGCTGCAGGACTGGGGCTGGATCCAGCATTCCCTGTGTCCCATCTCATCCAGGCTGCAGGACTGGGGCTGGATCCAGCATTCCCTGTGTCCCATCACATCCAGGCTGCAGGATTGGGGCTGGATCCAGCATTCCCCGTATCCCATCACATCCAGGCTGCAGGATTGGGGCTGGATCCAGCATTCCCAGTGTCCCATCACACCCAGGCTGCAGGATTGGGGCTAGATCCAGCATTCCCTGTGTCCCATCTCATCCAGGCTGTGGGACTGGGGCTGGATCCAGCATTCCCAGTGTCCATCACATCCAGGCTGCAGGACTGAGGCTGGATCCAGCATTCCCAGTGTCCCATCACGTCCAGGCTGCGGGATTTGGGCCCATCCGACCCAGTCCCCCATCGCTGCGCAGTGAAATCCCTCCTGGAGATCCTCCAGCTGCTTTTCCAGGGATAAACAAGGCCTTGCTGGGCTAAGGAGGGACAGAGGACTCCCAGCAGGGGCTCAGCTGCCATCTCCACACTTTGGCTGAGGGCCTGGGCCACCAAGATGGGGCAATTCCGGGATCCTCCTTCCCCGGCCGCAGACTCCCCCCTCAGTCTGGGGAAGTGTGTCAGGGCTAAAAAGCCTCGACAGATTCTTGGGAGGAAGAATTTGCCGAGCTGGATTGAGCAAAAAACACAACAAGCCTTGTGGGAATTGTCTGTGAATCACATGGCAGGAGCCGAGGAAGTCTGGGGAAATCAGAGGATCATGGAATGCTTTGGGGGGAAAGGAACCTTAGAGATCATCTCATCCCACCCCTGCCATGAGCAGGGACACCTCCCACTATCCCAGGCTGCTCCAAGCCCCAATGTCCAGCCTGGCCTTGGACACTGCCAGGGATCCAGGGGCAGCCACAGCTGCTCTGGGCACCCTGTGCCAGGGCCTGCCCACCCTCCCAGGGAACAATTCCTTCCCAATATCCCATCTGTCCCTGCCCTCTGGCAGTGGGAAGCCATTCCCTGGGTCCTGTCCCTCCATGCCTTGTCCCCAGTCCCTCTCCAGCTCTCCTGGAGCCCCTTTAGGCTGCTGTGAGCCTGGAAGCTTTCCAGGATCCACAGTGAATGTTTCCTGTGCAATGCCCAGCTCCCGGTGCCCTCTCCACGCTCGCTCTGGGCCTGGGTTCAGCCTCTTCATTTTTATCCCAAGCCTGATGCATCCATGCACGGATTCAGGCTCGGATCCAGATGATTTTCTCCCAATTCCTTCACGAGGCTTTTTCCTTTCCCATCTCCAAGGCAGGCGAACACCTCCCTCAGTCTGCAATTAAACATCTGGAGATGTGGTGGCTGCCTCTTCCCAGAGACCCAACTGGGCTTTGATGGATTGTGCTCCTGTTGCTGGAATGTTCCCCGGTGCTGTGGCTGGGGGTGAGGGGGGGTGGTTTCCAGCTGCTGCCCGGGCTGCGTCCAGCTGGCCGGGCAGGATGATGTCCTGGAGGTGTGCAGGGCTGTCCAGGGGTACCGGGCTTCCTGTGTTTTCCTCAGCCCCGGCCTGGGAGAACGCTCCCGCATTGTCAGGCGCTCCCGGGAGCCGTCAGCGCCGTGTTCCAGCGTCATTGTTTTCCCGAGGATCCCGTTGTGTGCAGGGGTCAGCTTTCCGGGTCACGGTCCTTTCGGGGAGGTTGGGCTTTGCATCCCTTTGTCTGCTTCTTCCTCGAAGGGCTGGGCCGTGCATTTTCCTCCTTTTCTTCCCCATTCCCTGGTTTTTCTCCAGGACTATTGATCCGCAGCCCTGCGGGATGCTGGGGGAGCGCAGTCCCCGTGCCGTGCGCTGGGAAAAGCTCCCTCTTTTCCCCCAGCTCTGCTGTTTTCCCCTCCTCTCTCTTCTTTTGGGATCCTTCCCACCCCGCCGCCCCGGGCTAAGGAATTGCTCCGCCGCCCCCGTGAAACTCCCGCGGCCGCCCTTAACGCCGCTTGAAGCGCTGCCGTAATGTTTGTTTAAAAACACATTAATTAGCTCTGGGGTAATTGGGGTTTGCAGGGCTCTCTCCTGCATTGTTCCGCCCGCTCTAATTTGTTCTATCGATCTTCCCGGAGATAGGAGCGGGAGCCAATCGGCGGCGCGGCTCCCGCTGCTGTCACTCGGCAGGATTTGTTTACGCCGGGCTGGTGGCCCCTGCTCTGCTGAGCACGGCCGGGTTCTGCCTCCAGCCCGCTCCCAGCAGCGCAAACCAAGCCTTTCCCAGCAGCCGATCCCTTTTTTTTTCCAGCGCTGGTGGGACGCGCGGTTGCGTTTCCCCGGGATGCGCCCGGCGGTGCCGGTGAGCCCCGGGGTGTCCCCGAGCCCTCGGAGCCACCGTGGCTGCGGCTCCTGCTGCGGCACGGCTCAGCCCTGGGTTTCCATGGTAACCCCCAGGCTCGTTCCCCGACTTCCAGGTTTTTCAAAAGCGAACATTTTCGTTTCCATCAAAAGAGCCTTTTCTGCCGCCAGCGCCGGCGCCGCCTCCCCCAGCCAGCGCCGAGCCTGGCAGGGAGCGAGCCCCGCCCGGGGAGCAGGGTGGCCGCAGCCGGGCCTCGGGAAGCTCTTCCCGCTGCCCCTCGGCCCTCGTCCTGCATGGGAATCCTTCCCCGAGTGGGTGCCGTGCGGCAGAATTGAGCTGACGCAGCACCAGGCTGGGTTCGTCGCTGGCACCTCTCACCCTCCATCTCTTTTCCCCAGAATTCCTCATTTCCTGGCTCAGCATCCCTGTGCCCAAGTGTCCCTTCCAGCAGGAGCAGGGTGGTGGTGCAGCCCCAGCACCACGGGACTGGGATTTTCACCAGCCCCTCATTCTCTCCATCCCTTTCCCCCAGAATTCCCCATTTCTTGGCCTATCCGGCTTGGTATCCCCTTCCCCAAGTGTCCCTCCGCAGCAGGAGCAGGGTGGTGGTGCAGGCCCAGCAGCCCTAGGACTGGGATTTTAACCAGCCCCTCATTCCCTCCATCCCTTTTCCCCAGAATTCCCCATTTCCTGACTCAGTATCCCTGTGCCCAAGTGTCCCTTTCAGGAGGAGCAGGGTGAGATGGAAGTGCAGTCCAGGACCAAGGTCTTCACCATCCCTTTTCCCCAGAATTCCTCATTTTTTGGCTCATTACCCCCTTGCCCGAACGTCCCTTCCAGCAGGAGCAGGGAGGGATGGAGGTGGATCCCCAGCATCCCCAGGACCGGGATTTTCACCATTCCCTCGCCCCCCTCCGTGCTTCCCCCTTTCCTTGGACACCCTCCTCACCCACGTCCCTCCTCGGCAGGACCAGGATGGGATGCTGGTGCATCCCAGCTCCTCTCCACCCCTCTGGCAGCAGCATCAGGCTCCTCACATCCCTCCCGTGCCTCTTCCCACCCGGCGGCCGCTCGGGGAGGGCCGTGCCCGTTTTTCTGCCAGCGGACACAAAGCATTCCCAAACAATGGCCATCGCGCAGCTCGGCCCCGCATTTAACAGCGTTTTACAGGCAGAATAAATCTCGGGGACTCCATAAATCTCGGGGCTGAGATAAGAAATGTGCATCCAGAGCCCGGCGAGGAGTAAATCCTGCCCGGCTCCAGGAACACACGAGGAGCATCCTGTATTTCACACCTGCCTCGGAGCCCGCGGGGAGATTGATGGGATTTGGGAACAGAGCCGCCGCGCTTTGCAGAGGGCTCAGCGCTCCCTGCCCTGTGCTGGGACACTCCCAGCTGCCAGGCAGATGGAAAAGGAGATTTCCCAGAGCAGCTGGAAAGATCCACTGGGCTCTGCAGCTGGGGGAAAACTCCCTGGCTTCGGGCAGTTCTGGGCTGGTCCTGCCACGTTCTTCATTCCTCAACGGGAGTTTAAGCAAATCCCAGCGGAGGGGCCTGAATCCTGCGGTCCCACATCTCCGTAGGGCTTCTCCATCTCAGCATGGCCACTGCCCTGCATCCAGGGATTTCTGGCGGATTTTGAGGACCACCAGGACTTTTGGATGTGGGAAAGACATCAGCTCATTCTTCTGGAGGCATCCCGGAGTGTTCCCTCCTAAATGGGCACCGGAACATCCCTGAGTCAGCTGCACTGAGGGGAAAAGCTCTGGAAAACGCTCCTTCCTATGGATAAATGCTCCTTCCCATGGATAAAGGCTCCTTCCCATGGATAAACGCTCCTTCCCGTGGATAAACGCTCCTTCCCGTGGATAAACGCTCCTTCCCATGGATTAACAATGCCAGTAACCCCCTCCCGCCTAAAAAAAGAACAAGGGAATTCCATGGACAGAGGCGTGGAGGCATCCGGAGCTCCTCACCTCTCCCTGGAGCTACGGGACCCAGCCTCGAGCAAGGAAAAGCCAGGAAAGGTTTTGTGGGACGATCTTGGGATTGCTGCTACTCCCCACGGGACGCTTTGCAATCCCAGCAATGCTGTGGTTTCTCCCGCGGCTGACAAGAGGTTCTAATTTCCCAATTTTTCCAGCCCTCTGGAAAGAGCAAATGACAGGAAATGTGAGCCCTTCCAGAAAGCGGCGCCCCAGGAAGGGCATGGCGTGGGTGTGCTGGAGGGAAACTCGGGATGAAAGCTTGGAGGAAGGTGGGGAGGGATGGGGAGGGAGCAGAGAGGGGTGAGGGATGTGCTCCAGCTCTGCTCCTCTGACGTTTCGGCTGCTGGAAGGGAAGGATTGGCACAAAACACCGAGGGGCTGGCAAGGAGACAAAAAATCCCTGAATCCAGGAGGCTTTGGGAAGGTGGGAGATGCCTCTCGGTGGAGGCAAGAGCAGCGTTCCCTACTCAGACTGGGTCAGAACCAGAGCCTGAAATAAAAGCACAGTGCCAGAGCTGAGCTGTGGTGTGGGAAGGCTTCTCCCAGTGCAGATCCTGGGGAAGGGAGGCTGTTCCCACACACTCCAGAAGCCCCAGGAAGGGGTAGAGGTGCCTGGGATATCAGCCGGGAAAGAAGCTGGAGGCAGGTCCTCCCTGCTCAGGAGGGATTCCCAGTATCTGCTGAAATAGGATTACAACGAAGAAATAGGAGTCCCTAATCCATTCTCTCCCTCACAAAAATAAGACTTGGTGAGCGGCTCAGGTCAGGGGAAGCACTAATCCCCCTGCAGCATTCCCGTGCTCGGGGATGGCAGCCCTGGCATGGCTGGGAGTGCCCTGGCTCTCTGTGGCACCAGCAAGGCAAAAGCCCCACGAAGAGGACAAAGATCCCGCAGCGACAGAAGAAAATCCCGTGGGATCCTGGATGTCTCCGGCAGCCCCTTGGGAGCTGGGCCGCGGGCACGGACCTGGGCTGAACTTCCCCTCCCGCTCTGGAGCGAAGGGATGTGGGTGAAGCCAGAGCCCCGCAGGGCTCCGGGGAGCCAGTTCTTCCCACAGCATTGGGATTGGGATGTCCCGCAGCTCCCGGTGCTGGTGGGTGGTTGGGATGGCCGGGAACGCCAAAATCCAAGCACGGGAGGAGCAGGGCAGGGTGGAGGTGTGGGAAATTCTGCCGGGAATATCCCAGTGCCTGGGCAGTGTCCGGAGAGCTGGGAAGGGCAGGGTGGTGCTTCCCCCCCACTTCACGGGAGCTGCGTGTCCTGAAGGGACAGCGACAATTCCTCTGCTTCTCCTGCTGAAACCCGACCCTGGCAGCCACCGAATCCAGGCGGGAGCCTCCAGGGTCTGGTTTCAAGCCTCCCTCTCCACCCCTCAGCACTATCTGATGCCATCGAATGCTCCCAGGCTCCAGGAATCCTTTGCCCCTCTCGGTGCCGTCTCGGATTCCGTGGTGCTGCAGGAAAGCGGAGCCTGAGCTCGCTGCTGTGCCGAGGGGAAGGGCGAGGGGTGCACGGAACACGGGTGGGTTAAAAATCCCCGGGATCGGGGGCACGTGGGGTGGAGAGGAGCCCAAGAGGGTGATTAACAATGCACTAATTATGCCTGGTCTGGGAATCCCTGAGCTGCGGTTTGCAGGAGGATGGGGGTGACTGGGGGGGATCATGGCGTCTGTTTGCCTGGTCTTTCTTCCTGTTCCCTGTTGGAGAGGGATCCTGGCACCCAGCCTGTCCTTCATCCCATCCTCCATCCTTGTCCTTCATCCCTGTCCTCCATCTCTGTCCTCATCCCCGTCCTTCATCCCTGTTCTTCATCCCCATTCTCCATCCCCGTCCTCCATCTCCATCCTCCATCCCCATCCTCCATCCCTGTCCTTCATCCCTGTCCTCATCCCTGCCCTCCATCCCTGTCCTCCATCCCTTTCCTCCATCCCCGTCCTCCATCCCTGTCCTTCATCCTCCTCAGCAGCACCACAGAAGGGAGGCCCCAAAAAACATCCCGAGGCTGGGAGAAGGAAGCAGAAGAGCTTTGAGGATGTGCCTCATCCCCAAACCCCCCGGACAAACTCCCCCTGCCCAGGGCTGGGGCACAGGCAGGACCCCGATCCTGCCTCAGATCCCTTTTCCCTCTTGCTCCCTCTGCCACCTGGGGAGCAGTGGTGGGGAACAGATGTTAAAAACCACTTTTTAAACGATTTTACCTCAGATCGATGCAAAGATGAACCATCCACGGCCCAAGGGCAGATGTTGCTGCCTTTACCCAGGCACTGACAGGACACCCCGGTGCTGCCCCTTCCCTCAAACACATCTCTGAACTAAAAACCACGTTTTTCTCTGAGGGAAAATAAAGAGTCAAGGTGCCGGGAAGTGGAACTTGCCCCAGCCCTGGGGTGTGGGGGTTAATGGCCCTCTAGACCTCTCCATCTCTTCCGAATTTACCAATATCCTGCTCTGGCTCTGGCTCTGGTTTAATTCCTGAACCAATCATCGGAGTTTTATTCGACTGAGCAAGTTACTCTTTCACCACCTTTTTCTTCAAGCTGATCACCCTGGAAGTGTCCAAGGCTGGGTTGGACGGGGCTTGGAGCACCGTGGGGTAGCGGAGATGGAAGGGGGTGGGAGTGGATGGGCTTTTCCCAATCCAAACCATCCTGGGATTCCGTGATCCCAATACCTGATTTCCCTACGCTCGCTTCGTCAGGTGGAGAAGCAGCAGGGATGGGCTGGGGCAGTTTGGCTGCGATGGGAGCAGGGCTGTTCCATTCCAGCACGGCCAGGATGGAGGCAGGATCCCGCTGGGATCCCCGGGATGTGGGCAGAGGTGATTCCACCGGGCAGAGCTGATTCCCCCAGGCAGAAATCTGGTGCTCCCCAAAGCGGGAGGTTCCTGCCGGGATGGAGGCAGGATCCAGCTGGAATCCTCGGGATGTGGGCAGAGGTGATTCCCCTGGGCAGAGGTGATTCCCCCGGGCAGAAATCTGGCGCTCCCCAAAGGGGGAGGTTCCTGCAGCGCTGCCCCAGCCCTCACTTCCCCCTTCCCACAGCTCCCGGGATTGCCTGGGCTCCGTTCCCAGAGCGTTTTGTAGGGGCAGATGGCTCAGAGCGGGAGGCATGAGGGCATCCATGGAGGGAGGGATGAGGGAGGCAGAGCTGGGGGAGGTTTGGGGCACGCACCGGCTCCCGTTCCTCTGCCACGGGAACCCCCTCGTGCCCCCCACCCCTGCGGGGCTGACCTTTCCCCGCTCCTGGACTTGTCAGCAGAACGCGTGAGCCGAGCTGGGAACGATTTCCCGCTGATTCGCGAAAGGTTCTTGGGAATGTCAATGTTTTTCCCTTGTTTGTTCGTGTTTTCCGCCCAGCAATTAAAGGGATTTCAGCGAGTCAGGAGCCGTGCGCTGCTGCTTCACCTGCCAGGGCCAGTTTGCCCCGTGCTCTGTTTGAAAACGTAATCATATTTCTGTCGGATTGGCAACAGCAACCCACAGGCCATTAATTCCAACCCCATCCCGGCTGGAAAAGGGCGGGCAGGGTGGGACAGGGCCGGGAGTTTGCCGGAGAAAAGCAAATTCCACGGCGTGCTTGGAGCAGCTGAACCACCTGGGAGGGTCTGTGCTGGCCCAGGGTGGGGTGGGGACATTGGATATGGGATGGTGAGATCGGATGTGGGGTGGTGATATCAGATGTTGGATGGTGACATCGGATATGGGGTGGTGACATCAAATGTGGCACAGTGACATCAGATGTCGGGTGGTGACATCAGATGGAGGGTGGTAACATCAGATGTGGGGTGGTGACATTGGATGTGGGGTGGTGACATCGGATGTTGGATGGTGACATCAGATGTGGGGTGGTGGCATTGGATATGGGATGGTGACATCGGATGTGGAGTGGTGACGTCAGATGTGGCATGATGACATCAGATGTGGAGTGGTGACATCGGATGTGGGGTGTCCCCTTTCAGCTGCAGGGATGGCAGCAGGGACATCGGGATTCCCAGGGTTTTCCAAGGGGCAGGGCCAGGCCAAGGGCAGTGAGGTGAGGAAGGACAGGGAGCGGGTTCCCAGCCAGGCTGGAGTCAGGGAAAAAACACCACAGAGGGTGCCTGGAAACCACCGGGAACTGCCCTGAGAAGCAGCCCGGGAGGAAGCCTGGAGCCTCCGGACAGTGGGAAGTGCAGGGATTCTTTACAACCTCTTTTATTTTTATTCTCACTCCAGCAAAAGAGAATTCTCCCCAGTTTTTTACAATTCTCCTGTGTTTGGCTAAAACCTGGCTTTGAACACTTCGGGCGCCTCCAACTCCAAGCTCTGGCCAGCTCAGGGCCTTTCCTGCTGTCCCCACAAACACAGGCTGTCCCAAACACCGCGATATTCCCGGGCTGGGACGTTCCCTGCCGCGGATCAGGCCTCGGGGACGTTCTTTGCCGACAGGTCCGTCAGCTGGCAACGATCCATCATCCCTCCCTCCTTCCTAATTCCCACTCTGATGGATGCAGCCAGCCCTTCTCCAAACCTGACATTTATAGCGCCAGTTTTCTCCGGATATAAATATAACCTGGATGCGTCGGAGTAGCAGGAAAATCGTTTAAATGTTCCCTTTGACAGCGGGTTTGAAGATTGCTGACACTAAAACCGCTCGCTGATATTGTTCTGTATCATCCCGCGCTCAGCCTTCAATCATCCTCGTTACGGGCGTGCAGCGCCAGCTCAGCCTTCCCACCCTTCCCGGCCCCTCGCGCCCCCCGGAATCCCGGAGAGCCGCGGATTCCCGCTGGAACGTGGAGCAGAGGCACCAGCTCGCGGATGAGCAGCTCAGGGGAGGGGATTGTCCCCTTCTACTCTGTCCTTGTGAGACCCCACCTGCGGCTCTGGGGGTCCCAGCACAGGAAGGACTTGGAGCTGTTGGAGGAAATCCAGAGGAGGCCACGGAGCTGCTCCCAGGGCTGGAGCCCCTCTGCTCTGGAGCCAGGCTGGGAGAGCTGGGGGTGTTCACCTGGAGAAGGGAAGGATCCAGGGAGAGCTCAGAGCCACTTCCAGGGCCTAAAGGGGCTCCAGGAGAGCTGGAGAGGGACTTGGGACAAGGGATGGAGGGACAGGACACAGGGAATGGCTTCCCACTCGAGACCACGCACATCAGGCTGGGCTCCACTCTCCGGTGCTTTTATGCTCTGGAGAAATGAGTTTTCCCTCCCGAGTGCCGGGATGATGGGAATACCCAAGTCCTGCCCTGGCCCGAGGCTCGGGGACGCTCCAGGAGCATGTGGGGCCGTCCGTGGGCTGCGGGCTCCCGGGGAGGGGATCACTCGGTGGTGCTCGTGTCTCTGGTGACGCCAGGTGATGGTCTCCCCTGGCAAACACGAGGAGGGCTGACATCTGCTCTGCTTTCTGCCTGGCTGCCTCCGCAGCTCGCCGGCCTCCCCCTGCGCCGAGGTGACGCGCCAGGGCCACGATCCGAGGTGACACGAGCATCGGTGTCGGTGACGCGGAGCTGAGCGGGGTAAGCGGCTGCAAAGGGGGGAAAACTCGTGGCTGCTGAGCTGCCAGAGGGCAGGGAGGGAATGGGAGGTGTGCCAGGGCCTGCCCACCCTCCCAGGGAGGAATTCCTTCCCAATATCCCATCCATCCCTGCCCTCTGGCAGTGGGAAGCCATTCCCCGTGTCCTGGCACTTGTAAATAATCCCTCTCCACCTCTCTCGGAGGAGAAATCCATGCCCTGTCCCAGCATTTTCCTTCCTTCACAGCAGCTCCCGCTAAACTCCGCTCTCCCCGTGTGTGATTCCCCATCTCCAACCCCCCCAAAAATTCCCATCTCCTTTTACCACGGAGCTGTTTTCCTTTACTCAAGCCTCCCACAGGACTCCCTCCAAAGTCTCCTCCCCGAGCAGCGGCACCACGCAGGGAAAATCCCGAGATTGCTGATTCCTCTCCGTGGGAGGCAGAGCTCTTCCCCCTCCACCCACCGGCCTGGACGTTATTTTGCTCTCATTTCTTCTGCAGAGAATTCCTGGGAAAAGCAGTTCCCTTCTGCCAAGCTCAGGGAGGGCAGCAGAGTTTTCCCACGTCTGGGGCTGCTGCTCAGAGAGGGACATCACCAGAGCAGCTTTGTAGTAGCTAAAAAGGGGTGCGAGGATGTAAAAAACGAGGATCTGGGAGCAGCTCGGATCACCTGGATGCTCCCGGGGGTTTGTTGGGGTGATTTTTTCCCGTATAATTCACACAAAATGGGATCTCCGCTGCTCCCAGAAAGAGGAGCCTTAGGACAGAGAGCTCGGCACGGGGCGGGAGCAGGGTGGGGGTGGCAGAGCCCAGCTGCAGGCAGGGGTGAAGCTCTTGGCACCCCGAGGCTCTGCAGGTGCTGGAAAAGGAGCGTTCCCAGGGCATTTGGGGGGCTGCCCTCGTGTTTTCCACGCTCCCCCTAATCTTGGGGTGCAGAGACTGGGTGCAGGCACCCACAAACCCAGGGCTCTGGAGCAGAGGCTCCCAGTCACGGGATCCAGACTGGTTTGGCTTGGAAGGGACCTGAAATCCCATCCCATTCCCACCCTGCCATGGGGCAGGGACACCTCCCACCGGCCCAGGTTGCTCCGTGCCCCACCCACCTTCTCCTTGCTCTGCCATTCCATGGCCCTGCTGGTGTTTCCCACTCCCACTCCTGCTGTTCCCACAGCGTCCCCCACCTTCCCCAGCAGAGCCTCTCCAAGGGACACCACGCAGGGGGAGGATCCAGGGAATTTCACTGCAGCTGGCCAAGAAAACATCGGTTCCTCACATCCAGGGAATTTCTTGGCGCCACTGGGAGGTGTGGGAGTGAGCCCAGACCCCCCCAGGTGACATTCCCATGGGGTGCCAGCTGCTCCCAAATTCCAGCTGCCCTCTGGCAGTGACACGGCCGTGGCCTCGCTGCTGGGACACCCCGGGACCGAGCTGTGCCCGGGCAGCTTTTCCTGGGATGCAGGACACTGGAAAACGCCAGCTCGGGGACACAAACGCTCCCCTGGGACCATCCCATCGTTCCATTCGTCCTCTGGGATGGAGCAGGAGATAAAAGCCACGGGAGACCCCGAGCGGGGCTTTGAGGCCGGGAAGAGGGGGAATGTTTTTATTGCCGGATTAATAATTTACCAGGACAAACCGGAATCCAGGGCACCGAGAATCCGAGAGATTCCCGCAGAGCTGAGCTTGCCCACTCTTCCCCCAGCGAGGAGCTGCTTTTTGGGGCTCCCCACCTCCTTCCTGCAGCTCCGTGATTTCTAATTCCCCTCCTCTCAAGGGGAAACCCGCAGGTTTTTTGGACCGCGGGGTGTTTCCAGGTGAATTTCCCAGCCTCGGGAGGAGCTGGCTGCTGCTGCTCCCGAGGAGTGATAACCTGGCCAAGCCGACTTGGCACCGGGAAAGGGACAATTCACAGCCCAGACAACTTTACCTGGGTTGAATTAATCCGAAGCAGCAGCGGTGGCAGCGCCTTCCCAGCCCTGGCAGCGCGAGATTGGCACAGCTCCCTGATAATAAATCGTGCGGAGAACAGCAAGAAACGGGGGAAAATCCTGACTTTGATGGGCTCTATCTCCCATCTCCAGCACAGCACGAGAGCCGGAGTGGCCCCGGCCACGGATGAGGGTGGAGATTGCAGGCGTGGAGGAAATGGATGGTGCTGGAAAAGGTGGGGGAATCCGGGGGAAGATTAGGGGGGAATGGATCTCATCACTGCCTGATCGAAAATTTGGGGGGGATGCTGAAAATTTGGCTTTAAAAGGCAGGGAAAGCAGCAAAGGGTCCCAACTCCTCGTGGCAGAGCGAGGAAACCCATGTGGAAAAGAGGAATGGGAATGTGAGTTGCTGATTAGGGGTTAACTCATTAACTATCAATTAGGGTTGGAGCCCAGTGCTGCAGGAAGTACCCAGGGCAGGTCATGGAATAGAATCAGGGAATCCCAGGCTGGTTTGGGTTGGAATTCTTAAATCTCATCCCATCCCACCCCCCTGCCATGAGCAGCTCCCACCCACCTCCCACTGTCCCAGGCTGCTCCAAGCCCCGTCCAGCCTGGCCTTGGACACTTCCAGGGATCCAGGGACCAGCCACAGCTTCTCTGGAAAATCTGACCCACAAAAAATCCAGCTCCCGGCAGTGTCAGCTCATTTCTTTCCTGGATGGAGGATGGTTCATCCTACGAGGAATTTGGGTTCTTAATCCCACTGCTCTTCATGGGGGGGGCATTTGAGAGCTCAGTGCTGGGAAGGCAGTCCCAATTTCCAGCCGGGATTTCGCAGTCCCAGTTTCCAGCCGGGATTTTGCACTCCCTTCCCCCCTTTCTGGTGCCGTATCAATATTCCCCTGAAATGGCACTGGGGGTTATTTTCCTTCCGTTACAAAGAGCAGCTGAATTCCCCGGCTCAGCCTCGCTGAAATATTGCTGTGAAAATCAAGGGCCTGAGCTGACTTATCAGGAGAGGAAAAATGCCACGGGGGACTAATGCCAGGGCTCAGGGGCTGCACAGCCAGGGAATAACAGAATTCCTCCTGCAAGGCAGGAGCCTGGAGCACGGGGAGGGCTTTGGGAGCATTACCAGGAAGGCACAAATAAGCACCTTCCAAGAGCCAGGTTTTTCCAGCCCTGCTGTCCATCCACTCTTCGGGAGAGGCTCTACGGGGATGCTGAATCCTCTTTTTGCGCCCCTGCATCCACGGGATTTTCCTTTTGGCAGCTTGTGCGCTCAGTTCCCGTGGTCCGAGGACAATTTTTGTCGAGGAATTTGGAGCAGCGAGCACAGAAAATCCCCTTTTCAGGGCACTGCCCCCCTCCCCAGCCCCAGCAGGACGCTGTGGCCACGGTGGTGGCCCTGGAGGAGGTCCCAGCAGCAGATCCGGCTGGAGGTTTGTGTGCAGGCACAGAAGGCAGCTGGGATTTGGGAATGCAGGAGCAGCGTGCATTATTCATCACGCAGGTAGCACTGACACGAGGAGAACATTCAGCTGTTAAATGTTGGAAAACGGGGAAAAAAGAGAGGCCATTGCCGCGTGGAGAGCTCTGCAAACGCGTCCTGCAAACCCCTTCCATGCTGCGGTTGCCCCGCAGTTTCACAAACCCTTTTTTCACCATGAAAATGAAGCAAAAAGCAGGATTTTAGAGATGGTTTTGGGGGGTTGGCCTCCCTCTATCCCCATGGGAAGATCCAGCCTGTGATCCCCGTGCAGGGTGCAGGGCAAGGGGAAGTTTCCGGGCTGTGGTGAAGGGAAAACAAGGTGGGATTGCCCCACCCTCCGAACTCAGCCCTGACCCCGGGGGCACTGCTCATCCCCGGGGCAGTGATTCCCACCGGGAGCTGTCCTTGCTCCGGCTCCAGGAGCCCTGGGAGTCGCTCTCTCCATGGCCTGAGGGCAGGTGAATCACAGCCCACGTGCCCCTACCCTGTCCGTGTCCCCTCTGTCCCCATCCCACGACCACCACGGAGGGGCGGCCGAGGCTGAAGCACCTCGGATTTCCCAACCCAGCCGAATTCCAGCGTTTCCCTGAGCCATTTGCTGGCGCCACAGCAGGTGACACTGCTGAACCAGTGCCAGGTCACTGCTTGGCTCCTCCTCCTCACCCCCTAGGGTCCAGCTGGGGGTCCCGCATCCAGGGAGCTCTGTAGGGCCAGAGCAGCGTGGCAGGGACGGGGACAGGGACAGGGACAGGGACAGGGACAGGGACGGGGACGGGGACAGGGACAACAGCACCGCAGGGCCATCGATCCCAGGCCTGTCAAGGCCAACAGTAACACAACAGTCAACAAGACACATGCCCCGAGGCAGACCTCAAATATTAAATTTCCCAGCGGAGCGGAGTTCCCGGCTTTAATAATTATCCTTCTGCAGCGCGGGCCCTCGAAATCTTCTGATGGAAAGTGCATAATTTAAGTGCAAGGTACTTGTATTGTTGTTAGTGGTTAGTGGTGAGATCTGTGCCAGGTCTGCTCTCCTTTAACATCTTCATTTGATCTGAAAGAGGGAGGGTAAAGAGCCTGTTAATTAAATTTGCAGAGGATATGAAATGGGAAGGTGCTGCAAATCCTGGTGAGGACAAAGAGCTAAAAGATAATGCACCGGGAAAGGAGGGTCAGGCCTAGGAAGGAAATAGCCAAATGAAATTCATTCCGAACAAATGCAAAGTAATCCAGCTGGGGAAATATAATTTAACACCATGGAGACTGGGAGAGAGACATTTGGAGAGCAGTAATGGGGAGAGGCCTGAGGGACAGCAAATTGCGGCGGGATTTGGGATGTGTGGTGGCGGGAAGAGCAGGAAGCCGGGCACAGACAGCAACCAGGCCTCAGTGCCGGGTGTCGGGGGCCAAAAGATCCCAGCACTTCAGGAAAACCAGGGATTTTTGTGCATGAGGCAACCCAGGGCCAGCTGGGGCCATCGGGGTGCACGGGGGATGCGACAGAACCCCAAATCCCCGATGTGCCCCGTCGCAGGGCACACCCAGGGCCGCAGCCCCACCCTTGGATCGGGATGGGGAGCTGGGAGCAGCAGGACAAGCACCAGCCCTGGGCTGGGGGGGGGTCTCAGCTCCCTGGAAGGGAGGGGGCTCAGCCCCGGGCTCCCATCCCAGACTCTGGGCACGGTGCAGGAGGCAGCCCCTGGAATGTCACCCTGCCGCTGTCCCTCACCCTGCAGCCACCACGACAGCACCTCTGGGGTCACCTGCCGGGGAATTCTGCTTCTGACGCCTCCCTGTCACCTGTCACCTCCACGTCCATCACCCTGCACGGGGACACTGCCGTCCCTTCACGGCAGCACCATCATCCCGTAAAGGCCTATCCCAGCTCGGGACCAGCCGCTCCCAGAGCATCCCTGCCACGGGATTGTGGCACTGCCACGTCCCCACGGCCTCTTCGAGGGCTGGCTATACTCCCCACCCTCGCACACGGCGGGAATGTGTCCCCACCTCGCTCGCCGTGTCCCCACCCCGCTCGTCATGCCCAGGCAGCCGCGCGGAGCAGACAGCTCCATTTAGGAGGCGCAGCAAGTTTCCAAGAAATCCCGCTGTCTTCAAAGCCAGCTTGGCATGAATATTTCAGCGCAGCTGCCTGGCCCCGGGTCCGGCGCCGTGTCTGTGCACAGCCACCCCAGGAGCATCCCCTGCGCGGGGTCACCGCTCCCTGCGCTGTCACCCGCGCCCCTCACGCCCCCTTGGCTGTCCCTTTCCCCGCTGGGTGACCCCAGGGTGGCCTCTCCTGCCCCTGCCCAGCAGCACCCGGGCTCTGCCAGCCCTCGGAGCCGGGAGATGCCCGGGGGCCGTCGCCCGTGCGCCGCAGACGAGTCCCCGTGCCAAAGTCACAGCCTGGCAGCTCCATCTCCCCCCCCCCCTGCCCGTGGCTCACCCTGAGCTGGGCACCGTGCCCCCCTCCCGGCCCGGGGGGCTGCGCTGGCTGCCAGCCCCCTGCCCGCGTCAGGAGAGCGGCTCGGGCGGAGCAGCCACACGTCTGCGGGGATGTGGGGGGCACGGCTTGGGGATGGGGATGGAGGGGGGGAACCAATGCACCGTTCATTAGCCTCACTCCGCCTGTCCTAATTGCCTGTTCAGGCTGAAACAATTGTGTTAGAGGCTGCTCTGCCTAATTATTATTGTTCTTTTAAAAATAGCGGGGAGGGGGAGGGAGGGAGGGCGGGAAGAGGGGAGAGGAGAGGGGAAGGGGAGA
>VZTA01003465.1:114103-129236 GCA_013398855.1 Mohoua ochrocephala
TTTACAGGCCAATAAAAATATATTAAAAAACTTCCCCTGCCCTCTCGCCGGGGTGGGGGGCGATGCCGCGGGGCTGCAGGCGGGGAGGGGAGCCCGGGGGTGGCACGGAGTGACCCAGGGGACTGCGGGGCTCCCCGGGGGCTGGTCCCGAGCCCGGGGGGCGGCGAGTGGCCCCGGGAGCCGCCCCGCTCGCCCGGGGGTGCTGCGGGGCCAGCGGGCTGAGAAGCGGAGGGTCTGCCAGCCAGTCTGACACTTAAGGAATTAGCTCTGCATCATTTGGAGTTTTCTGCTCTACTAATTTTTCAGCCGGCTCCTCATTTGCGGCTTTTTCCCCCCACATTTTAAAGGGGCAGCATCCCGGATTGCCGGGACCTCCAGGGACTCGGGGGCAGGGCTTGGCTCCACTCCTCACATCCTCCCTTGGCAAAGCCGGCACATTTTTCCCCCTCTTCTCCAGCAGCCTCTTCATTTCCACGTCGCGTTTCCTTCCCCTGCCGGCATTCCCGCAGCCCCGGGGCCCTCCCGCCTCACCTGTGGCATCATCCCTGTGCCCAAACCCTTCACTCGGCAAACAAACCCGCCCAGCTCCGACTCTGCCCTTTGCTGTTTGCTTTGGACTCGCACCTGAGGTCTCTGTGCCGGCCTGGCGGCTGATGAAAGCGGCATTTCAGCCCTCTGTTGACTGACGGTGCACTTTAGACTTCATCGCGGGGACGGGAGGGGGAGAACGGGGGAATGTTTGATCCGAGGTTCACATTCCCCACCCCCAGCTCGCTGTGCCGGGCGGAGAGGGGTGAAAACACCGTCCTGGCTTGGCAGAGGGGACAACAGGGGGCATTTCCACCTCTCGCTCCATCGGCTGCGCCCCTGGCAGGGCTCAGAGCTCAGAACACCCCGAACCCCCAGGATGTCCCTGCTGGGGGACCCGGCTGGTGGGGCGGCATCCGGTGCCCTCTGGTACCAGCTGGGCACACCAGCCCTGGCCGCCACCTCTGTGCTGGCTCCTGCCCTAATCCAGCTTTAACGCTGGCTGGAGTGAGGGCCAATGTCCCCCAGCCCGTTGTGGGGACAGCGGCAGCGCCCAGGGCCTGCCAGGAGCTGCCTGGCAGTGGGCAGAGGTCTGCACACCAGGCAGATGTGCCCAGAGGCTGCTCTGTGACCTTTCCAGCTCTGCCCGTCCCCCACCAGAGCGCTCCGGGGACACAGAATTCCAGCAACCCAACAATCCCCGTCGCTCTCCTTCCCTGCCCACCCTGCCCGGCACCGAGCAGCCCATTAACAACAAAGGAAATCAATGAAATTTAAAAAAAAACCCACAAAAAACCGAAGAGAAGCCAAGCCAGCAGCCAGGCCTGGACACGGTTGTTATCCCTCGTGAGGAGAAGGACCAGAAACTCCCCCCCGGCCGGCTCGGGGCTTCGCAACTCGTTATCGATCGGGTATCGATAGCCCCCGGGCACTGCTGGCATGGGCAGGCGCACACAAATCCCGCCCCAGCGCATCCTCCCGGACTGCCCAGGCTCCTCAGAACTGCAGGGGGGAACCCTGGAAGAAATCCGGCTGAGGAAATTGCCGAAGAAATCCGATCGGCAGCACCGAGCCCTTCTGCTGGTGTGGCCACGCGGGCGTGGCTGTCACCGGGACACGCTCCCCTCACCCGGCCCCGGCAGGGATGGGTGGGATATTGGGAAGGAATTGTTCCCTGGGAGGGTGGGGAGGCCCTGGCACAGGGTGCCCAGAGCAGCTGTGGCTGCCCCTGGATCCCTGGCAGTGCCCAAGGCCAGGTTGGACAAGGCTTGGAGCAGCCTGGGACAGTGGGAGGTGTCCCTGCCTATGGCAGGGGTGGCACTGGGTGATTTTCTGCGTTTCCATGATTTCCAGGATCCCTCCCTGGGCTCGGGGCCCTCCTGGCAGCCAGGCACAAGCCAGGGGTGAAAATCGTGGGCTCTGCTTTGGCTCTGAAGGCAACCGAAGGCTTCACCCCAGAGCAGAGCCCTGCTGGACCCGTGGCATCCCCAGGGTGGCAGCTGACACACCTGGGGTGACAGGGAACAAGCCCTGGGTGGGTGCTGAGGGCGCAGCACCTCTGGGAGCACCAGGGAGCGGAGGAACATCATTCCCAGCTGGGAGAAGATTCTCTTGCCCGGAACTAAACAATCAAAGCCGTGGCCTTGAAGAGAGATGAGCCAAGAGGGAAGTGGGGAGAGCTTTGCAGAGCCAGGCCCAGCACAGGGAAAGCGATTACCGGGTGATTATTGCCGACTTCTCATTAGGTAGGAACGAAATGAAATCATCCTGCAGCTCATTCGAGGCTAACAAAGGGAAGAACCTTCCCCTGTGGTGCATCACCACGCGGAGGAGCTCCGGGAAATCCAGGGAGAGCAGCTCTGACCTGGGATGGGGCACAGAGGTGTCACCCCAATTAGCGCCGTCCTCGTTAATCGCTCGCTGCTGGCCAGAGGAACCTCTGCTGCCCGTCCAGCCCGTTCCCCAGCTCGCTGATGTGATTATCCCTGCACCAGCGGGTCGGGAAGGATGCAACCGAGACCCAAGGGAGTGGGACGTGGCTGGGAGCAGCTCTCAGGATCAGCCAAGTGACAGCGATCAAGATGTCGAGTGACAAACGCCTGACTGTGCAACTCAGCAGCCCGAGCTGTCACGGGGAGCAGCTGCCTGGAGAGGGCAGGGGGCTGCCGTTCCCTGAGGGGAGAAACGGGCACGGAGGAGCTTCCAGCAGGTGGGAATGCCGAGAGCGTGGGCTCCTCTTCCAGGTGCTTCCTCTGGGGACGCTGGAATCGAGAGGAGCCGCGGACGGGCGGATGGAGAGGCCGGAAAAAGTGGGCAGCGAGGAGCGGCGAGGAGGGATCGAAGTGAAGTGACACGAGAGATGAGGAAGGAAGGGATTGAGGAGACATCTGAGAGGGAACAGAGAATCCAAAGAGGCAGCAGCAGCTGGAGGCAGAGGCGCCGGCGTCGGGAAAGGAGGAGCTGGGACAGAGACGAGGGTCCCTGAGCCCTCATCCCGGCTGTGCATGCCGAGGAATATCTGGAGCTGCTTTCCAGGAGCATTCCCTCGGTTCTGAGGACGCGACACCAGGACGTCTCCACGGGGTGAAAATCAAAATTTTCACAGGGAAAAGCAGATTCTCCGTGTCCTTCCCCACGCTTGTTTTGTAGGGACAGAATCCAGAGAAGGACCGAGCCAAAACAATGTGGAAATGGGGCAGGAGGTTGCTGATGGTTTGGAGCCGGCCTGGGCCATGTTGGGATGCCTGGGGTCTTCAGTTTAATTGAAATTATTTTGCCTTTTCAAGAAGTTAAAAGAGAAAATTTTTAAAAATCAGTGGTTTTGGTGCTATGAGCAGCCCTGGAAATCCAGCGGCTTCCTAAATCTCTTTAGTCCAGGTGATTTTCCAAGGATTCCGTCCGACTCATTTCACTTATGACTTGAAGAGATGGTTGGCTTTTAAATGTGTTTGAAATCTCTTAATGGATCGATTCATGATGGATGGATTAATGATGGATGGATGGATTAATTTGGGTAAAACTTTCAGCGAGCTGGGCGCCCCGATCGATGTCACCTTGCCAAGGTGCGCAGCGGGAAGAAGCAAATCCCTGATGTCCCCAAGGCCCTTGGGGACAGCTCGGGGCTCTCAAACCACACCAGGCTTTCCGTGGGGGTGGTGGGGTCAAGAGGCCACGGCCAACCAAACCTCAGCAATCCCAAAGTTCATGGGGAAGGGCAGGATTTGTCCTCCCACAGCTGCCACGGTGGGGATTTGGTTCCCTTCAGCGAGTGACGCTGCAGCAAAGCGACATTTCCGATATTTCCGCGCTTTCGCGGCGTGAGAGTTTTCCCAGCTCATTCCCCTGCCCGGCTCCGAGGCTGCAGCAGCAGCAAAGAGCTCCTGGGAGGGTTACAAATTGAAATCCGTGAGCTGGGGCCTGGTGTTCCTAAGCGGAATGTGATCCCAGAGAGGTTCGCTGGCGAACCTGTAACGGGAAACCGCCGGATGGAGGAGGAGGCTGTGGATTCTGGGATTGTTATCTGATGTTCTCTCAGCGTGTCACTGTCCTGCAGCTCCTGAGGTGCCAGAGGGGCTGGAGCTCCAGAGAGGTTGGGATTCTGGAGTCCGCAAATGAGGAGGACACTCGATACAATAACAGGGAATGAGGGAAGGAGAGTGTCCGATAAAGCCGTGGCATCTCCAGGTAAGTGCAGCCTGCTCAGCTCAGCGGAATTCCAGGCGATTCACCCAGCCTGGAGCTGCTGGCTGGGCTGGATCCAGCAGCAATTCCACAGGGCGGGACACTGGGCTCCAAGGACCTGCAAGGACAAACCCCTTCCCGTGGTGGAACAGCCCCCAGCACATCCCAGGCCAGCTCCCAAAAGAGTGGGAATCAGGGAGACTGGGAACAGCCCTGGAGATGACAAACATTGCTCCAGGGGCGAGCTCGGCAATCCACACCCAAACTCACCTGGAGCTCGGCAATCCACACCCAAACTCACCTCGTTGTGTTCTCGTTTGAATAGAAGCTTGGCCGGTGACAGGAATTCCTGGAATAATAAGGAATAACAAAGGGCTGGAAGCAGCCCTGAGCAGGCTGGCACGGGAGAGGTGCCAGTCAGGAGGGAAAGGGATGCTGCAGCCATCTGGGAACTTCGGGAATCATGGAATGGGTTGGGATGGAAGGGACCTTAAAGCTCATCCCATCCCACCTCTGCCATGGGTAGGGACTCCTTCCACTGTCCCAGGCTGCTCCAAGCCCCAATGTCCAGCCTGGCCTTGGACACTGCCAGGGATCCAGGGGCAGCCACAGCTGCTCTGGGCACCCTGTGCCAGGGCCTCCCACCCTCCCAGGGAGGAATTTTTTCCAACCTGACCCTGCCTGGGTCAGTTGTCCCTCCCCCAAAATTGGTCACCGCTGTAGCGGCTCTGGGGTTAGATGTCCTCACTGCCCGCTCCAGGACCCGCATCCTCCTGGGATGTCATTCCAAACCAGCCCAGGTCCTGCAGAACCGGACAATGGAAATGTGGATGTGGATAAATTTGGCACCACGGGTGAGTGTCCATGGCCGTGAGTGCTCCGAGGGAATTCCAGCAGCTCCTGCAGATGTAGGACAGAGCCCTGGAAATATCCTGAACACATTTCCACTCTCAGGAAACAACGGGAGGGGTCGGCACATTCCAAGATCTTCCCGAAGAGCAGCACCAGTGGCTGCAGGAGCCCCAGCTCTGGAAAAACATCCTCGGTGTGCAGTGGGTGGGAGAAGAGTTTGATGAGACAGCCCCTTCATTAGTGGGGTGCAGGAAGACCTTCCAGGTCCCTTCCAACCCAACCCATTCCACGATTTTATGAGTTTTCAGGCAAAGCAACAGCAGGGACATCCTCACTTCCCTTCCCTGATGCAGGCACACGAGGCACAGCATTCCCAGCTTTCCTGGGCTCTCCAACACCCCCACGGATGGATGGGATTGGCTCCAGAGGGTTCCCAGCAGCCCTTCCCTCCTTGGCCGCCTCCATCCCCACCTTCAGCACCAGGGAGGGGCTCCTGTATTCCCCAAGGAAAAGCCTTGGCCTGCACGGAGCAGCAAAGCCCCGGAATGCATCTGAGGCTGGTGGGGGTTTCCAAGTCTCCTTCCCAGCAGTGGGAATCACCCAGCACCTGGAAGGCCCAAAGGGATGAAAGGCTGTTAGGAAAATCCGAGTGGCTGGGATAACCCCAAACCCTTTCCCATTTCAGCTGTCCAAAGGACTGATTCCAACCTGGAATTCACACGTCTCCTAAAAAATCCCTTGAGAAGAGACACGTGGATGGTCTGTAAGAGGGTTTTTTTGGGGATGAGAACTGGGAGCTCTCCACGTCCAACCTCCTCAAGGAGCTGGGAGGCAACTGGTGCTCGGGGGTGCTCCCCAGTTCAGCACTTCTGGAGCTGTCCCTCCCAGCAGTGCTGCCATTATCCCATCGTTTGAGTGTCCCTGAGGAATGGGAGAACCTCATTATCCGCCGAGCCGAGGGTTGGGATGTGCGGGGGACGTCGGGGAGGATTTTGGATGTGGAGCCCCTGTGAGCTGAGAGCTTTCCATGCATCCGCTGATCCCTGCGGCTCCCCACTGCCCCTGCTCAGGCAGCAGGAACAAATCCCAGGGAAAGCGGAGCAGAGGAGGAAGCTCTGGAGGGGTTAACGTGCTCTCGAGCATGGTTCAGTGAAATTGTCAAAAAATCCCTTCTGACAAATTGCCTCAGAAGAGAGGAAAAAACCTAAAGAGCCGAGTGCATGGTAATGATTTCTGAAAAGTTCCCCGGCACCAAAACAGCCAAATACCATTAGCAAAGCAAATCGTGTTTTGTGCACATAATTCACACCAGAACGCCGGGTTCGGGCGGCCCCGCTGCCCGTGATTAACGGGACACGAAGCCAAGTCAGCCAGAAAGCCGCTGGGCTCAGCTGCAGCAGGGGAGGGCAGCCCCTAGCCACGTCCCTGTGAGATCCACGGGATCGGGAATGCTGGGGGGATTCTCCAGGCGCGGCTGGGCTGAGCAGGCAAACGTCAGCTCCACCAAAACCACCTCGGTGTCCTCCTCTTCCTCCTCCTCCCGTTTGGGGAGTGCCTCTTCAAAGCTCGCAGGACATCAGCACCTTCCCGACGCTCATTTTCCCAGGCTTTTTTGATCCCGCACGGAGCAAGCCCGGGGCTGGCTCTTTGCATGTCCCAAGCCTCGCCGGTGCCTCCTGAACCGGCCGAGCCCGACGGAGCCCTGCTCCACCCCGGAACTGCTTCCCTGGGGGAGTCAAGGACCTGCCGAGCAGCCCCCAGACACTCCGACTCCAGATGCTCATGGAACAACATCTCCCATCCTTCTCCACGTCATTCCCGGCGTGTCCAGCACCCCGGGAAAAACAGCATTCGGATGAAGCTGAGAGCGGGGAGCCGGCTTTTGGAGCAGCCACCCAAATATTCCCTGCATTCTCCGGGTTGCGATGGCGCTCTGGGAATGTTCTGACAGAGCTGCTCATTGGACACATGCTGGAGGTGCTGTTGGATGGAAACCAAGGCCCTGCCTGCTTTTCCAAGCCGTCCACCATGCAAATCCGGCTTTGGGGGTGAAATCAAAGGAAACATCCATGGCTCCATGGATCCTGAGATTTGTGGCCGGGGCTGGTGGCTCGCAGGAGGCGCAGCCCAGTGAAACCCCCCGGGCTGTGGGTCACGGAGGGCTGGTCCTGCTCCTCCCGGCATCCCAACACAGCAGGGCACACGGAGGTGTCGTGCCAGCCCTGCCTCGTGCCAGGACGCCGACCCAAAGGGCAGGGAGGAGCCCGGGCTGGGCAGCCAGGCTGGAATTCGGTCATGGAAAAGCTCTGGAATTCATTAGCTGTGCCCCAGGCCAGGCAGGATTGTAATAAACACCTTCTTTGAGTCCTGTAGGTAGAAGTTACATGAAAATTACCTACTTTAAAAGCGCATTAGCATTTCAAAGGCAGGCATTAGGAGACAGCCGAGCGCGATGACTGCGCACTGGCAGGGCTCTGCTTCGCCTCTTTGTGCACCCTGACGCTTTTCATCTCACCCCGGCGTGTCATTCCCAGCTGGATGGGCCACAGCGTTGGCTCCGGGAGCTCCCAAACCACTCCCGAGGCTTCCCGTGTTGGAGCAGGAAGAAATGACTCCAGCGAGGTCCTGGCGCTCCTCGTTATTCGCCCTCAAAGGGACGGTGGAGGAGGCTCCTCCAGAGGGTTCTGCAGCAGCAAAGGTCGAGCCGAGGGTGTTTTCCCGGGTCTGGGGTGATCCAAAAAGCCCCTCTCTGCCCCGGCGTCCCGAGTATTCCCACGCATTCCCGGCGCTCTGATCTCCAAAGCTCCCGCAAGCAGCGGGAGCGCGGCGGAGGGCAGAGATGGAAGCGCTCGAGGACATGAAAAGGCCTTTCAGGGAAGGAGCTGAGCAAAGGAGAGCTGGCTGAAAGCGAGCTCAGGATGACCCGGGAATGGGTTTTCCCTGTTAAGTGGTGAGGAAGAGCCAGGGACATCAAATGGGATGGCGGAGCAGCGGGAGCAACCATGGAAAAGCCTTTCCTGCCCGATGCCTTGGCATGCAGCACGAGGGTGGCAGGGCTTTGTGGCCCTGGCAGGACCTTGTGGCCCTGGCAGGACCTTGTCACCCTACCCAGGTGAGCCCAGAAGATGATTCCCTGAATCGCCAGCTCACAAATCCATCAGGGAACGGAACACAAAGGAACAGATGGGATCCGTGGCTTGGGAAGCCTTGGAACAGGAGCTTCCTTCCAGTTACAGGGGGGCAGCTGTAGCTGCTGCCTCGCCCTGTTGGTAAATAAACCCTTCCCTGGCACTTCCCGGCTCCAGCTGGTGCCCAAGCCAGGAGCAGGATGCATCCCAGGAGCAGGATCCCAGGGATGGATGGAGGCGCGGACAGGAGGTGCTGTGGTTAGGGTGGGGTGTCTCAGCCGGCAGAGAACAACGCACGGGTGTCTCGGATCAGCGCGGCTCCAAGCTCGGGAACGACCCCCGAGACTCCCAGGGAATGTGGAGCCTTCCTGCCCCTGCTCCTGTCCACGGGGAAGGCTCCGAGCCTTGTTTTGTGCGGAGATGCCACTTGCAGGTCACCCGAACTTCCCCTGGAGCCAAGTGGGCAAGGGAAGGGAGATTTATCTCCTGCCAGAGTAATTACTCCTTGTTTTCCCAGATAATACTCCAGGAATTTGAATGTGGCCATTTTTCCTGCTCCCGCTGCAGCTCTGAAGATTGCGCTGCTGTCATACGCGAGTTCTTATCGCTTATCTCGGCTCTTTTATCTTTGCCACTCATTTCAATGCACTCGAGGCTCTGCGCAGAGCCTTGTCTCTGCTCCAGGAAACCTCTGCACAGCTCCCAGGAGCTCTCCCGGCTCCTGACGGGTCTCAGCAGCTGCTCCAAGGTGCCCAAACCCTGCCATGAACCCGGAACACGCTCCAAGACCTTCAGCAACTTTTTTATCGAGCAGGAAACAGCCTCGATCCTCCCTTTCCGGGTTTTCCCAAAGATATTTGCTATCCTGGCTCTGGCAGTTGAGCTTTGCACACAGGCGGGCGCTTGGCGCTGCTGGACCTGGGCCTGGCACGTGGTGTTGGAGCTCTGGTGGTCCTGGGAGCTGGGAAATCAGGATTTTGAGGGACGGTGGGGTCAGCCCAGGGCGTTTGTAGGGCCGGAGGAGAGTTCACCATGGCAGGAGAGGGAAAGGTGGGACTGGGGGGGGCTGGCAACGGGGGCCAAGCCCACCTGAAACTCCCCCTCCCCAGGCAGCTGCAGCTCCAGAGGTGGCTCCAGCCCCATTCCCTGCCCCCTCACACCTCCATCCCCTTCAAACCTCTGGATAAACAGCCCTTCTACTCTCCGGAATTTGTTCTCGCTCCCTTTTTCCATGGACTGGGCTTGATGCTGCCCTGGGGGGTCTCAAAGGGAGGCCCAGGTGGAGAATTCCATGGGCTAAACCCCCTTCCCATCGGGAGATGCAGATCCAGGCTCCGTGCCAGGCTCCGGAGAGATCCGGGATGTGCCTCCCAGAGCTCTGGGGGGGCTCTCCCGGCACGGGCTCCCCGTGTCAGGTCGGATTTCTCCGCGGGAAGCCGGGAGCAGTTCCCGTGGCAAGGGATCGTTCGCCACACGTTCCACTAACACACAAACCGGCTTTCCCAGTGCTCCCAGTATCCCGGCGGGGCTGGGGGCTGCAGCCCAGGCAGGGCAGGGATTGGAGCACACTTTGCAGGATGCTCTATTAAAAAAATCTCCTGTGCATCCATCTCCTCCGCCACGGGAGGCATTTCCCGGCCGCCATAACGGATTTGGAGCCGGCGAGCGGGAGATAAAATAATTTACTAATTGGAAGTGGCACCAAACATTTTGCCTCTTGCCCTGGCTGTGATCTCGGGGGCAAGTGGCTGGCAGCTCTCCAGGAGACGGAGCGAAGGGACGGCGGCAGCGCCGAGGTGGCCGGGGTGCCACGGCGGGAGCCCCACCCCGGCGCGTCCCCGGCACCCTGTCACCTTTAATTAGGCCCAGAGACGCCCATCAAAGGCAGAGCCGGGTGCAAGGCTGAGGAGGAGTGACAGGGCTGGTGCAGAGGAATTTCACACAGCAGCCCAGGCATTTTCTGGCTCACTGACTCGTTTTCCCTATTTTTTTTTGTTGGGTTTTTTATGTTTCGGACGGCTTTGCACTTGGCAGCCCTGGGCAGGCTGGCACACGGGGAGGGCACGGCTCCCTCCAGAGCCAGGAGAAGCCAGAAGTCCTCATTCACTCATTTCCTCACTCATTCCCTCCGCAACATCTGTGTATTGAGCAGGATGCACCGCTGGGATCAGAGCTGCGGTCACGACAGCTCGGTGGCACTGGGTCCCTGCTCTCACCTGGTGGCACTGGGTCCCTGCTCTCAGCTGGTGGCACTGGGTGGCTCTCAGCTGGTGGCACTGGGCAGCTCTCAGCTGGTGGCACTGGGTCCTTGCTCTCAGCTGGTGGCACTGGGTGTCTCAGCTGGTGGCACTGGGTCCCTGCTCTCAGCTGGTGGCCCCAGGCCAGCGTGGCAGCCCTGGGCACCTTGGGGGTGTGACCCCTTGAGGTGGCGCTGCCAGCTCCCTGCCATGTGTCCCCACTGAGGGGCTGCCCGGTGTCTGTCACCCTCGCCTGGTGTTCGGTGATCCCTGAATTCTCAGTGAGGATCCCCCTGATCCCTGAATTCCCAGTAGGGATCCCCCTGATCCCCAAATTCTCAGTGAGGATCCCCTTGATCCCTGGATTCTCAATGAGGGTCACTCTCATCCCTGAATTCCCAGTGAGGATCCCCCCAACCCCTGAATTCCCAGTGAGGGCCACTCTGACCCCTGAATTCCCAGTGAGGATCCCCCTGATCCCCGAATTCCCAGTGAGGATCCCCCAATCCCTGAATTCCCTGGGAGGACCTGCACAAACCTCATCCTTTTAAGCATCTGAACAGCGGCCTCGAGGCTGCTGCCCTGCAGGTCCAGGGTCTGCCTGGACAAACCGGCTGTGCCCCCTTTCCCAGACATTTTGGGGGACCTGCTCCAAAGGTGGAGCCCCACAAACTCATCCTGCGGGATCCCCAGCAGCTCAGGGAAGGGCAGGGCAGGGATGAGCAGGAGAGGAAGGAGCTGGTGGATGGAGCGAGGAGAGGCTGGGCCAGCAGGGATGGAGTTGGAAATTCCCGTGGGACCTGCCATGGGACACGGGGACACCTCACACCTCCCGCTGCCTGCAGGAGCCAAGGCTGGAATGTGGGGGCAGCTCTTGGAAGCGCAGAGCAGGAGCACGGCCAGGTCTGGATCTCGGAAGCACCCAAGCAATGGCCCCAGAGGAACGGGCAGGGAATGATCCCAGGAATTGCCCCTGCACAGGAGGCAGAACCTCTGCCCTGGGCAGTGCCCAGCCCTGAGCAGAGCCCAGAGAGGCTGGGGAGTGTCCCTGCCTGGGGATATTCCAGAAGCTTCTGGACACAACCCCGTGCTCTGGGATGGCCCTGCTGGAGCAGGGAGGTGGCACCAGACGAGCCTCCCAACCCGCCCCAGTCTGGGATTCCACCATTCCCCGATTTCCCAGTCCCTGTTAAACACAACAAAGACACCAACTGGGTTTTGTGGCTCTGTGACATTCCCAGCGCAGCGAAACGGGCAGAGACTCAAAGAAACCCTCGCAGGAGGTTTCACCCAACCCGGCGCTTGTCTGGTCCCCGACAGCACCGGCGTGAGTTCATCCAAATTCCGGCCGTCCCTGCTCCCATCCCACGCCTTTGTGCTCCCGAGCCACTCCCGGCTGGATGAACGCTTGTCTTAAGTTGCCATCTAGGGGAGCGCACAAAGGCAGAGGCTCGGAGGGAGGGAGGGGACGAAGCGGAGCACACCCAGAGCCTCGAGGGCTTTGTGTTTGGGAGAGACGCACGCACGAACAGAGCGACAAAGAATGGGAATGAGCGACTTAAAACGGCCCCAAATGACAAACACACGGCTTGGGAAGCCTGAGAACACCGAGGGAACCGAGCGTTTATAAACTCCCAGAGATTGGTGGGTGGTGAGAGGGGGGAACCTCCCGCGCAGGGATTTCCTCCAGGAGAGAGTTTAGGGTCCAATCCTGGGAAATATTTGGATGTTGGAATAGAAATCGCTCGGAGCTGTCTCCTGGGATTTGACCCTTGACTTGCTGGTGCTGCTGGCAGGGGCAGCTCGGGGCAGGGCACGAGGGGTGGCCGGACACGCTCCCGCTGCCCAATTTCCCGGGAGAACTTTTCCCAAATCTCTCCTGGCACGTTCAGCTCCTCCAGGATCAGCCAGGGCGTGCTCGCACGGGGTTCTTGTGCCCCCTCGTCTTGTGGTGGCAAAAGGGGGAGATAAAAAGAGAGACGGGATCAGTGCGAGCTCTCCAGCGAGGCTGAATCCGGGTTGAATCCAGAGCGGCGCAGCATGGAAACAAATTCAGTGGGATTCAGGGAGCGGAGGGAAAAACACCAGGAAGGAGCGGAGAGCAGGGGTCAGGTGGGCGAGGGTGGATGGGGGGGCACTGATGATGGCACATCCCTGGTGGCACGGCCGCTCCCGCACCCCGGCTCCTTCCGCAGCTCTTTTCCCAGCTCTTTTCCCAGGTCTTTTCCCAGGTCCCAGCTCCCTCAGGAGGCTGCGGAGCGGCGCCGCTTCCCTGGGAAGCGCTGGCAGCTCGGCAGACAAAAGGTTCCCTCTATCTGCATCTCGGAAGCGCTTATCGCGGCGGAGTCTCGCTGCTCGCAGCCCTTTCCCCCACAAGGGCAGAGTGTTCCTATTGTTGTTCCACAAATCGCTTCCCCTGCCAGTTCCTTCCCTTCCAGGCTCCTGAGTGGAGCTTGGCTCGGCTCCCTCTGGACTAATTTGATGAGAGATAATTATCTTGTTAATATCATCTTATTTTCTTAAGTCCCAGCCTCTCTTTTATTAATTCTGTCAGTCGCCGGTTGTGTTGCTCTTAGGTCCGTGGCTTTTCAAAACACTTCTAACAGGCACTTCTGGGAGAAAGTCGGGAAAAGAACAACTTCGCTGGGAGAATGTAAATATTGACATTTTTTTTCACAATGGAAGGTTTTTAATCGGCTCCTCCTCGCAGGCCTGGCCGCCGTGGGAACCGCTTGGCCACCGTGCCCGTGGGTGGGAGGCGGCTGCGGCGGGAGATGCTCGGGATCTGCCGCTCCCTCGGGAAGCGCCGGGAGAGGAGCGGGGCAGGAATTCCGTCTGCAGGGAGAGGGAGGTGCCCCGGGGACACGCGAAACGAGGTGCCCGCTGTGCCCCGTCCTTGTGCTGAACCCACGGAGTGCAGCGGGAAAGGGATGGAAAACAGGAAAGGAGCGTGGATGTGGGGTGGTTTATAGGGAAAAGCTCTGTTCCCGCTATCCAAGAGCTACCCATCCTTGTGCTGAACCCAACCCATGGAATGCAGCAGGAAAGGGATGGAAAATGGGAAAGGAGCGTGGATGTGGGGTGGTTTATAGGGAAAAGCTCTGTTCCCGCTATCCAAGAGCTACCCATCCTTGTGCTGAACCCATGGAGTGCAGCAGGAAAGGGATGGAAAACGAGAAAGGAGCGTGGATGTGGGGTGGATTGCAGGGAAAAGCTCCATTCCCGCTATCCAAGGGCTATCTGGGAGGTGGGGATGTGGCTGACCCGAGCCTGTGCAGGGCACAGGGATCCCACAAAATGCTGTGCCTGGCGCTGGAGCATCCAAGAGCTTCCCGGTGCCGCAGGAAACGATGGGATTTAATATCTGCAACACGCTCCGAAGTTGTGGATTCCCGCCCATTTATTCCAGGGACCAAGCTCAGTCAGTGGCAGGGCAGGGAAGTGTTTTCTGCAGTGGCAGATGGACTCCCAGCATTTAATCCAGGAGAATCCCATTTTTTTAGCTGCTTTGGGGGGTCCTTTTGGAGTCCTACATGGTCTGGGGTCACCCCACAGGCTCCGCTGGGCAGAGGGAAACGGATTAATTAGAAATAAAATCATAAAAATGATCCAGGTCATGTTGGGAGAAGACTTAGGGGGTAGGGCTGAAACAGAGTCTGATTTGGTCTTCTACATGGAAAAAAAAAGGGAAAGAGGGATGAAGGGAAGTACAGGGGGATGATGGGTGAGGAATGGGAATGGGAATAGAGGGAGAAAAGTGAGAAGGAAAAGGGTGGATGCTTCCCTCAGTTCCCCTGGGAACGGCAGCCCGGCTGCTCCTCGCTCTCCAGGCAGGTTTGAGGGAAGCTTTGCTCTCCTTGCATGCCAAGCGCTGCCCTCCTGGGATACAGCTCAGCTCCAGCAGCTCCAGAGGCTCAGATCCAACGGGAAACGGGGACTGCACCTGGATTAGGCCTGGAAAAACAAGGATGTGGGGATATAGCATAGCAGCTTAATGCACATGTATCGAATTTACCAAAACATTCCCAATGTTCTGGGAGATGGGAGACAAGGAAGCGGGATTTGGGCTCCTGGCTGAATCCCTGGAGTGGCTGCACACCCGTGTGGATCCCAAATCCTTGATGATGATGTTCAGAGGGGGCTTGGAGTCACTGCCACAGCACAGCAGAGGGGATGGCACAGCCTCCTGGGCCAAATCCTGGCGGCAGGAGCTTCAACTGCTCCCTAAGGGAATCGGAATCACTGCCCAGATCCCAGGGATGGAGCAGTTCTCGTGTGGGAATGGGAATCACTGCCCGGATCCCAGGGAAGGAGCAGCTCCCATGTGGGAATGGGAATCACTGCCCAGATCCCAGGGATGGAGCAGCTCCTGTGTGGGAATGGGAATGGGAATCACTGCCCGGATCCCAGGGAAGGAGCAGCTCCCATGTGGGAATGGGAATCACTGCCCAGATCCCAGGGATGGAGCAGCTCCTGTGTGGGAATGGGAATGGGAATCACTGCCCGGATCCGTGGGATGGAGCGCTTTCCATGTGGGAATGGGAATCACTGCCCAGATCCCAGGGAAGGAGCAGCTCCCATGTGGGAATGGGAATCACTGCCCAGATCCCAGGGATGGAGCAGCTCCTGTGTGGGAATGGGAATGGGAATCACTGCCCGGATCCCAGGGAAGGAGCAGCTCCCGTGTGGGAATGGGAATCACTGCCC
>VZTA01003465.1:130108-146774 GCA_013398855.1 Mohoua ochrocephala
TTTCCCCCATTTTTTCCCATTTTCCCCCCTTTTTTCCATTTTTCCCCTTTTTCCCCATTTTTTCCCCTTTTTCCCCATTTTTTCCCCTTTTTTCCCCTTTTTTCCAATTTTTCCCCTTTCCCCCCTTTTTTCCCTTTTTTCCCCCTTTTTTTCCATTTTTTTCCCCTTTTTCTTCCCTTTTTTCCCCCTCTTCCTTTTTTTTGAGGGCAATTTTTTCCAAGGAAATCTCTTGTGCTCAGAGCAAGGCTCCCACGGGCTCCAGCCGTGGCACAACCACTCAGCCTTCAGCAATCCCAGGTCCCAGCTGGATCCAGGAGAGGACGAACACCTCTGAAACCAGCAGTGAAACACCCAGGGCTCAGGAATTCCTGGCTCTAGACGGGAGAGCCGGAGCAGGGATACGGGGACAGGGATGTGTGGCTCTCCAGCCTGGCATCCACTCTTTGAAATCTTTCCCACCAGAAAGATTTAATTTTTATTTTTTTTCCTTTTCCACCTTCTTTCCTCAGACTTTCCCAGTTTTTCCACGAGTGGAGGATAAGCCCTGGCTGGCTCCACACCCATTCCCAGTGGGTTGGATCTGGGAAAGAAAGGGAGCATAAAACCAGAAATACGAACTCAAGGGGTGCAGATCGTTGCTGCAGAACTCAAAACAAGGCGCTGAGAGTCAGTGAAATCTTCCTTTTTGTGGCTGTGGTGTTAAAAAAAAGGCACCAACAAAGGAAAATCCGATCGTGACCCACCAGATTCATCCCCCCCGGCTCATCTGGGGACTTCTCCTTGTGCCACCCGGTGCTGGCTGCTCCTCCTGCGGGCACCCCCTGTCCCTGGAAAGCAGCAGCAGCCCCGCCGGGCTCTGCCACATGCTCGGGCATTCCCGAGCCAGCCCGCGTGGATTCCGCACATTTCCCAGAGTCTGCTCCTCGAAAACAGGCAGGGTTTGGATTAATTCCAGGCAATTTGTCACCCAGGCAGCTCAGCAGGTGGCAGGGCCGGCAGCGATCGGAGAGCACCCAGTGGGTCTCCCCACATGCCGGGATCGGGGAACGCTCGCACTTTCTTTCTCCCCGATAAAACTCCACGAACGTTCCAGCTCCCCGTGCAGGGCATCCATCATTTTCCTGTTGGTTATCATTTTCCATCATGTGTCTCTTGTGCATTTTTAATTGGTTAATTACTTTATTCATACACTAAGCACACCCTCAAGCTCCAATTATTATCAGCATTAAGTGCTCCGTTCGTGCCGTACATCTTTCCCGAGCTCTCCTCGGCTCTTTCTCCCGGCCCACTCTTCCTCCCCTGTGCGATACCTGCAGCTTCCTCAGCCGCTCCTCTCATTAGTTTGTTATCAAGCCGCTTATCAGCCCCGCTCCCCAGTCCCTCGTTACCGCCGCTGCAATTCCAGCCCCGACACTCCTCCCTCGCAGCCTCCCGATCCTGCGGGGCTCGGGGATTGCGGTTCACGGCTCCCCGCAGCACTCCCGGGCTCCTTCCCCGACACCGAGCAGCCCCTTCCCGGCGTTCATCAACAGCGGAGCTGTTTGTTCACACCTCGCCCCGGGGATTGTGTGTTCTGGCTTCGCTTAAAAAACGACGCCGCGGAGGAAATCCAACTCTTCCCTCGTCGCTGCTGCGGGTTGGGAAGGGATTGGAAGCGCTGCTCGCTCCGGAGGAACGCGGAGCCTTCAGCGGGAGGGAGGATGCGGAGGCGGGATGGGCAAGGGAGAGGTTCAACGGGGTTGGGATCAATCCAGGCTGGGATGAGCGGCTGGAGCAGCCCTGGGAGAAGGATTTGGGGGTGAGAGCTGGACCTGTCCCGACCCGGAACCCGCCGTGGGCAGCAGGGGAGGGGGGATTCTGCCCCTGTGCCCCTGTGCTCAGGTGAGACCCCACCTGCAGAGCTGCCCCAGCCCTGGGGCCCAGCACAGCAAGGACCTGGAGCTGCTGCAGCCAGGCCAGAGGAGGCTCCAGGATGAGCAGAGGGATGGAGCAGCTCTGCTGGGAGGAAAGGCTGGGATTGTTCACCTGGAGGAGAGGAGCCGTGCAGGAGCGGTGACCCTGTCCCTGCTCGTGGATTTGATCCTCAGGAACGGCGTCAAACTCCCCCAGAGACCCCTGAACTTCCTGGAGGAGCTTTTCCGATGCCCCCCCACCAGTTTCCCCCTTCCCAGAAACCTCCCATCAGAGCAAGGCACCAAAACGTCCTGCCAGGCTTGCTCCCCTCACCTGCAGGACACACCCCGGGGAGGTTTTTGCTTTGCCATCCCACTTTTCCTGCCGGGAAGCTCAGCTGGGAGCTCAGCCCCCCCCTCTTCCCAGCAGTGCCCTGCTCCTTCCTGTGGGTTTGCGACCCCGAGCCAAACCTTGTGCCACAACCAGGGTCAGCTGGAGCACGGGTGGAGGTGCCCTGCCCTTTCCCATGGCTCTGTGATCCCGAAATACCGCGGTCCCCACGGAGCTGGGGGAGAGCAGGCTCCCACACAGGGGCACTTGGCGTATTCCGAGCTCTGCCTGCGCTCTAATTCCGTGTGCAATATTAATTACCCGGCTCCCGCCGTTGCCATGACGCTCCTTAAAGCCATCAAAGCCATCAGGAGCCCATCCCACCTCCAGCCCAGCCTCCTGCTCGCTCCTGGACTCCAGCCCCAGCTCCAGTCCCAGCGTTCCTGGGTCACCAACCCCTCCGCCCGGCAAAAAAAAGGCCACATTTGGACTTTTGGAAGTTGTGTCTGATTCCCAAGCTGCGTTCCAAGGAGTGCCTGACTCCAAACATGCCCATTTTTAGGTCAAATTGCAGAATTACTGTTTCCTTAGCGCAGCATCGCCCTATCTTTAGGAGCTAAAAGGGATGTTTAGAGTGAGGAGGGGAAAGGAAGAAAGAAACGAAGGGGGGGAGGGATGGGGTGGGGTGTGTAAACACATCCCGAGCCCTGGAAAAGACACAAATATGAGATCAAAAGGGAATCAGCCAAATTCCGAATAACCTGATGTCTGCTGCATTTACATCCCTCCGAGCTGACACCTGAGAAACCCCACAGGCAGTGACAGAACAGCGCCGGGAGCTTCCCCCTCCTGCCCCCAGCGCAGCCCAAATCCTGCAGGGAAGCCTTTTACACCTCCCCAAAGTGCCAGGAGGTCGCTTCTGCTTCACCTGCAGTCGGGGTTAGTGCAAGAGGAATAGGGATTTGTGCCAGGGAAAGCTTCTTCCAGGAATCCAGAGGTATTTTCCCTCCGTGGCAGCACCAGTGGGTCCCTGCAGGGTGTGGGGCTCTCATCTTCGGGGTCTGCGCTCAGTCCAGGGCACGGCAGCACCTCCAGGGCTGGGTTTGGCCCTAAAATGCTTCCAGTCCCTCATATCAGCAGAGGGATGGAGCAGCTCTGCTGGGAGGAAAGGCTGGGAGAGCTGGGATTGTTCACCTGGAGAGGAGAAGCTTTGGGGTGACCTCACTGTGGCCTTGCAGGGCCTGAAGGAGCCAAAAGGAAGATGGAGAGAGACAATTTCCAAGGGCTGGAGGGCCAGGACCCAGGGAATGGCTTCCCACTGCCAGAGCCTGAGTTTAGACTGGATATTAGGAAAAAAACTCTTCCCTGTGACTTTTTACATGGACAGATGGTGCTGGGGCAATGGTTTTACAGCAAAAGAGAGGAAATTCAGATGGGATATTGGGAAGGAATTGTTCCCTGGGAGGGTGGGGAGGCCCTGGCACAGGGTGCCCAGAGAAGCTGTGGCTGCCCCTGGATCCCTGGCAGTGTCCAAGGCCAGGCTGGACATTGGGGCTTGGAACACCCTGGGATGATGGGAGGTGTCCCTGTCCTTGATAGGGGTGAAAGAATTTCTCTCTAAATCTCTCCTCTTTCGTTTCAAACTGTCCCTCCTTGTTCCATTGCTGTTAAGGGCTGACCCTTTCCCTCATTCCCCTGGAGTTTTCCCTCTCCTCCCCTCCCGCATCCGGCCCCAGCTGGGAACGGGGAGCAGGAGCTGCAAAGCCAAGAGCCGCGCTCGCCGTGGAGGGAGATGGCAGCGGATCCGGAACTTCTGCTCCCGAAATGCCATTCCTGACAATGTTCACACCTCGAGCAGCTGGCACCCCGCTCCCTGTGCCAGGGGCTGAGCTGGGAACGAGCTCCTGGCTGGGATCGGCCCCGCTCCCAGCTCCGTTCGTGCAGTCAGAGGCTGCGCCAAGAGCCAGGCAGGATTTGTCCCGATATTATCGGGGATAAAGGAGCCTCCTGGGTGAGAGGCGAGTCCATTTCCAATCCGTCTGTATCTATATCTAAAGAAGGCTTCGTTTTCCCCCCCGCCGCCGCAGATTCCCGGGATAAATCGCTGCCATAGCTCAGCTCCCGACTCCATTACCTCCCATTCCAATCCCCTTCGTTGTCACAGGGAGCGATGTGACACCAAAAGCTCGTCTCAGGAATTTATGGTGCAGTGGAGACTCTCAGGTCCCGCTCAACCCCATTAAAACCTTCTCCCCTATAAAACAGGCACCTTGTTAGGCACCTCGGCAGCAGCCTGGCTCCTGTTCCCTGGGAAGGAGCACATTCCAAGGGTCGAATCCCTGCTCCTCGCTTTGCCAAGGGGTGGGGAGAGCTTTGTGCAGCCATCCTTTATTCCCAGTTTGCTCACCCAGCCAGGACAAAAGCAAACACATCCCACCGGCCAAAGCCGGGCTTGTATTCAGGTCTCTTCCCGCCACCAAGCCTGGAAAAAGGGATTTGGGGTGGAATTGGTGTGAAATCCGCAGCGGAACGCGGCGTTTGGGTTTGTTTAAAGCTGTTGAATTAACATGAATTTACTCTCAAAATGCCTTTTACCAAACGTGACCTGGGATTCCAACAACGCGCGCCGAGTCCCGGCCCTTTCCCCACCCTGCTCCCCGCTCGTGGATGTGCTCAGCCTTCGTCTCACAGAGGAATTTCTTTTCCTGTCGCAGTTCCCTCTGTTCCTTCTGGAGCTGGGGAAGCAGGAGAAGAGGGGAGAGATGAGGAGGTGCTGGGGAAGAACCCACCCAGGCTGCCCTGCCCATCTCCTCTCCACATCCCAAATTCCCTGGAGCTCCTCCGGGCTGGGCTCAGCCTCATCCCACACCTGAGCAACCCAGGGGACATTCCCAGGACAGACAACCCTTCCCAGCTGGGAAGAGCTGGAATATCTCATCCCTAAGGAAGCGATTCTGCTTTTCTCCCACACTTTTCCCCCCTTTTCACCTCCCAGCTCCAGGCTGCGCCCTTCAGGAGCGCAGGTGGCAGCTCCTGGCTGCTCCGAGAGCTGCTGATTATTCCAGTTAAATCTGTTTGTGTTTCCCTCTTTTTGCCCCTCATTCGGTCCCATCCCGCTGTTGTTTGCCATGCTGGATTATGCAAATCCAGAGAAAACCGATGTTGGAGCCAGGAAGGTCAGCGGAACCTGCAGCTCTGTCACCCGAGTCACCTCTGTGCCCCTGCTGAGCCCGTGCAGGGGTGGCTTTGTCCCTTCCCTGTCCTGGGGGTGCTCCAGCTCCTGCCAGCGTCCCAAACCAGCCCCCGTGTGGGGTCACACTCAGCTCTGTCCTGTTGTGATCCCAAAGATCCCATATCCCTCAGTGCTCCTGGGGTGTGCTGGGCTCAGCACATCCCTGCCGTCCCTGGAGAAGAGGAATTTCCCTGGGGAATTGGAGTGACTTCTTCGGGATAAATGAGTTTGTGCCAGAGGGGCAAAAGAAGGAAAGTGAAATCCCAGAAAAAAGCTGAGCAGGGAGAAGCAGGAGATCTGTCTGGATCACCCAGGCACTCCTGGAACTGGAGGATTCCAGAACTATTCCATGCAGTGGAGTGAGCTGTGAACACCTCCAGGTAACTCAGCTGCCACCAGCCGTGGTCAGGTGGCTCTCGAGGCCGTGGAAATGGGGATGATCCGATGTCCCCGCGCAGGAGGTCAGGGATCAGCAATGCTGAAGGAGCTCTGTCCTCCTCCCTTCCCAAGGCGGGAGACTTTTCCCAGCTCGCTCCCACATCCACCCTACAATTCCCAGCTGGTCAGGGCAGCTCCTTTCAAAACACATCCAACTTCAAGGGAAAACTCCGAGCGGGGAAGGATCACCCACCTCCTCCGCGGGTTGTTTGTGACTAATTCTCCTCCCTGCTGGAATGTGTCTCCTTTTCAGGTGGAATTTGTCTAATTTCAGCTTCCAGCCACCACGTCTTGTTACACCTTTGATCGCCAGATTAAAGAGCTCTCGAGTCTCAAATAAATTCTCTTCTGCTGGGGACTCCCAGCCTTGTGCCAAGCAAGGATTCAAAGTGGTTTTCATTAAGCCTTTCATTAGACAAGCAGGTGTTTGGCTTGGTGTCTTTTTTTTAAAATTTCATTGACTTTTATCCCTCTTTCCTGGATTCTTTCCACGTTTTTCATCAAGTGTGACCCTGGAACTGGACACTGAGCACACCCAGTGCTCTCAGTAGAGCAATGCGTGGTTCCACAGGCCTGGGAAGTTCTTTTCTTCAGGAGCTTCCAGTTCAGAAGGTCTCACCTGCTTCCCTCCACGTTCCTGATCCACGTCCAGCAGCGTGTGGGTATCTTTGTTCCTGGAATTGTGGATCTTCGTTGCATTGACCCAAAATTCAGGCTCCTGGAACAGATTCAGCCTCCAAGTGATTCAGGCTGCCCTGGCCATGTTTCTCTTCCTGCTGGGCTTTGTATCCTCTTTAATTCTCATCTCTCCAGACTGTGCACTCCCCCTCCGGGTCATGGAGAAATACTCCTGCCTCTCCTCAGGAAAACCTGGCTCTGATCTGGCGAGTTGGCCTGGAAACTGCTGAGGATGGTCCTCCCAGCCCTGAGGGACAGGGAATTCCCTCCATCCCGACGGCACCTTTGGAAGGGTGGCTCACACACCATCAGCACTTCCACCTGCCACGGCTTCCCCCAGCTTCTGCCTGGACAAAGAGCTGTGGAGGGGACAGATGGAAGGGCGGGTGTGCGCCCACAGGTCCCACTCCAGCAGGGATCCGAGGCTGTGGATGGCCCTGGAAACTGCTCCCAGGCTCTGGGACGGCTGCAGGGTTTTAATCATGATCCAGGAGAAGGTGGAGGCTCCAAAGCAAGGCAGGAGGGGCAGACAAATGAGGCCTGACGAGTTTGGCTGGAAAAGAACCGGCTCCATGGCAGTCAGCTGTTCCCAAGTCAAATGGGAATGCAAACCTGGGCACGGCGTCGTGCCCGAGGGAGGAAGAGGATGCTGAGGAGCACCAGCCCCACGCAGGGTTGGGCATCCAGGGGTTCTGTGCGCAGCCAGCAGCCAGGCAGGGACCTCCAGGGCAGCTCCAGAGCTGGGAAATCCCAACGGTGGAGAATCAAATCTCTCCTTTAAGATGCCCAGGAAACCTTTGTGTTTCTGGAAGTCCTCCCGTCTGTTTGGTGTCACATTTTGGGATCCCTCCAGCGTGGCAAGATGGAAGATGATTTCTCTGGAACACTCTTTAATTGCTCCTGCTGCTAAAGCAGCAGCTGAACAGATCTTGTCTCAGCAGCAGAAATAAAACGCGAGCCTGGAGAACCACGGAAATCCTGTGGGGTTATGGAGAAGGTGGAGAAAGGCTCCTCTGGAAGTTCACACCGAAGGTCAAGAGGCAGCAGGCACAAACACGAGGGAAATGCCATAAAACATGAGGAGAAGGTTCTTCACCATGGAGCTGGTCAAATATTGGGCCAACAGCCCAAAGGAGTGGAGGCATCTTCATCCTTTGGGATCTTCATCCTTCATCCTTCAAGATCTTCATCCTTCAAGATCTTCATCATTCTTTCAGATCTTCATCCTTTGAGATCTTCATCCTTCATCCGTCAAGATCTTCATCCTCCGTCCTTCAAGATCTTCATCCTCCATTCTTCAAGATCTTCATCTTCCACCTGTCAAGATCTTCATCCTCCACCCGTCAAGATCTTCATCCTCCATCCTTCAACATCTTCATCCTTCATCCTTCGATATCTTCATCCTTCATCCTTCAAGATCTTCATCCTCCAAAGTCCAACAGCAATGCCCTGAGCAACCTGAGCTGGGCTTGCATCTGGTCCTGTTTGGAGCAGAAAGCAGAACTGGAGAGCTCCTGAGGGCTCTTAGACTCCATCGTTCTGTGATTCTCCAGCAGCTCCAGAAGCAGTTTTTCCAGCAGTTTTGGAGCAGTGGCACCGTGCAGGCAAACTGGATTCCTCTGGATATTCATTACGTTTTCCATCGGGAATATTCTGATCCTGTGCCTCCACAGAAAACAGACTGAAGGGTGGACTCCAAACCATCCTGACTCCACTTTCTTCTCCAGTCCCTCCAGAGTGGGCACTCTGCAGTTTTTAAACTCGTTCAAAAAATGCAAACACCAAATTCGAGGCAGAAATTTTGTATTTCTGGGAGAAGAATTCCAACCTCTAAGTTTTTGATTAGTTTTTTTTTTCCCTCATTGCTCAAGCTTTTTGCCACCTCAAACCTCCCGGCTAAAGGTCACCCGGTCACCTCAGCACTGCCCAGAACGGCTGGAGCAGCTCGGCTGCCCTCAGGAAGTACAGGAAGGAGCCTTGTACCTAAACCCTGAGTCCCCAGAAGGTGGAGATTTCCCTGGAATGGCTGCTGGGACCGAGAGTTAATTTGTCCTTGTTCCTCTCCAGCGTCTGCAGCCCTTTAGGTGAAAATGAGCGTTCCGAGGCATCCCCCCAGACAAAGCTCGTTCCCCATTCCCAACTGTTCCCGCGATGTGAAGATTAAAACAATAACATTTTAAGCCTGGGAGCTTCAAATGGGAAGCAGAGTTGGGGGGGGAGGCTCGGCAGCAGCGCCGGAAGCCCTGCTAATGATGGCAGTAAATTGGATCAGAAGGATTCGCTCATTTTGGGAAGAGAGATGGAATAGCTGGGGCTGCTCTCGCTGGCACTAAACTCATTACGTTGTTTACACTGCACCTTGCTGCTCCGCGCTGGAAATCAAACCTTGCCTGGGATGTTCCAGGCAGGAAGAGCAGGGAGAAGTCAAAGATTCATGGTTTGATCCCCGCTGTGGTTCGTTTGGGGTTTTTTTTATATGGGGTTTGTTGGGACAATCCTGGGTGCAGAGAAGGGTGTTGGGATGGTCAGAGCTGGGTGACAGAGCTAGGGACAAAGGCTGATGGGCAAAAGGAGGGGAAAGGCTTGTGTCGGATTTGTGATGTCACGGGGAGGGAAAATCCCGAGATCCCTGAGGTTGGAAAAGCCCTCCAGGATCGTCGAGTCCAAGCTGTGCCCAATTCCCAGCCCAGAGCACCGAGTGCCACCTCCAGCCCTTCCTGGGACACCTCCAGGGATGGGCACTCCAAACCTCCCTGGGCAGCCCCTGCCAAGGCCTGAGCACCCTTTCCATGGGGAAATTCCTGCTGATGCCCACCCTGAGCCTCCCCTGGCCCAGCCTGAGGCCGTTCCCTCTCCTCCTGTCCCTGTTCCCTGGGAGCAGAGCCCGACCCCCCCCGGCTGCCCCCTCCTGTCAGGGACTTGTGCAGAGCCACAAGGTCCCCCCTGAGCCTCCTTTTCTCCAGGCTGAGCCCCTTTCCCAGTTCCCTCAGCCACTCCTGGGGCTCCAGCCCCTTCCCCAGCTCCGTTCCCTTCCCTGGACACGCTCCAGCCCCTTCCCAGCTCCGCTGCCCAGAAGGTGCCATGGGCTGGGTGACAGCGAGGTGCCCGCAGGATGGGGGGCCTGGCACCAGCTGTGCTGGAATCTGCTGGTTCATGGACCCCACCCAGGGCCCCTGAGGACCGAGGGGAGGCTCTGGGTGGCCTCAGGGACAGGGAGAGCTCCGACTCTGCAGAGAGGTAGCGAGACCAGGGAGTGACACCAGGCTGTGCCACATCCCAGCCTTGTGGACACCAGCCAGGACAGCTCAGGGGGCTGGCAGGGAGCTCTCCCTGCACAGCAGCACCTGGAATCCTTATCTGCTTCCCTCAGCCTCCAGCTTGGTGCTCTCCCAGCACATCTCCCGCTCCCCATTCCTCATCCCGACGGGAAGCAGGAGTGGGGAGCTGCCAGTTCATCTCCAGCAGGACTCACCCTCCCGGAGCTGCCTCTGTCACGCAGCACTTGTGCCACCCTTTTGTTCAAACCTGGATGCTGGGCAGTAATTTGGTGCCTTTCCAGCACTGGGAAATGATTCTTGTGGCCCCCGCAGGTGCTCAAAGGAGGTGGGAGCTCAGGCGTGAGGACACCGCGGAGAGTGAGCGTCACCCAACGGCGTTTTCCCGCCTGGATGCAGCTCTGGGAGGGCTGTGGCTCCCAAAACCTGCAGGAAAGGAGCTCTGGGATGGACCAAGATGCCAAATCCTTCGAGTTCTCGCTCTGGGAAGCTGAGCCTGTCTCACTGGGGGAGCGGAGCAAGGGATTTAAGAGCCCCTGTCCGGCGTGAGGTTGACCTCTCTGCCCAAAAAGCCTCCTCTGGGTGAGCCCAGGAGCACGGGAACCTCTCTGGAGCGGACAACGCAAAGCTGCTGCCATCAACAAACAAATCCCTGGGCTCTGGGGCTGCCCAGTTTTCCATGGATGTGTCCGGTTTTCCATGGATGTGTGCAGTTTTCCATGGATGTGTCCGGTTTTCCATGGATGTGTCCGGTTTTCCATGGATGTGTGCAGTTTTCCATGGACGTGTGCAGTTTTCCATGGATGTGTGCAGTTTCCATGGATGTGTGCAGTTTTCCATGGACGTGTCCAGTTTTCCATGGATCTGTGCAGTCTTCCATGGATCTGTGCAGTTTTCCATGGAAGTTTCCAGTTTCCCTGGATGTGTCCAGTTTCCAGAGGACGTTTCCAGTTTCCCATGGATGTGTGCAGTTTTCAATGGATGTTTCCACTTTTCCATGGATCTGTCCATTTTTCCATGGACGTGTCCAGTTTTCCATGGGCGTGTGCAGTTTTCCATGGATGTGTGCAGTTTTCCATGGATGTGTGCAGTTTTCCATGGGTGTGTGCAATTTTCCATGGACATATCCAGTTTTCCATGGGTCCTCCACGTGCTCCCAGCTCCAGTGGCCCAGTCCTGCTCCGTGACTCCCCAGTGCATGAAGGGCAAAAGCTCAGGAGCACCAGTCTCCTCCCAGGGAAGGCCGAGGTATTCCCGGGATTCTGTGACACCGAGGGAAGACACTCCTGCCTCTTTTCCCACTGCCTGCCAGAGGGGGAACTCTGTGTGGGACCAAACAGTGCTGGAAGAAGGGGAATGGGATCTCCTGAGCAACCTGGATGAGCTGGAGAGGCTCTCCCTCCATCCCTCTGGCACCTCCCGCTCCTGGAGAAGCTCCCCTTGGCCAATGTGCATCTGCAGCTGCTGCTGTGAGCCCCCCACACCGAGAAATTCCATATTTCCCTGCTCCAGGCCCCCGTTTCTCTTCGGCCTCCCTGCCAGGATTCCCTCAGGGTCGTGCTCGGGAGGGAAGATTTGCTCCCAGCCCCTGGCAGGGCCATATAACAAAAGCAGCCTGCAAGGTTCCTTACTCATCTCATTATGCACAGAGAGACCCCGGGCAGGCGAAGAGAAAGCAAAAAATGAGAGAAAAATTATTGCACCTCTTAAATCGGGATAAAATATCCCTGGGTGAAATCATCCCCGGCATTACAGCAGCTCCCTGTGGGGTGGGAAGAGAGGTACCAGTAGGGTACCCCAGTAGGGTTAAGGACCAGCCTGGTGGTGGCATCAGAAGAACCCAGGGCTGTGTGCAGTGGCGGCGTGGCCCCCCGGGGGGTGGTGGCAGTGCCCGTGGCACACAGGTGACGTTGGCGTGCCTCAGTTTCCCCCCAGCTGGCTGGGCTGGCAGCTCCTGCTCCCAGGGCAGCAGTTAACGGGATCGTGTTCGAACACGGAGCTGAATTCCAGTGGCTGATGCCCGTGTAAGTGCTGAGTGCTATTAACAACCAGCAGCAGCTCCCCTTCCTGCCTTTGCCTCGGGCCATTCCAGCCCAGTGAAGCATCACTGGCAGCACTACCTGGCTGTGCAAACCTCGGGACATGCTGGAAACCTGGAGCTGGGAGTCCAGGAGGAAGTGCCTGGCTTTATCCGGGCTGATGGCGCAGGAGCTCAGGCTGCCTGGGAGACTGGGAGAGACACCAGAGGGTGAAGGAAGCATCCCCCAGGAAGGTGGGACAGGCGGGGGGTGGATGTGGAGACGCCAGAGGATGAAGGAAGCATCCCCCAAGAGTTTGGGACAGGCAGGGGGTGGGACGTGGAGACACCAGAGGGTGAAGGAAGCATCCCCCAAGAATTTGGGACAGGCAGGGGGTGGGACGTGGAGACACCAGAGGGTGAAGGAAGCATCTCCCAGGAATTTGGGACAGGCAGGGGGTGGAATGTGGAGGCATCAGAGGATGAAGGAAGCATCCCCCAGGAAGTTGGGACAGGCAGGGGGTGGCAGATGCAGCCCCCAGGCCCGGCTCTGTTGGGGAGGACACGGCCAATGCTGGTTTTGTTGGTGGTGCCTCCTGCAGACCCCAGTGCCCCAAAGCTGGAGCTGTGCCCCTGAGCGGGCTGTGCCTTCCCATCCTCTCCCTCCTCACCCTTCCCATCCCCATCCTTCCTCCCGGAGCCAGATCCTGCCTGGAGACAGATGATGTGCTGGGCAGCCACGGCAAAGTTTATTAAGTTGGGTGGGAAGCTCTGGCAGGCTGGGTTCACAATTAGGCTCCCAAAGGCAAGACCATAAAGCATCCAGACACTTGGGATACGGGGCTGATTACCAGCATCCTTCATCATTAAATATTAACACCCAGGCTGCTTAAAGGCCAGTGAAAGAATTATAGAATTTAATACCTATCACGCTCTATCAATAGGCCGGGAGAAATATGGGCCTTGCGCTTGTGTGGGGTTTTTTTTTTTTCCAGGCTTCAGAGTAAACTGGAAGTCTGGCAAAATTAAACAGCACAATTCTTGCTTGGGAGCCACTGGGAATTGCAAACAGGGAGCACCAGGGATCAGCCGTGTTTGATATGCTGGGGGAGCGAGCTCATTAAAACACAGGCGCTGGGACCAGAAGGGGAGGAAATTAAAGCATAATTTAAGAAAAGGAATCCATCGACGGAGCGTGGCTGCAGCCCCCGGCGCTCCCCGGCGTGCCTGGCTGCTCCCAGTGACCCCAGTCAGATCCACGCTGCTGGGATGGGCTAAGGAGGGTTTGGGCCCAGCCCTACAAACCCCTGACTGCACTCCCAGTGACCCCAGTCAGCCCCAGACTGGTGGAAACATTGGAGGGGACAGGCTGCTGGGACTGTCCCACGAGTGGCAAAGCCACTGTCCCCAGAGCTCCAAACCCATCCCAGAGCTCCAAACGCACCATTTCCAGTTCCAAACCCACCATTCCCAGATCTCTAAACCCACCATTCCCAGCTCCAAACCCACCATTCCCAGAGCTCCAAACCCACCATTTCCAGTTCCAAACCCACCATTCCCAGTTACAAACCCACCATTTCCAGTTCCAAACCCACCATTCCCAGTTCCAAATCCACCATTTCCAGAGCTCCAAACCCACCATTCCCAGTTCCAAACCCACCATTCCCAGAGCTCCAAACCCACCATTTCCAGTTCCAAACCCACCATCCAACCTGCAAACCGCAGGGAAAACGGGAGCTGGGCCGTGTTCAATCCAGGAGCCAGCACCTCCCTCAGGCTGCCCTGGGTCAGAGCCTGGCTGGTCCCTGTGGGAGGACAGTCCTGGCTCTGCATTTTCCTGGGTGGGGTCAGTGTCACGAGCTGGGACTGGGAGCTGTTGTCAGACACGTGGAATCTGGGGTGGGATGATCCCTCCAGCCCTGTTAAAGACTCTCTCCTGGCCCATTCCTCCCTTTCCATGTGGATAAAGATCCCAGAATCCCAGGATCGTTGAGGTTGGAAAAGCCTTCCCAGACCATGGAGTCCAAGCTGTGCCCCATCCCCACCTTGTCCCCAGCCCAGAGCACTCAGTGCCACCTCTAGCCCTTCCTTGGGCACCTCCAGGGATGGGGACTCCAAACCTCCCTGGGCAGCCCCTGCCAAGGCCTGAGCACCCTTTCCATGGGGAAATTCCTGCTGATGTCCAACCTGACGCTTCCCTGTGCAAACTTTGTACCCCTGGGCATTATAAACCTGGCCTAAAATCCCTCCCTGCCTTCCCTGCTCTGTGTCCCGCACACGTGCAGCTGGATTTAAATCCACAGGGACGCGTCCTGGGCAGAAGGGGCTGAAATGTGACTGAAAGTGCAAAATTCCTTTAGCTGCAAAGGAAAATCCGTGGCCTGGCTGGAGCTGTGACCATCCGGCTGCTCCTGGGATCTCACTGCTCTCTGCAGGGACACTCCTGGGCTGGTTTGGTCCTGACTGTCCAAGGGCCGAGTCTGAGCCCACGACACAAACCAGAGCAGCTCAGTGAACCTTCAGCATGGCCAGGCTGGGATTCCCATGCTTTTCCATGCTTTTCCATGCTTTTTTCCAAGCTTTCTGCACACACACACCTGGAAATCAGAGCACTTGAGCTGCCCAGGCCCAGGGGTGACGGAGGCAGGAGCGGCGCCACCCGCGTGGGATGCAGAGCCTGGAAAAGGGCTCGGGCACGGGGTGTTCATGTGGAAAAGAGCAGGAATCTGCAGCCAGGTCTCCTTTATCCCTGCAGAAACCTCTCCCCTGCCCTCCTTTTCACGCCACCGCTGTCACCTCCGCTTTTCCCTCTCTCCTCTTGACTCTTTGCCCCGGGGCTCCGTGGCACCGCCGCCCCGCACCCGCCCCGTGCCGCCGCTGTCACAGCCCCTGGGGGGCTCCCACCTCCCCGTCCGACCCCCAAATCCGGGAACTAAACCGCTTCCAGAGCCAGCAAGGCGAATCCAGACGTGCCTGGCTCTGGGGAGGCTGATTGAAATAACTAATTAGGTTCTCACAGCCGTTCGCCGCGCAAGAAGAGGCGCGGATCCCGCTCCGTATTTCCTAATGAATCCCGCTCAATGCTTCCTAATGATTTGGTTAAGGGAATTTGCGGCGTCTCCAGGGCTGTGGAGCCCGTGCAGCCCAGCCCAGCTGCTGGGGGAAGCTTTGGAGACTCTCCCAAATTTACCTTTCCCTGCTGCCGTGCAGGATTTTTAACGTTTCCTGTCACGGCGGCGCCAGTTCCGTCTCCCGGTGTCATCCCAAACAAGCCCCTTTTTCCCTGTTTGTCCTATTTAGCTGCACACAGATGGTTATCAATTTTCCTCTCTTTTTGGAGCATCTCGGAGGGAATTTCCACGAGCGAGATCTCCTCTCCCCCAGCCCAGCACAAACCCAGGCCGGAGCTCTGCACTCACATCCCACATTCCCGCACCCCACGAGTGCTCTGATCCCACAAAAACCCCTGGATCCAAGCACCTGCCCTGCTGCAGGAAGTTCTCCTGAGCTCAGGAGCGCTGCCTGTCAATAACAGCATTGCTGGGGAGGAGTCTGAGGCACATTTGCATGAAATCATCTCTTTTAATTGTTATTTTCAAAGCCAGTCACTCCGCAGTGATTTTTCCTTTTAAATTTCGCTGTTTATTCCTTCTTGCTCCATTATCTCTTAGCTGGGGGGAGATTGAGGGTTTTTTCTCCCTGGCTGTTGTTTTCCAGTGGCTCGGGTCATCCTAACTTACGAGCGCCGCTAAAATCACGTTTCTTCCTCCAGCTCCATTTTAATTCCCACCTTCAACTTTTCCCAGTGTTTTATTCTCCTCCAGTGCACGTCTCTTTCCCCAGGGAATCGCCAGCGTGGCAATAAATCACTGCTAATTCTCCTCCCTGCTCCTCACACCTCTTCTTTAAACAAATTTAATTTTTCACACATCCATTTCTGCACTGTTTACGAGCGATGCTTTGGGTTTCAAAATTTTGGGGGGTTTTTTTCTGGTCACACCAATTTTCCCACTTGGAATGAAGCATCCCAAGGACTTTGAGCTGACATTGCTTCCACCCCCCCCACTCCCCGCTCTATTGCGGTGGTTTTCTTTGAGCTGCTTTCACAAAATATCCCTTTTTTTTTGAGTCCCACACACCCCTGGCTGCACCGATACCTTCCACCACTGCTCGCTATTCTTTCCCTACAACTCTTCAGAAATTCCAAGTCGCCTCCTGCTATTCCATTCTGAGTGGAAGTTTTGTCATCCTCGGCTCCTCGAGTGCCAGCGCTGAAGCCCCACTGTCTGGAGCTTTTCTCCCTGCCTCTCTCACTCTGCTGTGACTCAATTATGGGGCTTTTTAAGATTCCTCCGGGAGCTGTGGCTCTCCTGGATCTCAGTATCCTGCCCAGGACAACATTCCCATTAGTTTTATTACTTCTACTACTCTGATTAATTTACTACAGGCAGAACGAGTGGCTCCACACAGGTCTGGCATATCCCTGCTCCAGGCTGTTTATCCCGAGGTATCCGATGCAGGCAATAATTGCACACAGAGGGGCTGTGCCTGGATGCTGGAACACCAGGGGAGGCTCAGGTTGGATATCAGGGAATATTCCTCCACTGGAAGAGTGGTTAAGCTTTGGAATGTGCTGCCCAGGGCAGTGGGGGAGTCACAAACCCTGGAAATGTTGGCCCAAAAATGAGTAGAGGTGGGATTAGTGCCATGGATTTGTGGGTGTGCGGAAGGGTGGACTTGGTGATCTTGGGGGGCTTTGCCAACCTTAATGATTTCATGGTTGGGAAGAGCATTCCCAGCAGG
>VZTA01003467.1:5772-26418 GCA_013398855.1 Mohoua ochrocephala
TTTTTTTTTTTTTTTTTTTTATTAAAATGCTTCTATCTTGACCTAAAAGAGGTTTTTTATTTTTATTTTCTCTTTGTTCCCCACCTTCTCAGGACCTCCGCCAAGGTCAACAAAGCACACGCATTTTAGCCTGGGATACTTAGCACTTTTGCAAACGTTTCAAAGCATCGTCCAGAGTTCATGATGAGTCAGGGACCTCTGTTGTGGGGACTCAGAGAAGTCAGATTAGACAGGTGACTTCAAGGTCAGAAAAATGCTGTGAAATAATAAGGATTCTGTTACGAGCACACACACTTCCTGAACAAATTCCTCAGCACTCTGGAGTCTGTGATTATATTCAATACAGTTTTACCTCTGAAGGCAACTGGTAGCTGATGTATTGTCATGAGTCACAACAGTAACATGTCCTGGAGAGAACCTGTTCAAAAATATTCAGATAATTATTGTATTTGTAGTCGGATAATTATTACCTTGACATTGAGGTATTAGTAATACAATCATCAAACAAGGCTCCTCAAACATGACCCTTTATCATCATTCCTTCAATGACCAAATTACCATAGCTTGAGAACAAATTTCGTGGCTTTTTATCTGAACACCCTCTGCCTTTTCTATACACTGCTTTAATCGTGTACATTGTACATTAACTCCTCAGCTTAACTGAACTCTGATCAGATTCCCACCCAGTCCCTATCTGTCTTCCTCTTCTGTCCGTAATTCAGTCCCTGCCTGTCTCATCTCTAAGATCTGAAGCCTTACACTAACTTCCAACCAATCCTTATCTAAACTAATCTCACCTATTTATCTGTAATCTCTTTTTCTCCTCTGCTTCTCACTTTATATTCTCTGCTAGTCTAAAGGTTTGGCAGTAGGGAGATTTCAACTGATGGAAGGCGCTCCTCAATTGGAGTGCTTCTTCCAAAGATTTCATGTTATCAACAGTGTCATCTCCAATTTACCAAACTTCAGTGTAGGTAGCTGTCATTCAACAAGTTGTGTATTTCCCTAATGAAACAAGGTAGTTCAGAAGGATAATAACTATTTGAGTGGCAAAATAACAGAGAAGATAAAAGAAACCTGAGTTAGAACAAATATCTATCTAGCACAGTTTTCCATCTTTGAATGGGTCGATACAGAGGCTGATTGAACAGTAAAAAAGAACCACACATATGTAAGATAAATCCTTCTTTTCACATAGTGCCTACTAGCTTCTCCTGTGCAGACATTTGTGACAGAGATTGCATCTGAACCATGTTTTACCACCACCACCAAATCTATTCCCAATGAAACTGTCTGACCTTTTAAAACTCATTTATGCTTTTGTTCCTAAAGCAATCTATGGCAATGGATTCTACAGTTGAATGATGCACTGTGTGAAAAGCACTTACTTTTGTTTGCTTTAAACTCTGCCTAATAATACATTGGGTTGTCCTTAGCTCTTGTATTGTGTCAAATAGTGAATAATTGTTCTTATTGCTATTCAGCATGTCATTGTGATTAATGTCTTTCTCATATTGCTAGCAAATGGAGTTCTAGTCTATTAACTGTCTACTTTTAAGAAAGCTATTACATATTTCTGATCATCTTTCACTTCACTTCTTCTATTGTATCTTATTTCAGTTAGGTGTAGCAGAACAGTACATATTGTGCAAGATACAGGTGCACCATAGATTTATACAGACTGCAGTGCTGTTCCATGCTCTGCTGAGCACTTAAGATATTACTATCACCAATATCAGTAGCACAGCTAAGTCTTCAGCTACTGTGATGTTAAAGAAATGAGAATAGAGGACACAAAAGATAATACGGAATAAATATTGTTTGTCATAGACATGATATTTGCAAGCACTCAGTGTAGTATTTCCATTTAACCCAGGCTGTCTTATATATATCTCCACATATAACCTGTCTTATATATATCTCCATATATAACCTGTCTCATATATATACATATATACATATCTTTGTGTATAAGTATGTATTATCTGCCTAAGCTTTTCCCTTTCAATATTCTATTTACTATAAGCTTTTTTTAAGCACACCAAAATGGGGAATTGAGGGGAAGAGACAAAGAGGAAAGAAGAGAGAGTGAAAGTGAGAGTGAAAGAGAGAAGAGAGAGAGAAAGAGAGAAAGAGAGAGAAAGAGAGAAAGAGAAAGAGAGAAAGGAAGGGAGGGAGGGAGGAAGGAAGGGAGGGAGGGAGGAAGGNAGTTGCTTTCAGCAGTCAATGCTTCTGGGTCAAGTAGTCTGACATGGGGTGATGTGTCTCAATACAGGGGATGAGAAAACTTCTTTAAGCAGCTTTACACAATGACAAGTGCACTTCCCTCCATAGCTTTATTATGCAATATAAGCATCAGGTCATAGAACAGTCCACAGTGTGGGGATCAAATGGAACTAAACTTAGAAAAAAAAAAAAAAAAAAAAAAAAAAAGAAAGAAAGAAGAAAACTGTTAACTTATCACTGACAACTTCAGAAGTGGCCTTTTCCAAATCCCAGCAGGGTAGTGGGAGGTGTCTTTTTCTGTGATTAGTGTTTATAATGCTTTAAAAGTTTATTAGGACAAAGAATATTAGGGAGTTTTTTTCCCTTGTGGCAGAATGAGCAGACAAAGAGAAGGATTTTTAGTGTGTTGACCTTCTATCCGTTGCCCAACTGCAAGTGATCTAGCAACATACAATGCAGACATGACAAAATAATAAGTGGCTTTGTCCTAATTTTCCATTTTTTTCACCTATATGATTTTTAGATATAAAAATCAAATTAAAGAATCTGTTGGACAACGTTAAATTTAAAATGTATCTTTATAATAATATTTTAACTGCAGAATTGCCTGTGATTCCTTGAATAATGTTTCAGCTATCATAGCTCTATACTGTTCATAGGAAGCAAAATTATAGTGAATCTGCTTTTTGAAAAATTATCATTCCTCTCTTATTTAGTCAATCGGTAGGATCTGTTTCTGTAAGAATGTGGTTCAGTTTAACCTTAACATTTGGCGGATGGATTATACAGAGGAACCCAAAGGATAACAGTGAACAAAAGCATAGTTAAAGCACCCTACACAAACCAAACTGATATGCCTTTGCTAATGCCTGAAATCTGAAAAAATGTGCAGATTAATCATTGCTAAATGCCTGTTTACCAGCAGCATTATTCACAATGAATTGCACACCAATTTAAAGTCTAATGCAAATGCTTATCTGCAGTGTTCATTTCTAGGACTGCAACTTATTCCATCATTGATTTTCACAATGAATTTAACAGGCACAAACTTCATTTTATTGTCAGTAAGACCTGAATTATTCTGTATAATTAGAAGGCATCCTATACTAGTTGGTTTTTGCATGCACTTTTTATTTTCCCTGGTAACACGAATGGTCAAAATCTTTATTGGGTCACATAAGCCCTCAGGTCTTGGCACACCATGCTAGTCCTGTGTGTCCCTATTAATTACCAAAACCTATACCCAAGACTTAGCCTGCAAAACAACAACAGAATGCTCATTTAAGACAGAAAGTCCAGCAGCCAAAACCAGCCCCATTTGACCTCGGCAGCTCTATTTGTTTTTACATTATGTACTCAGTCAGCTCATTCACTAAGTTTACCCAGCTGAACTGGGAGCGTGGTGTTCCGGGCTGTACACTCTGGTATTACAAGTGTAATGAATCTGACCCACTTAGCTAAATTGCATTTGTACCCTGATTGAATGCTTTGGTGCCACGCTCCTGCTCAGACAACTCTCACCACGAGACCTACTCAGGTGATGAGTCTTGTTTACCACCCATTTTGGCATTGCACTGGCACTTAGCACCTTAGCATTTTTCAGAAAATCCCTGTGGATCTTCAATGCACTTTGAATTCAGGTTTTTTTCTACTGAGATATAGGAATGTAAGAACAAACTTTTAGCCTTCTTCACCTGTAATTTTGAAAGAATAAAATTAATTGACTGCAATACTTTAAACAGAACATAAATTAAAATTGCAAAAATAGCTTCTTGGCTTATGAATGCTCTGTGTGACTGATTTTTTCCCCCTATTCTTAGTACAGAGTATATTGTCAGAACTTAACTTATAATAAATAACAGATAATTAAAGTACGCTCACTCACAGCAAGGCTAAATTTGACCATGTATTTATGAACTGACAAGTCATCTAGGCAGCTACTGTGCCTCAGGTGGTGCTATTGTATTCCTAATCATACTTACTGTCAATTAAAAAAAAGAAAAAGTAGAAGTTGCTAACATAATTATTACAATGAAATGAAAATTCGTTCCCACAATAGTATTGAAACAGCTAAAAGGTCACAGACTGTCTTTCATTAAGAGTCTTTTAAAATATGATTTTTAAAGTACAATGTACATAAATATCCATTTTGTTCTTGAACAAACTCCCAGATCACTGGAAAGGTGTTGTAATGAGATACTGTTTTAGTGTAATATATTTCTTCAAAGCAATAGGCAGTAGTTACTCCCATCTGTCCCTGTACTGGGGACTGTTACATCTGCATTTTTTTCACAGAAAAGATGGATTTTAGAAGAGGCTAAGGAGTCAATAATGAGGTATCCAAATTCTTCCTATTGTCTCTAATTTTGCATTTTTACTGAAAAGAGGTGAGTTCTATATTCTTTTAGTATTTCAAACATGCCGTAACTTGAATTTTTTTAGATTTTTTTTTTTTTTTTAAAGCCTGAAAGCCGTTATATTTGTCTTTAATCATTTGAGAGGTCAAACACAACAAGGAAGCATACAGAGAGTGGAAGCAAGAATGGTTTACCTGGGAGGAATACAGAAACATTTCACAGATGAAGTTAGGGCAGCTGAAGTCCAAAGAGAATTGAATCTGACCAGGGATGCCAAAGTAGAAGGACTTCTCTAAGTACCTAGGCGACAAAAGGAAGATTAGAGAAAATGACTGGGGAAATGGGGGCCCGTTGTTCAGTGAGGCAGGAGCGCTGATGGCAGAGGACATGGGAAATGCTGAGGTACTGAACAGGGGAAATGCTGAGGTACTGAGCACCATCTTTGCCTCAGTCTTTAAAAGCAAGATGAGCCTTCAGGGATCCCAGGTCCCAGCGACCAAGGGGAGCCGCTGTAGCAAGGAAGATGCATCACTGGTTGGAGAATCAGGGAAAACTCCAGCAAACTGAATATTCACAGGCCCATGGGCCCAGATGAGATGTACCCTCATCTCCTCACTGGAGATGAGGAAGCTGGCAGATGCCATTGCAATTTCCCATATAATGATCTTCAGTCAGTCGTGGTGACCAGAAAAAGTGCCCAAAGCCTGGAGAAAAGTGAATGTTGCTCCTATTTTCAAGAACTGTTAAAAGGAGCTCCCAGGGAAATATAGGCTGGTTAGCCTCCCCTAAATCCCTGGGAAGGTGTTGGAGCAGCTAATCCTGAATCATGCCAAATTTCCAGGAAATTCATCAGGAGTAGTCAGCATGGCTTCACCAATGGTCATGACAGGTCAGAGTGTACCTTCGGCACGTTCGTTGATGGCACAAAACTGGGGCGAGTAGCTGATCTCAATAGTGATCCCTCAGGCAGCAACCCAGTCCATTTTATTTATTTGTCTTAAAGCAAGAAACCTAGACTGAGCAGAGCAATTACAATTATGGGTAACGATGGAACATCAGGAAAATAGAGACCATGAGCTGGCAGCTTTGTCATACAAGTACAGAGGAAATATTTAATATTTTCTTCTATCCCCAAATCTTTATCTGGTTATATATTTTCTCCTATGCAAGTGACACACATTAAAAATTTTGGTTATGTATATCACTGTAGCTGATGCATATTTTAAAGAATGAGAGCCAAGTTTACCTTTGGTTTAGGTTCTGTGTTTTCAAAAGACATGCAGTATGGACAAATAAGAGCTACCCCTTTCTGTGCTGCATTCAATGCTGGCATTTCATCTGAAGCACTTCTATTTACAGCTGTGCTGCTACTCATGCAGAAGCTATAACATTCAAGGTCATGACTCATAACAGAGAAGATCAAATTTCCCATCAAATCCTTTACCAGTGTCTGCCAGTAAGTCCCATTACTTGTTTTACTGTTTCAGAAGCTCTCTCCCTTTCTAAGCACAAAGGAAATATACCTCAGTCCTTTTCAGGCTTTTCTTCTTTCTGCTTCCTCTGAGATCTCTCAGACTTCACACAGCTGATGATATCTTTCTCAGACTAGCAGACACATATCTCTTAGTAAAACTGCCAGCAGCAAATGTCAACTATTTTCTTTTATCAATACTAAGATGGTCCCTAACAGCTTGGTTTAGTTTCTTGGTTCTTAGCTGTAGTTGAGAACTGTAGCTGTTAATGATAATGATTTATGTTTGTCTAGTACTGTTCATCTAGCTGCATCTAGCAGGATCCAAAAGTGTTTTATCCGATCAACAAAACGTGTAGAGGGAGCTCTGTGCCTACTACTGAAAGAGAGAACACTGAAACTAAATGAAAGTAGGAAAGAATTCACACAGGCACCTCGTACCTTCCTCTGTTTTGATAGCTGGGAAATAATATTGTGGATCACGGCTATCACAGGCTCCCAAGAGCTGTCTCATGCAACTATTATGTACCTTTATAGCATCTCTTCATCATTACTGAAGGAACAAAAGCCAGTTAGGGGAAGGAAATGTGAGGTTGAAAATAAAGGGAGAAAGCAAAAAACTAGTGTCAAGAGAAACTTTCAGTAGAAGAATAGTGGGTACCTTGTTTAAGGCAGTGGAAAACTTGCCACTGTTATTCCATCTCTGGGCTGGGGTCTGAAATTCAAGAGAATGATTAGATTATCAAAGAATATTCTGAGTTGGAAGGGACCCAATAGGATTATCAAAGTCCAATTCCTGGCCCTGCACAGCACCATCCCCAAGGTTCACACCATGTGCCGGAGAGCATTGTCCAAATGCTTCTGCAGCTCTGTCAGGCTTGCTGCTGTGGCCGCTTCCCTGGGGGGCCTGTTCCAGTGCCAGCCAACCTCTGGGTGAAGAACCTTTTTCTAACGTCCAACCTGAACCTGGACACAACTTCAGGCCATTCCCTCGGGTCCTGTCACTGGTCACCGGTCACCAGAGAGAAGAGATCAGTGTCTGCCCCTCTTCTTTCCCTTACAAGGAAGCTGTAACTGCAATGAGGTCTTCCCTCTGCCTCCTCTTCTCCAGGCTGAACAGACCAAGTGACCTCAGCTGCTTCTCATACATCTCCCTCTCAAGGCCCTAGAGCATCCTCATAGCCCTCCTTTGGATGATCTCTGAGAGCTTTTATCTTTCTTATATCGTAGTCCCCAAATTATTAAAAAATATTCTAGTGATAATGACAAGAATTGTCAGACAACATTTTTTAAATTACAATTATTCATAGTTATGAATTTGGCACAAAAGGAGAAGCACTTTAGTAGTAGTTATAGGTATTAGTAAGAGTAATATTAGTTCTAGCCAGAAAGTCGAGAGACATTGCAGAAGAGAGACACCAGGTACTCAAAATGCCATTTAAAAGGGGCAAGAAACTATGACAAATGCAGTAATAGAAACAGAAGGAGAGTGCAATTCAAGTCCAATGTCTTTTGGATACATAAGGGAAAAATAATCTGTGCTACCATTTGGAATCTCACCTATTACTACTCTGAGAGAAGAAGAAAGGTTATTGGGTGGAGAGAGTGATTATGGGCCATTAACATAATGTATCCCTGGAAAGATCAAATAATCTCTTAGGCTACATCTGCAGAAGTATTTCCAACAGTAATGCGATTGCCCGAGGCACTGCTGAGACCATACCTGTAAAGGCTCACCAGTCCTACAAAGGAAAGTTGAAACGGGACCGAAACTTTGCATCACTGGTCCAAGAGGACTTTAAAGGGAGCATAGGGGCTCTTTCTGAGGAAAAATAAAATCGCTTATTTTGCCTAAAATAACTCATGTTACTCCACTCACAGGATCTGAAAAAAGATACCCTTTGTTTCAAGAAATGGAGAAAGGAGGAAACACCTAGGAGAAAGAAAATATTGAAGTAAAATGGATCTAAATCAGATATGAACAAATGCAGGCTCTGAATCAGAAAAAAAACATTTCTGAAAACATACCAGATAAAAAAAGTTTCAGATCAAGCAAAAACACTTCTGAAAGGAAAATACCATGTAGCCATTGACCTTAGCAGAGTCTGAATTCAGTAGTTCAGGATGTCAATCCCAATAGTCATTACCAATACTGCTGTTATGGAAATACGAGCTGATCACCAGGAGACACAGAGACCAAACACAAAGAAATTATCAAAAAGCTGCAAGTGGCCACATGTCAAAACCAGAAATCCTCTATGTCCCTGACCTTTGCCTGCAGCAAATGCAAAGCTCCTCGACAAGTGAAGCCTTGTTATGACGTCGTGCAAGCCGCAAGCCAACTATTTCACTAGATGTGACCATACCTCTCAGAAGTCAATGCAGTCACAGACCCTCAGCACTCAGTTTGGAACTGCCTACCTATTTCATGCTCAGATGTTGAGGGTTCTTTTAAGTAATTTTTGAGTTTTACTCAGGAGTACAATAGGTTGGGAATTTTTAATGGCTAAAATGAAACATGTATATAGTCAAAATGAAGTCTCTAATAATAGCAGTACTATCAATTATAACAATAATAATAATAATTCTGTTGAGTTAATGTAGATTTGGTGGAATTTTCAGGTATTTTCCAGGCTGAATGAGGGTTAGAAATAGATGTTGGCTCTGAGAAAACTGTCATGGGACTGCAAAATTTTCATGACCATCTCTAATTTACCTTGATCTGAAGTGACCATTAAACTACTTACCTGGAACACTAACATTTAGCATCCTGCTTGCTATAATATAAAGCAATACAGAAATCTCAGGGCAAGTTTCAACAAGCCATACATTTGCAGTTCTTTCTCTCAGGACCAAAAGCCCCCAAAATCCAACAACATAAAGCTGTGGGGTTTTTAACCTGAATTAGCATCTCCGATGTTGTTCACAGTGTGACACCAGTGTTTTCTCTGGTTTGTCTGAGGGAGTGAGATGAGACAGTGATAATCAGTGAGGCTTAGGGGATGAACAAGCAAACACTGATGCCAAAACAAATACTTGTGAAACTAGAACCTCAAACTTACTCTGAAATTATTGTTTTTTCGCACTGCTGCTTACCTATCCCTCTAGCTTTTTCATCTGTTTCTATCTTATTTGCTTGAAAGTGTTCCTCAGCAGGACTGAGGCACATGCAATATTTATAAGTACATCTCTTCTTTAGAGATAAAATTTTGTTTCCATTAGGGGGAAAAAAATATGAGCTGGGAATACTTGTGACCACGAACAGTTGTTATTTCTGAAAAGTACTTCTTTCCTTGAATAAGACAATCAATTATTATGAAACAAAATATCTATCTGTGATTTAATTTGTTAGCAGGTTAAATGAAAGAAAGTGTATTCCCATCTAATGTTTTCACAGGATGTAAACACACATGGGTCACTTGCAATTGTTATTGGGACTTTAGAAACTTACAGTCAATACTTTTTTTTCCAGTTCGTGGATTTTATTTAATGAATTGAAACCATTTTAGACAAGGTAATGTTAGTCTCAAGACAGATAATTCTTCTACTTTAACCAGCATAGGGAAAAAAAAAAAAGAAGCAAACATGTTAACTCTCAAATCCATCTCTATTTTGCACACTTCAGAATGAAGGTAGACTGAATTTCTTGATACTTTATCTAATTTAAAGATTAAATGTGAAACACGAGTTCTCTGTAGGTATAGAATTATTGTTTCCTTGCAAAGTACTCTTGTTGCTTGCTGAGTATAAGGTAATTTCAGAATAGTAAAGGACTGTTGATTTGCAAGCTAAATAATTATTTTTTTCAGTCCTGTATTTAACAAAACACAAGCCTGAGTGATTACATTCTGCCTACTTAATGTTCCCCTATACTTACAGTAATAAGGAGTTTGAAGCTGATCTTGCTCATTCAAGTGTACATCAACATAGCAGTGATTCCATCTGCCCATGGAGTTAGGCAAAAGAATAATTTTTTTGTAAAGGACATTTAAAAAAGCTCTTTTTTTTTTTCCTTTTCTTTTCTGAACATTTGCCTGAGAGGTGGTTGCATTTGAATGGCAGGTGATTCACTCCTTCTGGTTTTAATCATTCTAATGAAGGAAGGATACCTTTGCTGTTGCTATCACCAGCATGATTTTCAGTTACTGTAAACAGATAAATACAGGAATATTAAATTATCGTTTTTAGTGCACTGTCAGAATAAAAAGCTGGTATCTATAATAGGGAAATTTTACTTTAAGTCTGTTATAGGTGCCTGAAATGCCTTACTTTCTACCTCCTTAAATAATTCAGAGCTGCAGTTGCCTCTGCTATTGTGCTGTGTATCCAAGTGCATTTAACAGTTGCCACAACCTACCTTAAAGCTATTGAGATCATTTCCAAAGACATGGGGTGAAGCACAGTTCAAAGAAAGCTACTCTGACTTATTCCCTTTTCCCTTACCTTTAGCTCAGCTGTAAGTAAACGTGACTTGACTTAGAGAGGAGGGGACAAATTGTCTGATGGTCTTTCCTGTGGGGGACACAGAGATCGATATGTGAGAGTTCAGATCATATGATTTTTTTAAAGACCTTTAAATAATGCAGTCTTGTTTTACTTGTCTGGTTGAGCACAGTGCACTGACAATCCATTTTCTCCTTATAATAGAGCTAATGGCAACTGGAAATGACAACCTCAAAGTTAAGTTAGTGTAACATTGTGTCACTTTTTGTGAGAACAATGTTAATTAACACATCACTTTGCACCATGATGGAAAAATACTGTTATTAATTTCAGTAAAACCTCAATCCATGATGTTAGCTAAATACAAGAGGTGTGTCCTTTTTAGTACTGATTATTTGACTAAAGATTAAGTGGAAAAGAGGAGTTCTTTGTATTTTTGTTAAAATTCTTGGAAACTGACCTGGATTTTGACTGGAAGATTCATTAATATTCATTTGTATATAATTGCCTTAATTTTAGTGATAATGACTTCAGTTACCAACTGTGTGATTGATGGGACTTGTGTCTTCTCTCTGAAGGAGATGAGCTAAATAAAAAAGTAGAAACTTGCCATTCATGCATGATATTTTTAGCTGCCTTTAATTACAAGCTAGCTAAATAAGCATGCAAACCTTGCTATGATTGATAGGATCTCTATGCTGTAGTGATTATTTTACTTGAAGTTAGAAAGTGCTTGAATCAACTGAGTTCTAAAATTAACTGGAATCTCTATCTCAAAGAAGCCTCAACTCTTACTGAAATTAGGAATGAAGAAACAATTAAATACTTTGGCTGTTCTGAATGCATGCACACCCCCTCTCTCTCTCTCACTCAGACAATAATCTTCATAGTCATCTGTGAAGGTACCACCTAGATGGGCTTTGTGTGTCCCAACTAGATAGGAACCAATTGTCCTTTCCTGCAAAGAAATCCCTGTGTTTTCAAAACAGTTTCATTCTTCCCCAGAATGGAACATGGCCTTCTAAGCTTCTAGCAACGAAAAGCAAGACCTACAAGACACACTCAAGATTCTATTTGTTGTCATGCCAGGCAGTCGATATCTCTGCTTTGGCATTGTCCCATTTTTCAGAGCAATACTCAAACAGAGAAATCTAAACCTCATAACCCTCCTCTTGCATCTTCCGTTATCAGTTATATCTTCCCTAGAGCAAGTGCTTAGCAGAACCAAATCAGCTGAGTTTGCTGCTGCTTATTTCAGTGCCCTGGCCAAAAGCTATTTGTCATTTAGATAAGAAAAAAAAGTATATTTTCTTATATACTCTCAACAGAAACTCTACCATGCTTCTGAGGCTAGTGTTGAAATTAATGAATACCCTTTCATTATATTACACACATAGGAAGTGAATGTATGATGGTCTTACTATCATTTGTTAGGCTCAGTCTTTGTGCAGAAGGCGACTTGCAAAAGCACACTGAAACAGAGTGCAGTATCGTAGAAAGCTGAATAATTTCTCACAGTAATGATACGTTTTACTGAAATTATTTTCTTGGTGATCAGGACTATTTCTCATTATTCATTTGTCATTTAAAAACATATACTGTTCATAAAGTCCAAACTAAATTTATGTTGAGAGTGGTGCTAGAGAGGGGATTAGAACTTCAAAAGAGTGATTTCTTAATCCAGAATGACCTACATTTTCCTTCGCTTACTTTAGGGAAACTATTCCCAAACAATGTTATTTAATAGCCTTTTTAAAATTGTATTTCTCTGGGACTCTATGAATAGCTCTTCCTGTGAGTTCCTTGGCTGATGCTATGGTTGCTGGAAGATACACTTAGGAAATCCCTTTGTATATGCAGTGTGGGTGTGTCTTATACCAAATTTCTTGTGTTGTGCTGTAGCTCTTTCTCTGGATGTGTTCAGTATCAGCAGAAGGAGGATGACTGCAGACTGCTTTTGTCCATAGTACGGTTTTACCCCAAAATTTTTGAAATTACAGGCAACCACCTACAGACTGGAGAAAACCCATTCAGCTCTGTTCTAATGAGCGGTACAGGGGGACATTGCAACATCAACATTGTATTTTCTGATCAGCAAAATCACATTGATGAAAACACTATAGAAGCATTGCACAATAGAGAAAAGGCAAAATATCCTTGTTTACTTCTCTGAATGGAAGCACTGACTATATCGTATCATAGTGGTGAGAGTTGATTGATATACGTGGCCCAGAGAGTTCACAGCCAGCACAGGCTGTACTGTGCAGCTTCCCCTACAAAAGCCACTTGCTTTGTACTGATTGCCCTGTCTTAGCTGTCGTTTCATTATTACGTTGTGATAAACCGTCACTTTTTTTTTTTCATTTAAATAAAGGCAAAATGGATAGGGATAAGCAGCTCATAAATTATTTGTTGTTTTATCCTTAAAACTTTTATTTATTAAATTTTTTATTTATTAAACAATTAAATAAAATATTATGTTGCTAATAGCCTCAAAGACAAGAGCAATTAGCAATGAAAGCTGTTTACAAGCTGATTTATCTCAGTAAATACCAGCTTGATATTCAACTGCAAATGCAATTATGGCATTTTCATTTCTCTTCATTATTTCTCTACCTATCACTTGCCTGTACAATTTCAGGTATATTCAATAGTGGTCAATGGAACTCTGCCAATTTATTTCAGCTGCAGATCTGGCCCTAAATGTCTAATGCTGACTCACAATATGTCTCAGTCCTTTGAAAGACAGAGAATCAGCTGTCAATGCAACTTGAAGCGAAGTGGTACGAACATTTTACACTTCTTGGGTAGTGGCCATCAGTATGGAAATGTCAGGGTTTGAGCAGGTATACCAAAGGTTTCTGAGGGTGTCTGGACAGCTTCTGAACAGTTCCAAATTCTCCTGAGGCTATCAAGCTGAGAACCTTCTGTCATACTATTGTTAACATTTATTTCAGTTGGGAAAAATAAGACAAAACATCTAGTCTTCTAAGACTGAGGAAAGTAATTCCATAAATATGAGCCTGAAGAGATTTCAAAAGTGTATCTGAACATACTGAATTAATTTCTTTTCCTCTCTGACCATTTTTAACCAAGTCATCATAAACATGTCTAAGAATTAATATTTAATTGAAGGTTTAGATCACTGAACTGATCCCAGTTTAACTAAAACTCACTTGATCTAGTTGTATAATTGGCTCATGTCCAGCCTCTCATTCGCCAGCAGCCTCAAGTCCTTCCTGGCAGTGCTGCCCTTGATCTCCTCATCCCTCAGCCTGGATTGGTACTGGGTGTTGCCCTAACTCAGGTGCAGCACCTTGCACTTGGCTTTATTAAACCTCATGAGATTATTCCCAGCGGCCATATTTTTTATTTGTCTCCCCTTAATTATGACACACTAACATTATAAATGGATAAATGTCTATTAATGAAGCTGCTAAATGAGTGTCCTGCAGCCTTAAGGTGGCTAAAATAAGTACATGTAGGCAACTTCAGAAAATTGTTCCAAGAGTTGCTCCAAATAGTTCACTGACTTGACTAAGATAACAGCTTCTAAAGATAGGATGGTGCCAGATAGGATAGCCACAATGTGAAAGTCGTGTTTCCTTCACATTGTGAAGGGAAAAAATAGGGGCATCTGTGGCTGTTCAAGCTTTACAACGTGCCTAGTCCACCTTTTCTACAGACACAGCTGCGAGGTCTGAACTCATGACAGCATCCTGATCTTTAAGTCATGAATTTTCGTACTCTGGCAGATCTTTCTTGTCTTGTAAACACATAAACATGGTGCACAGTCTACCACTGACATCGAGAAGATGAAAAGTGCTCTAGTAAATCATGAAACCGAGAAGGAGGAAACCACAGAAAGTAGGTTGTGCTTGAAATTAAATGAAATTTTTCATACATATTATGTGCCAAGCATTTTCACAGACTCACAGAGGGGATGAGAAGGTAAGGAACATCTGGAGGCTGTGTCATCCAGCCTCCCTGTTTAAAGCAGAACCAGCTAAAGCAGGTTGCTCAGAAATGGACCTGGTTGGGTTTTGAATATCTGAAAGAATGTGTGGCGATGACACAACATCTCTGGGCTGTCTGTTCCAGTGTTTGACCGCTCTTACAGCAGGAGGTGTTTGCTTGCGTCTGCAGGCCATTGCATGTTTCCACGAAAAAATATCTTAAGTTTCTTTCTCATCTCCTGTAGCTTCATTTGACAAACCTAAGCTGTCATACTGGAAAAGCCAGTAAGAAGTCATTTCCTGCTGTCCTCTCATGATACTCATCTTTCCGACAATTCCCCACCATATTCCCCAAAGTCATCTCTTTTCCAGGATGATTACACATGTACTACTCAGCTGTTCCTCTAGAGAAGATATTCCATACAGCTGTGGTAAGTTTTTTTCCTTTGTACTTTTCCACTTCTATCATATTCTGTTCACACCCCCAGGTCATGGGCAAATAATAAATTTATACAGTGGAATATTTTGTTCTATATACATTTATTGATAGGTACAGTAGTTGTCTTTTCAAATGCTTCCAACACTGGTCAGACAACCACATTCTATTGATAAATCAAGCCCTAAATCTGAAAGCAGTAACACTTTAATTTCAGATTTTAATCTAGAGGATTTTACTCAATTGAAATAATAAGCTAAAAGCCATCATGATACACCAGAAATATCAGTGAGGAGATATTTTCTATGTTTTTTCTATTATTTTTCACAATAATTTTGTTTTTCCCTCTGCCCTCATGTAAGAAAAGAACACACAATAAAGAGCAATTCCTCAGTAAGTTTTTGTGTTTCTTTAGTCACTATAGTGCCTGAAAAAGGTTCTCTGCTGACTGAGGAATGCGTTTATTCATGAAACAGTTAAAACCCATAACCCCTTGTCTTGTCACAGCTTTTCCACTGCTAAGGGCAAGGCAAACCCCCACAGGCCTCAAATTTTATGTTCATCTTTATACATGACTATGGGTCAGCTAAGAAACATATTTCATATCTTCTTACCCTCTGATCTTTGATCTTTTTCTCTTTAAAGTGTGATGCAAATGATTAAGATCTAAGAGAAAAAGCAGCAATTAGATAGAAACCAAATGTCAGTCAAAGTGATGAGGGAATATATTCTATATTTTTCAGCTAAGAAAAACAGCCTCGATATATCACAGAACTGTGGCATTATGTTTCTGGAACTCTCTTCTTCTTAAAGCAAGCCTGCCTGAGGTGCTTGGTTAATTATTCTGCTGGTTCAGAAAGCCTGCGGAGAGCCTGGGTACTTGTGTACTCATTCATCCCTAATTATTAGATTCAGAGTTGGATGCTAGCTAATTCTACTTGTGTACAAATCCCTCCAAACAGATTTGAGCCCTAACACTATATAAAAAAACACAAAGAACATATAAATAAGCTGCCAACCATGTGAAAATCAGCAGACCAGGGGAGTAAGAAGACCAAAACTGGCAACACCACAACATGAAAAACAAGATTTTACTGAACATCCAGACTGGAATTCTGCAACTAAATTGATGGATGCTCTGGGAAAGTCAGAAAGCAGGAAAGCAGACTGCAGTGGGCTTCATAATGCCACAAACACCCTTAAACTTTGAGAGCTGGTTGCTAAAGCTCCATTCAACACCAACATAAAAAGAACTTGCGTGATTCAAAGGGGATGCCTTGTTGTGGGGAGATGGTCCACGTGTCAGTGAAGTTTTACCAGTCATTATTGTAAGTATTGGAGATGAGGATGGATCTGTGAAGTTCCATATATGCATTTTTAATCACTACTAGCTTAGCAGGCACATTCCTTCTTCCAGAGACGAAATACTTGCAAAAACCCCAAAAAACAAAGTAAAATCATAGGTCCTGGTTCATTCTTCTTTGTATTTTGAAACTTAACTGTTACTTAACCTATTAGATATCCAAAGATTCCCCTCATGGTCTAGGGAAAAAGATGAGTAATTGAAGGGATCAGTTCAGTCCATCTAGGACCTGGATCAGCCTCCAGAGAGGTTGTCTCCTTGGGGCTGTAGGAGGTACTAACAGTGACCATTCATCTTGGTTTGTCTGCCTCAATGCATAAAATAAATAGAGCTCCATGTGGAACATAGACTACAATTTGAAGAGAGCATCTGCACTCATTTCTTTCTTCAGGATGAATCAACATTTCTTTATTTTCTTACTGAGAAGATTATTGAAACTATTAAGTTTTTTCCTTTTTTTCAGAAGGATAATCAGGCACTATACCTAAATCCATCAGCAAAAGGAACAGGTTTTAAGAATAAGGCACAACAGCAACACTACTGCTTAATGTGAATTGTAATTGTAGAATTAAGTAGATAACAGCAGCATATGAAAATAACATAGGATTTATTTCTGTTTTATTATAAAACTAAAGTATTCCATCTGATGAAGTACAAATAGTTGGTAATTTTGGTCTTAAAGTCTCCAGTAAAATTGAGAAAACACTGTCTCCCAGTTTATAAATATATATAAAACTTAATCCAATCCAGAGGAATCATGCATCAACCTAGATTTCTTTTTTTTTTTTTTNTGGAAAAACAGAATTTAAACCAATTTCCCACTCTAGCTTGAAAGTCAGACCATCACATTTTAATCATACACACATTTTAATGGAAAATTCCTATAGAAACTATTGAATCCTGTCCTGAAATTTGTGTGGCAATATTAATTTTGCAGGGAAAAAATACAATACTAACAATATAAAAGGCAAATAAAAGTGAAAAATGCATCCAGGTTCAAATTGACTTCTGAAAAATGAAGCCTAACACTCCATGAATGGAGGCAGAGGTCTGTAGCCATGGCATAAATATCTGTGTGTCTGTTAGTGCTTGCTAAACTACAAAGAAACAGATAAGGATAATTGGGGAAATAAGCAATATAACCGTGCACTTTTCCCTCTTCATGAATACACACGGGTGATTTCACCTGAAATATTTTGAGTAGCGATTGGATGTAATTGTCTCCATAAAGCTTTCAAAAAGTAAAGATGCCAGTTTGGACTAAATGGAAATAAATAACTAGTTTATATATAAATATGTATGTACATATGTGGAATTTTATGAGGAGAAAGATATTTTCTAAGAGCACTGCTTTGAATAGCTTTATGGAAAGTTGTTGTATATTGGTGTAGTTATACTGATTTACATCTTATAAGAGCCTGTTATTCTGTTCTATTCTATTCTAATGCCTACATGGAAAAAGTGTACAAATCAGCATTTGCTATCTTCAGAAATATCCTATTCAGCCACAGGAAAAAAGCTATCACCTGTCAAGATCAGATTTCTTATCACAGGTTTTCATAGTATGAAAATAACTATATAACTTAATGTATATTTCTCACTGAATCAGAGGCCAAAGAACAATTTTAGCATCCATCTGTGTGAAGAAAATCTCTTCTCCCCTGGACCATGACCTCAGCCCAGGCACCACTGTAGCGTGCCCTTTGATGAGTGAGACTCCAAATGAGAAGTGCTGGAGGCTGTGTTGATGAGGATTGCGCTCTGTAACTTATTTATGAGACTTTTTGTATGTAGTAAAGGGCAAAAAATAATGAAACGTAATGTTGTTGTGTTTCATTCATTTATATAGTTTTTCATAGACTCTGAAAGAACTTTCAAGCAAAGGCTAAGCCTCACATCTGAAGAATGAGGCAATGAAAACAGTCAAAACTGCAAACTAGGACCAGCATTCGACAGCACTGTTGTAAAGTGAAAAAAAAAAAAGAAAATACATTATTTGCTCTCTCCATCTTTAACCCTGCCACACTGAAACATCATAAGTACTAATGAGGCTGCAGGTGAAGGCAGGGAATATGAAGTGCATTCCCATCTGTTTCTCTTGCAAGCCTTCTAGCCAATTTCAAACAAGTCACCTCTCACTGTGTCTCTTTCTGCATTTTTAATTTTGGGCACAGTGACACTAACTTAATTTTCAAGGTACTTTGAAATCTTTCAATGAAAACCGGACCATTAGAGATACATATTCTTATTGTTTTATTCCTTTCTAGTACTTCAGATTCTCCATCATCCAGAGTATCAGAGACCATTTTTTTACATACTTTAACTCCACTTACCATCATTTGACTCTGTCTGCAGATTCTCCTTGTAATAAATGAGTTGATTGGATAAAGATATTTTTAGCACAAAAATCTTAGCAAAAAAAAGAGGCAAAAATTCTATTTTGCCATGCATATATGTTTCTATTTATACATGCATAAGTAAATGTATATAGAAATATATATAATATATTTTTATGTATATTTGAAGATTATTTTCATTGTTCAGAGAAACATAAAAATCTTTTTATGACCATGGAATAGTGTTCATTCAATTTCTATTTGGTTGTTAGATCATAGCGTAAAAAGGCCCTAACAATAACACTGTAACAAAGTAAAATGAAATCCTCATCTGTTTTGCGTGGAAATATTTTTTAAAAACTCCACTACTTAACTTTTTTCTTCAAAGTACTAAATATATTAATTGCCTAAAAATGTAAAGGGTTTGATACTTTCATTCCAGCAAAGTTCCAACAAACTTTTTCTCAAGTCCAGATCAAGTTTCTAAAGATGTCAAATCCCTCTCTTTTATGTTAAACTTCTCCTCTGACTTTGGCTTCAAGGAATTAAGCAGACAAATGTGAATAAGAAACAGGGACAAAAAAACTTTATATTGCAAATCCAAGTGTAGACATTGGTAACAAGAAAGAAAATGCCAGGTCCTAATGTTGGAGTATTCATAACCGCCTGAACTAAACCTGTAGTTTCAATCCTACTGGCGCAATGTCTCAGTAAGGTTCAGGATGAAGTTTCCAATAAGCTCCACCTGTCCTTTGTGCCCTGGGATCATCAGATAAACCAGGGCACATTGTCACCTATGGGCTCTGTGTGAGGTTCAGGACATGTGGAGGAATTCATTGCATTGTTTTTTTTCATTGCATTGTCCAGGATGTGACATCCTGATGAATTCATCTCTGACCATCTTCATCTCAATGCAGAGTTTGCACTTTTTAAAAAGCCACCTCTTAAAGCTTTACATGGACTACATTCAGGGCTGTGAAATAGTTGTAGACCAAATATAACAGAAATAAGGCACAGAAAGGCAAAATCTGCAGCATTGCTGCTTGTTCTCTCAGACACAATGGCTGCAGATGAGCAAACAGCTCAAAGTGCAAATTAATGCAGTGATATCTTCCGTAACAACCATGTTAAAAACATCAGTGCTGAAGTTCTTGCTCTCATTTTCATAGCACATCGATCAAAGCAGGAGCACCATATCTTTTTCAGTGGACACAATCTCACATGTACATTGATCCCTACATTTTTTTAACCATAGTGTTCAAAAATTATTTCCTGATTTAATTTCAGAAACAGAATGACTATAAAATACCATCTTGCAGATAATTGTGAGAATTTATTTGGTTAGGTTAACATTTGTGCTTCCATGTACATGTGTGACAGAGAATTACTAGAATCAGCCCTGCAGATCACATTTTTCTTTGTTTCAATTCAGCAAAATCACATCGATTGCAGCTCTACTGATTCCAGTATTTTGTGGGATGTGACTATTATGGCAAGATGTTGTCTGTTTGTTAAAAATTGTGGGATTTATTTAAAACCTCGGGATATAATCACAATACTGGAAAATTCAGGGATGAAAAAAAGGGAAAGATGTAGGAGATACATGGATTTCAATAAGCAGGTAATTCAATAACTCAAGAGAAACACCTGAATTGTTTGGTGACTCTTATGGAATACATCACTCAGACTGCATTCTAATAAGAAAAAAAGAAACCTACCCACTGAACTAGTAGAAATGTTCCTTTTGAATTACTCATTGTTCTTGCAACTGTAATTGAAGTTTCCTTCTCCTTCTTTCTTCTGTTCCTTTTCTTATTTGTCTCCCTGTGATTTCCACCCACTTAGCAAGGTCATGACATGTGGCTTACAGCAGGACTGGAAATTAGACTCAGACTTTGAAGAATCAGGCTGAATAAGATACTCAGAGAGGCTAAAAGACTTTTTCATCCTACTGTTTCCTTAAAGGGTATTCTTTAAATTTGCTCTCAGTAGATTTCACAGTACGCAGATAAAATTAGCTGCTTTCCATGATTGTCCATAAAAGGAAAAACTGGGAAA
>VZTA01003467.1:26575-37817 GCA_013398855.1 Mohoua ochrocephala
TAATGTCATGCAATGCAATGAAAATACTCTTTCTGTTTCCCTTTGCATAGAGGCAAAGGGAATTTCATCATTTGAAGACATCACCAGCATTCAGGAATGTGAAACCAACCACAGGTCAACAGTCGCTATCTAATCTACAAGTTCCATCATCTCAGGTCTCTTGATATTTTCATCAGCCTCATCATGTGTCTGAATAAAAATGAGCAACAAGTCTACCAGAAGGTAACTGGAACAAGATATAATCTGTAAAGAGGATTGGGGAAGAAAAAGAGAAAAGGGAGCATGTAGAGCAGATATCATAGCAGTCAGGTAGAGGAATTTCCCATTAATTCTTTTATCCTAAAACCCCCCTTTAATTCAATCCTGCCTTTTAAAAATTAGCAGTTATACTTTTCTGCACAGTCCAACAAGAAAAATAAGTACTTGTCCCTCTTCCTAAGTTAAAGATTGTCAGAATTGGGGAAGGAGGGGGAAGAAATGGTCTTTGTAAAGCGGGTTGAGTAACAATCATTAGGAAAGAGAACACTGGTAACTTCAATGAGAAAGCTTTGCCAAGCAATAGGAAGGAATATTCCACATTTTAATCATTGCTCTAGAATTCAGTTAAAGGGCTTCTGCAATTCTTTACCTTAGATAGTTAACTTATCTGGCTTAGAACATTTACACATTTCTTATCACTAATCTCTTCATAAATACCATTTTTTCTTGTTTTCTAGATAACCTTTGATTCAAGAGTTCTTAACGTTTTGTATAGTAATTCAGTACAAGTTGCTTATCACCTTAACACAAGCGACCCCTCAGCTGAAAATTAATTTGAAGGAAATCGCCAGCCTCTTTTTCCCTGTTCACCTGTTTGTGAATGATAAAGCAAACAAACATTCCTTGAAATACCTGTGTCTAGTGCTTAGTTCTCTTGAAACACTTTACACGCCTTAGCACAGTATCATACATCTATGATTATGCATCCTTTTAATCTAATGCATTCTTCCCACTGTGAAATTCAGTTCTTCCCAATTTAATGCACAGTTTGTTTTGCATGTAGAAGAGAGCATAGACTGAGCTGCTTCCTGTCTGACTCACAGTTACAAAATACCATTGTCTGTCTCCTGTTTCAAATGGTGAAAAAATAATCTACTTTAGCACAGATTCTGGCATGTTGACTGACTAGGAAGAACTGAGTCCAGAAACACTGGGACTGTCCCTGGTCTCTCATATCAGTCACTATGAACAAAGCTCTTGGCAATGAAAAAAAACAAACGTATATATTAAGCATGCCTTATTTTGGATCTGGAAGGCAGTAGAAAAAATTCGGCAGTGGATAATGTTGATTAGCTGTATTAAAAGAAATGTTTTAAGAAAATTGCTTGAGTGCACACATAAAGTATTTTGTTGTAGGTAAGTGCTAAGCAAACTGGGAATCAATGAAAGTATAAAGCTAAGAGAGAGTGAGTCCAAAGGAGAGCTATCAGGAGGGTGAATGGCCTTTAGGGGAAGCCACAGAAGGAGCGGCTGAGGTCACTTGGTCTGTTCAGCCTGGAGAAGAGGAGGCTGAGGGGAGACCTCACTGCAGTTACAGCTTCCTCGTGAGGGGAAGAGGAGGGGCAGACACTGATCTCTTTGTGGTGATCAGTGACAGGACCCAAGGGAATGCCCTTGAAGTTGCATCAAGGGAAGTTTAGGTTGTCTATTAGGAAAATGTTCTTCTCCCAGAGGTGATTGGGTGCCAGAACAGGTTCCCCAGAGAGCCACAGCACCAAGCCTGACAGAGTTGCAGAAGCATTTGGACAATGCTCTCAGGCACATGATGTGAGTCTTGGGGTGTCCTTTGCAGGGCCAGGCATTGGACTTGATGATCCTATTGGGTCCCTTCCAACTCAGGATATTCTATGATTCCATGACATTTTTGAAGTAATCAATTGCTTGAAAAAGTATTATCAGAAAATAAGTTATTTGCTAACTGTCATTCCTATTCTATTTTGTAACAGCATCTCAGTGTTTTCATGTGGCTTAGAGACCTAGTTTTTATAGGAATAATGCACAGCACATGCTAAGAAACTAGAAAAAACCCCGCAAAAATTTCAAATATTCAAGTTAATTAGATGAAAAGTCTTTACATAGAAATAAAAACAAAGAGAGAAAAAATTGTGATAACATTTTTGTGACAATAACAGCTAAAATTTAAATTTTGTTGGAGCATGCATGTAGATGACCTTGTCCTGACGTTTAGCAAACTAAATGAAATATAAGAAATTACTGAACTTGACATGAAAATTTGCTGGATGAGACAGCTGACGAATATTACAGATAGTGCCATGAGGGATGGATGTATTTCACAGATGGTTAAGGAGGAATTTGTGAGAAGTGGTTGAACTTCACAAATAATTGAAAGGGAGTTTTGTGAGCCTTTGGGGGACCAGTCTTGCAAGGCCAACAAAGATAGCATAATCAATAAATATTACCATGTAAGACCAAAGTGACCTAGGTAATAATGGTAGAAATAGCAAATTTGATGTAGCCAAAATGAGCCCTTTGGGAAAAACTGATTAGGGACAGGTTTTTTTAATCTCAGCAGGGACAAGGGTGAAGAAGTAAATGATTAAGGTGTATCAGGGAAAAGAAACATGGAGGAGAAGGGAGATTGAGGGAACATGTAAGCAAGTGGTTACCTCCCTGAGGCCTGCACTTGATCACTGTGCTCTGATCTCTCTTCCTGATGAATTCTATTCCAACCTATTTGTTGTGTGAATGTGGTCTCTTGTTTGTGTGTGTATAACCATGAGTGTGCACATACATACAAATATTTCCCAGCAAACTTGGGGCTGTGAAGGCCATCTAGCAGAGAAAACTGGACTCTGGTGAGAACCAAGGGAAGAGCTGAAACTGGATGAAAGGACCTTCCTAGGCACAGTGCCTGGATGGAGTCTTATTTGAGTTCTTGAAATCCTCAAATGAGTGTGGTGTGCCTGTAGGTGAGGAGAGTGAAGGACCAGTGTGCCCTCCACCAGTGAACCAGAAGTCTAGTTAGCCAGGAAGGAGGAATAGTAATGGACTGTCTGTGTTGTTCATGGTTTATAGAGGTGTCTGTTAAGTGCATATTTCCTTTGTATACGTGTGTATTTACACCTCTGTAACACGGGCTCAGCTCTGCTTTTCCCTGCACCTAGGACTGGGGATAACCAGCAGATTCACATCTATCAAACTGAGATGGGATGCATTGCCTAGACCCTATAGTGCAGTGGAACTGACCTTCCTTAAAAAAATGTAAAGTATGAAACATTTACTTAATGTTCCACATAATAGTTTACCCAGGTCTGATAATGGATAAATGGTTGTACAAAATCAATATAATGTGCTATGCCCTTCAGAAGAAAATAAAAAACTGATGAATTACAGGTAAGCAGTGACTGATATATACATCCGCCTCATAGAAAAGAAATACAGCTGAAAATATAAAAAACTTTCAGAAGTCTGCAAAATTAATTCCAAACCCTACTTCTTTGTAATAGATTCATAAATAGCACAGGTGTCAAGTATTTGATTCTCAGGAAGAGCAGCTAATATAAACTAACAGTGTTGAACTGAAAATGAAGCTTCACCTTTCTCCTACCTCCTAGCTATATATCTATATGGAGAGGTGAAAACTTTGTATACAAGGCAGATTGAGTCATCTGATTATGATGTTTAGGAATATGACAATAAATAGCAATGGTTGACTGCATGAGCCAGGACTATGGATTATGAAAGTAGTGGTGAAATAATATTTTTGGTGTTTTGCTTTAATTAACTTAACTCTCTCTTGTATCATAAAATCACCCTGAGGGTTTTTAGTTGTGTTAACCTGAACTTTGAAACAAACACCTTTACAAGGCTTTGAAGGCTGATCTTCATCGTTAAAATTAATTTTAAATTTTAAAAAGTGGGGTTTTTTTTAAAAAGCACCTAATTGACCCAGACCAAGTTTTTCCAAAAGGTGAACTCCCTACTGATTCCAGGGAATGATATTAAAATCTATTTTGTTGCATTTTCTTAGACTGTAAAACAACTAACTTGGTCACTCCAGAGAGCACAGATATGTACAGCTTTGGTTGTAACTGGCCTGCTTTTTCTGCTTTTGGGGGTTGCTATGGATGCTGGATTTTGTTTGACACGGGCATGTGTCCTTACAATAAATTTAAAATAACTGAGTTATGTTCTCAGACATATCAGCTGGACAAACTCTGCAAATATGTTCATATCCATAAAGGGACTCTTGGGACTTATGGTGTGGTTTTCTTACAACAGTAAAATTTGATGAGTTTTACATTTTTAATTCAACGTTGAGAAAGGTTTATGCAATTGGCCTTCCCTTAGCTCAAGGCTTTATGAAGTTTTATATGTATTAAAATATTCCTTTCTGTAATGTTAAGATATATTCTGCTTGTGCTATTATTTNCTTTTTCTTTATTACTGCACTGTATTCTTCCTAAGATATTTTTAAGAAGGTTTTCAGGGTAGATCTCTTTCTCTCTATAAATCAGTCAGGCATAGAATTACCAATAGGAACTAAAGGGATTTCATCCCTTCTACATTAGCATTGCTCCCTCGATAGCTGGTGTAATTTGGCTTTTCAGCCTTCCCCTATTTGGAGCAGGTCTGAAGCATTCCTAGATTGTGCTTACAACTTTCTCTCTATAAATATATACATATAGATACATAATTTGTTCAATGACTGTATAAGATGATGATAGTGGTGAAGCACTGGAACAGGTTGCCCAGATGCTTCTCGATGCTCCATCCTTGAAACTGTTCAATACCAGGTTGTATGGGGCTGTGAGTAACCTGGTGTGGTGGAAGGTGTCTCTGCTCGTGGCAGCGTTGTTGGAACTGGATGATCTTTGAGGTTTTTCCGATCCAAACCATTCCATGATTCTGTAAACACTTCAAATGTATCACCATCCTAACTTAGTGACTGATACATGTGGAAGATAACATCCTATAAGTATAACCTCTATCAAAAATATCACAATTCTAGAGGTCTGTGCTTTGAAGTTGATTATCTAAGACTGTTTTCTTGCTGCTATCCCCATGTATAAATAAGTCTTCCACACACTATTGGGATATACCATAAAAAAAAAAAAAGTCAGTGTAATTAAAACAGTGAATGCTTCCTATTTCAAATAATATTACATTATCACTTTAAAAACATCTGATACATTACAGAAAATAAAACACAGTGCATGGGTATTTAACTGCACAAAGACTGAATACAAGTGTGTTGCCTACTTTCAGATTCACCAGTGAACTATTGCTTTCCTTATGCCAAGTACAGCTGAGTAATTGATCAATGAATACTACTGAGTGAATAAACAGAAAATGCTGTGTGAGCTGATGGGAAAGAAAATGCCTGAGGAAAAGTCCATTCTTTTGTATCAAAACCTACTAGGAACTGCTGTTTTACTGATCTATGCTTGTACATCTCTGGAATTCTAGCTGGGTAAAGCAATTTTGATGTCTGTATTGCCATAAATAAAGATTGCTTTTTTCCCACAGCTATTTGTTTCCCTACCCTGTCCCTTTTGAAATGGTTAAAGGCCATAACTGGGAAGGGATTATGATCTAATGTTTAGTTGACCAGAAGAGAAGGTGTATCCTGTTTCCCTGTGAAACATAACAGTATTAAAAAAATACAAAGTCATAAATCAGCTTCCCCTATCATTCCCTCCCGCATCTGTCTATAGAAGTCAATAAGACTTAGGTTTCAAGGGCTGGATTGCAATAAGGAATTAAGTGGGTAATTGTGACCCTGCCTAGCCCCAGTACTAAAAGTCCATAGATAGGTTTTCTTTTGTTTCTGTTCCTCTGAAGGCAACAACTTCCTGACATCACACCCATCTCACAGTTCGGTCCCTGAGGGTTATGTGGAAAGGGTCCTCCCTTCTCATTCACAGCAGCAGATGTCCTTGCCATGCTCAGATTGTATCTGGCTTTCTACAGAGAGATGCTAGAGAATCCTACAGGAAATAGTTCAGAAGATTACCTATTAATTTTATAATCAAAACTCTAAAGTATTGGCATACAGAGTTTAGGTCTCAAAAGAAGACATGATCAGTGTGTCAGAACTGTTGCTGAATCACAATGAAGGTAAACAAGGACATCAAGTCAGCTCTCCAGACTGGTTTTAAAATGAGAGGATGACTTCAACACTTGAGTAAGCAAAGCACTTTTTTGTTTTCCAATACATACACCAAATACAAGTTTGGAGTGGAACACAGTTCCGTAGGAACACTTAATCACAGACTGTAAACAGAGGTCAAGTTGAGAGATAATGCATGAATTCAAGATATATTTCTCCATGTGTCACATCCGAGCACCAATTTCCTGTCATGAGGTGCCAGGAGTTATCGTGCATTTACTGATTTGTCCTGTGCATTTCTGGAACTGAAGCTTTTTTGATTAGCTGTAATATAGCTGTGGGTAATAGTTCAGGGAAGTAAAAATATTATAAGCCTAATTTTAAAATCCTAGCTGTAGAGGCTGAAAGATACAGACAGGAAAAGATAATTTCCCTATGATATTCAAATTGCTGCAAACTTCCATATTTAATTTGCAACCACCATACTACAAGGCACTAATAATCTTTCCCCTGTAATATAGAAGCGAATGTGTGGAGAGTTTTTGCCTCAAAGATTGGTGGAATTGAATTAATTTTCAAGGATAAATTCAATTAAAAGCATGTATTAATTTCTGAAATTTAATTTATTTATACTACCTTACCTGTTCCATAGGCAGATAACTGTGTAGGTTTATAAATATTTCACTTGTTAGAATACAAGTCTAGCTTCATTTGCAACTCTTTTTGTGTCACTGTCCTACTTTTTGCATAGTCTGCTTGACAAAAAGTTTCTGTGCCTTACCTACCTGAATTTTATAACAAAAACCTTTGGGACTAATTAAGATTTTTATAGTAAAATAATGAGAAAGATTTTCTGTCTCTGTATTTTTTTTCCCTAGTTTTCTGCCTTGGGTTATTCTTGGGGCCGCCCTAGTCAGATTCAATTTATAGAAGCATATTTGTTGCTCATCTGCATTAATAGAGCATAGTACAACAACAACAACAACAGCAGCAGCAAAGATCTTGACAAGTTCTAATATTTTCTCTTAAGCTAAATAATTCCCCAGCTTCTTTCCGTGTAAGACTCATAAAACAAAACATGTGCTAATTAGTATAGGAAAAATCCGATTGTTCTGAAGAAAAATTAAATGAACTGAAGGATGCTGTTTTTAGTAGGAAAATTTAATCCGGAAAGGAGACACTAGTAGAACAGGCTAGACCAAAGTGCAGAGCTCTGCTGAATCTGCCATAATTATTCATGAAGCCTTCAGCCAGGCAGGCTATATCTGGCTATAATTCTTGCACAGGTCAGTGATAGGGAACTTCCAGCTTTTATCCTTCAGGATGCTGACAAGGACAGGAGAAGGTATGATCCCAGTGCTAGGATCTTTGTTACCCAAGGAAATTCCTGAGTTAGCCCCTCGCTCCCCAAAAGCACCAGCAGAGTTCAGGACTGAAGGGTTAAAGTCCCAGCAGACTTCATTCAGAAAGCCATTTCACAGAGCCAGGAGGAAAAGCCAAAGACTTCAAGTCACATTTCTGGGAGAAATCTTAACTAAGGAGCTGTCACATCCATTTGGGAAATGGCAGATCTGAACTCAGGTTCCTCTTTTGTTTGCTTGTACTTAAACCTGTGTTTCACAGCTTGCATGGAGGATGCTCTGTCCTTAACAGTGAATGAAATGACTCAAGACACTCTCTGACTGTGCAGGCAGGAGCCTCATGTCCATGCAGCTTGTCTTTCTATCTGTGAAGTGGCGCATCTCACGCAGGCTGCCTTTGACAATGGTCCCATAGAGGTGACCCCCAAACCTGGGCTCCACATGGGAGGGCACACCCTGACACAGACCACATGACACCTTTCATGACACCACAGCATGCACTAGCCACTAAACAAATCTGCATGACCACAGGAAAAGCCCTTGCTACCCTTACATTTTTCAAGTGGAAACATAGTTGATGATGGATGTGACAACACCAATGACTGACTTCCCGTTCACTGGTTTTTGAAAGATAAGCACATACCCTCCTCTTCAGGCTTTGTTCACCTCAGTGTTTGCAGTAGGCACAGACATGTGGGATCATGCTGATGTTTGGTTTGTGTGGAGCACATCTGTCACCATCTGGGCTCACCTTTCTGTCAGCAAACTCACCATCCCAACGAGTAGCCACCGAGCTGAGACGTACTTAGTCTTCCCTTCCACTTTAATGACTCAATGAATATATGACACAGGCCATACATGGGCCAAAAGGAAAATCAAGAAACGGTCTCTAAACCTTAGTGGCTAAGAAAAATTAATACAGGGTTCAGGAAAGTTAAAAACAACATTCGCAGCGAGGGAAGAGGTTCACTGTATTTAGCCAAGAAATGTCTAGAATAGATAGAAATCCTGATGGTAGGAAGGTCTCTTCAGAGGACTTCTGAGGATTTAGGTTTCAAATTAGATTAGATGGTGGATGAATGTAACTAATGGCAATTGATCTCCCACCTGAAGGGGGACCTGTAAGATCCATAATTATAAACATTAAGGAATTTGGCTCTGTCCTTATGCAGCTCCTAATTTTCAGCAGCTTCTCTGAGAGAGCAGGGCCTCAAGTCATTCAGTATATGCTCAGGTACACAAAAGACACTTTGAATAGCTGAGCATCTAGAGGATTTAACCTGTTTCTGAGTTATCAGTGCTCTTTGGGATCTAAAACTTCAAGCGGCAGCTGGGCATGTATATTTCCCAGTGAATTAAAAGAATTCATCTCATCCATAACAGCTCGATGCTATTACACCTTCTCAAATGTGAGATTAAAAGGGTTGTCTCGAGGTATTTTTGCCACAGACTAGTTTAAGTTGCAGGATTTCCTGATTGCAGCAGACCAAAACCATAAATACAGACACTTCCAGCAGCTAACTTGGTGCTTGGTAATTTGATAAAACACAAGAATTACTAGACTCAATTATCAAATTCCTCCTTTAAGTCAGCAGCCTGTCTACAGAAGTGCAATCCTTTTTAGAAGTGGGCATACTGGCACTTTCCAAGGGCATCAGGAACTCCCAGCATTACTCCATTTGGCACAGGATGGTGAAACTCCCACTCCATTTTACTCCAAATTTTTGGTAACTGTTGTGTCTGTTCACTAGTTTCCAGCCATCTGTCTACCTATCTGCCATTTTTTAATTTCTTTTATAAGGCACTAATCCCTGTATGATGTAATTTTCTTTGTTGCCTAAGGACTGATCTGGGGTGTTTCCCTTTTGTTCCTCATACACTCTCCCATAGGAACTGCTGCATTCATCATGCTAAATTTTGTGATGATGTTGTGGTATGGACAGGTACTCAGTGGGGAACAAACTGAAACCAACAGAGACATTTTCAGTCAAAGCCAAACTTCCAGAGGTGCAAAGTTAGTTCCTTACTGTGTAATCAAACCCTCAGCAGGAGTCTGCTGCTAATTGTGACATTTTTCAGCAAGATGCTTGAAGACAGGTCACTGGAAATTCATGTACTTCAGATTATTTTAATAGAACTAATATGGTATGCACAGAAGGGCTTGCCTTCTTAGCCCTACAGAGTTTCAGCTGAAAAGGCCATTTAACATTTTATAGTAAAACCCTTTTATAAAGCAGAAAATGTAAAACTCGGGCATATTCTCCAATGGTTAATGTAATATACAGTAATATCAAGGCTTGGCTCTTAAGTGCTCTCTCTAGCCCACTGAAGCATTTGCAGAAATAATCCCACTGACTTCTGAGCTATGGCTCGTGTTTGAAGTTTAGCACGCCATCAAGTGTTCTGTTCTATCAAGGCCCCTGAATATTTTAGTTCATGAATATATATTTTTAGAAGAAATACACCTTTATATAGGATAAAGATAGAAAATAAGAGGTAGATCAAGTACCTCTAATTAATTTCTTAGTTTAAGTCTCCTAATTGGGGACTTAACCTAAAACAGGTGCTTTATTTTCCACTCTGTAAAATGGAGAAAAGTCAGTGCCTTTTGAAAGTTACCAGAAAGAGAAGTTTTTTGCTTAATTAACCTGTATAGTCTTGAACATATTTGATCCTTTTCAGGCTTTCAAAATCCTTTCTACTGCTTAAAGAGAGTCAGGCTGAGGAAACCACCATCTAAAATGAAGGTGAGAGTTGCATGCCTAAATCAGAAAGGCAGCTGTAGGAGAAAACAGTTCTTGTTTTACATGAAACCAAAGAATAATGACAAAAGTAGGAATGAAACCTAGAGATAAGGACATTTGTAATCCCTCCTCTTTTTTTATTTTTTTTCCATTCCTACATAATTCATTATTCCATAAATTTTGAATACTGAGATCTGCAAAATCTTGGGTTCAAACTTTTCTGTGCCAAAGAATTTCATAGATGTTTTATGGAAATTGTATTTCTTTTTCTCTGGTATCTATGTTCTCTCTCTTTTTGGGACCTGTGTGGCCACAAAATTCTCACGTTGTAGTTTTGAGAGTGGAATAAAAGTCCAGTCTGTGAAACCAGCCCATGGATGAGCACTTGGATTCAAGGCAAGAGAACTATTTTTTTATGAAGCAGTAAAATAATTCAACTAATATGAAATAAGCCATTAGGGAAAACAGTTATGGAATTTAGGAATTTTTATCCTCAGTTAGAATCTTTTGGGTTTTTTTTGAAGAAATGGATGGAAAGTTTATAAATTACTGATAAAAAGCCTATTCCTAAAAAATTTCAGGCCTGACCTGAATGAGAAATTGTGAGAAATACTCTAAAAAGTCTTTCAAATTTTCTGGCCTTGGTTTGTAAAAGGAGAGTTCCTGAGACTGCATTTCCCTTCTGTTGGTTGCCAACTTCCCTGAAGACAATGATTAGCCAGTTACAGAATTTGGCTCATATCATACCTTCAGTCATGGTTCTGTGGCCTGGGAGACTGAATAATCACTAGCTGGTGAAAGATCTGATAAATCCATTGTTAATTTGTATGTTAATGGACTCTTTCATCTGACAGACACTTTTTAAAATTTATTTATTAATGAAATAAAAAAAGAACATCTACAAAGGCGATAGGCTAGCACAACTGGAATTTGCTTCTCTCTCTGGCCCAGGAGAAGTTGTATGTAACACTCTGAAAAATACTTAAGTGATTTAGGAATTTGCGTTTTTTTGGTTTTTTTTTTTT
>VZTA01003467.1:37859-65861 GCA_013398855.1 Mohoua ochrocephala
ATGTGAAATGGTGTACCTAACTTATTTTCATTACAGACAAATATATAGCCTTGAAGGCATCTTTGACACTTCCACAGTATGTAGAGAGATTGAATCATTTTAACTCATAGCTTCAAGGAAAATTTAAAGAACAGGACATATTCACATAGACTGCTAGTTACTGAGGAGACTGTTTTTTCATCAGGCACACTCGCAGATATGAAAAAGGAGTACATTGTTCATATTTCTTGAAACATTGTTTTGCTGTGTATGAAGAAAGGAGAAAATAATGTGTTCACATTGCTGCTGCTCTGATAGCCTGTCTTCCATAGTGGATTGACTTTTTCAATGTATTTTTACGGTAATAATAATTTAAGACATGAAGGCAATTAGAAAATATGGTAAAAATATAACAAGGGTTTATGAAGATAGATGGTGTCATAGTAAATTGATAGCTTTCTGTGGAAAAAATAGCTGATTTTCTAATTAAAGAACACATAGTAGATCTGATCTGTCTGGTTTTGAGTAAATCGTTTGATATGGTGTCAGATGTAATACTACTAGTTAAAGCAGATAACACAGGGATTAGAACAAAAATTGTAATATGAGAAATAGGCTGGCCAAAAGAGACAAAAATGGATATTATTAGAAGAGGACAATTCAGAATGGGGAAAGGTTACTTTCAGATTCTTCAAAGACTGATCTTGGGATTAATCTTATTAAATACTTTCATTTAGGACTTTGTGCAAAATAGGTATGAATTAATCGAGTTCATAGTTGAAATGATGTTGAGAGGCACCGTATGTGTAGCAGGTGGTGAAAATATCACATAGGAGAAACTGAACGACCTTGAGGACTGAACTTACAGAAAAGAGGCAAATTTAATATGTCTCTGTGCATGGCCATGCACTTTTACACTAATACCAAGATTACCTGCTTTACTTGGAGACCAACCTTTGGAAATAAGTGAGGAGAAGAAATGTCTGTACATGTTATCTGATCCCAAAATAATGTGCAAATGGAAGTGTGTGACTCGAAATGTGTAAGGCATATCCAAAGGAATTAAGGAAATAGTCTTTCCTCTATCTGGAGGAGGACTAAAAGAACATAAGTGGAAGGACACTGCATTTTATGACTTAAAGCTGAAAGTGTTATGTCCATTTAGCCTGAAAACGGAAGAGTAAAGAGAGGTTGTTATCGTTATTTACATGTGACAAATCAGGCTAAATGTGATGCATATATGAGAGAAAATAAGCATAAATTTGCAATGAGCACATCAGCACTGATAATCAGAAAGGTGTTTTTAACCATATATAAACTGAGATTCTTCAACAATCTTTCAAAATGGCCAGTATGGGAAAAGACCTTGTTTTAAACTTCCCAGAAACACTATGTGATGTATTTAAAAAAAAAGGCAGAGGCTTGGGCTTGAAAACTCAGAAGGTGCCTTCCAATTCTGTCACTCGGTATTCCTGTAAATTATTGTTGTTAATTTAATTCGGAAATCCTGTTTTTGTGCAAACAGTATGTATGCATACATTTCATATACAGTTATATTTACCATTAGATTTTCTGTATACTGCGATTGGAGGCAGATAGAATAGGTCCTCCTCAGGGTCATAATAACAGACATAACTGAGATAAAACGCTACCTAAAAGTCTAAATTTCCTCTCATCTATTCCAGTTTTTATTTAAGATGGTGTAACACCTTCAACATTGCTAGATATTCACTGCAATAAAAGAATCCAGTACCTGAGTTTTTGACTCACGTTTCTTTCTCTCACTACTGTAGTCAATTGAGTCCCTAATATATATATATGTATGTATGTGTGTATGTATGTATATACATCTCAGCCTTAGGCAGAGTACATATTTAAAATGGATTTACCAGAGTATTTCCCCAGAGATTTGTATTCCCTGGGTTTAGTTGTTTTGTTCTTTTTGTTTCTTCTGATGGTAGACTGTATAAGATTAGCTAGATTGGAGGTGTGAATGCACCCCAGAGGGAAAGTCTTATTCATTTTTCATAGTATAATTGATTATTTTGAATAATGTATATGATGGCTAGATAATGAGTGGAAAAACAATGTCTAAACATGACTTGGTACTGTTTTGTACAGTATTCGATGGCCTAACATATGAGGTTGGCCTTACAGGACAAGAAAATTGTTAGGTTATTTTCTGTAAGTAAAAGAAATTCAGCACATTTCCCCTCTCAGAAAAATAATATGAATATGCAGAATTTCATTTATATTGTTTTATCTGAGATACTGGTATAAAAATTATGTAGAGAGTTAAAGTAATGCTGAATTTTTTTTTGAGAGGATTTATCAGACCAAATTCTGGCCTTCCAGGACCTGAAGATAACCTACAAGAACAATGGAGAGGGACTATTTACAAGAGTATGTAGTAACAGGAAAAGGGTGAATGTCTTTAACCTGAAAGAGAAGAGGTTTAGATTAGGTATAAGGATGAAATTATTGACTGTGAGGGTGGTGAGGCACTGGCACAGATTGCTCCCTGGAGGTATTCAAGGTCCGGTTGGATGGGGATTTGAGCAAACTGGTCCGGTGAAAAGCACCCTTGCCCATGGCAAGAGGCTTGGAACTGATCTTTAAGGTCACTTCCAGCCCAGGCTGTTCCATGATTCCTTGGAACTGTCTTTACTGAAAAATAGCATTTTTTAAAAAGTTGGAATTATGACAGGCTCTCTGCTTGAATTCTTGGGGGTAACTTGAGCTGTGGTGTGACTTGCAGTTAGAACGGGCTCATGTCATAGCACCAAAATTTTTCTCTCTCTCATCCTAAATGCATTGCAGCGACACATGGGATCTTCTTTGCTTTACACCGGATTGGCTTAGGTGTGCGTCGGCTTGGAGTTTGACTTTGGGCAGCAGGTCAAGTCACAAAGTGTCTCTCACCTCAGCAAGACAACATTTGCCCTATGGGTCCGTAGGGGCCTCTAAGAGCAGTCAGTGTTTAAAACAGGTGCATTTTGACAAATGTCATCTGTAAAATATCAAAGTTAATTTCCTTTAGCAATGTGAGCTGTACCTGTAGAAAAGGGACTGGATAAGAAGTACACAGTGAATATGTTTTTGTTACATTTTTGTGGTTACAGCTTGTAGGTTGCTGAAGGGAAAAATGAACAAATTGATGGATTTGGTTATGTGTGAAATGGATACATAACAAGGGAACTAGAAAACCTTTAACATTTCCAGAGATCAGAACTTCCAACCTACCGTATAATACTCCATTCCAATTTCATTCAACTGTGATGAAGAGAAAAATTCCATAATATTGGTGTGCACTTAATTGTCACAGGGAAATAAAATAACGAAGTTTAGTAATACCATGAAAATGTGTGGCGTTATGCAAGAACTTAAAATTACATGCTCCCTAAAGTAAAATTATTATACTACAGAGGCTCGCAAAAGCTTTCAAACTAAGCAGTATAATCTCACAGTTAAGAGCTTTAACTTCTGGTTGAGAAAGGAAAGAAACATAAATGCCATTGCTGTCAAGACCAAACAGTACAACAGACTCAAGGTGAATTTTTATGTGTTTTTCAAGCACTTTTCTTATGCTAATGGTGTTGATAAAAACGTAAGACATAATATTTGTACTTTCTGTGCACAGCTGAGATAGGAATATCAAAGCCAGAACAAAGTAATGCCCATTTATATATGGACACATGGAAACAGATATGCACAACCCACCGACACCTTCCAGTCAGTGAAGGAACAATAGGAAAGGACAGATGCTCATTGTCCTGAACCCATCAAGCTGAAGCCATGTATCTCCCATCTTATCAAGAGTCCTACCAGACAAAGCTTATCTGGGAAAAGATTTGGGTGCAGGAAAAGACAGACTCTTTGAGCACCAAATAAAAGGTCAAAGTGCTAATGGGTGGATAGAGAGGCTTAATCATTCATACTTTACCCTACACTGAGTGTTCTTGTCTTCCAGCATGATGGCCAGGGCTTCTTGGCCAGCAGGGCCATTTCACACAGAGAACCAGCTGATCAATATGCATTGCATGAGCAGACAGTGGACTGGAGCACATAATTCTCTAAATAGCTCTCACTCTGTGTCGTTGAAAAGATTAAACAAATTCATGAGCAGAAAATATGTATTCTGGATGACACAGACCCAAAGCACTTTGGTCCTTTGTGGTCCCTGCTGTGAAATTCTAGGACCCCTCAGGATTAGCCACTGAACTGCAAAATAGATCCAGGGCTTTTTCCAGCTGATGCAAGGCAGTGAAAAACAACTATTGACTTCTGCCAAGAGAAGTTATACATGTCCCCTCCACAGAAATAAACCAAATAGGTTTTCTGGAAAGCCAGTAAAAAAAAATGCAGTAGTCCAAGGTCCAGAAATGCAGGCTTGTATCTAAAAGTGTCTAGATTTTTGATCTAGGTGATAATGGCATGCTGTAAAAAATACACTTACTTTTTAAACTGGTGAGCAACAAGTTTTCAGATGGTGGACATGCACAAGGATACCTAAATAATAATTGTCTCACAGGTAAAAAATTAAATCAAGTCCTAGGCTAAACTGTGAATTATGAAAATCTGAACAAGGAACTTCCATGCAGGTAAGCCAAAGTGTCAGGAGGTGCAGTTCACCCAAAAGATGGTAGTGAAGGCACCATCTGGCACCTTGCGTTTGAGGAACTTTCAGCGTGCAAAGATGTTAAATCCTTATTCTGAAGCTTTGATTTTAGGGGAATGTAGCTGCCGTATTTTGATTACCCTAGTGATGATTTTCTCTTTCTTTTGTGTTAAGGTTGACATAGCTTGTAATGACAATTGAATAATTAATACATGAAGTCTGTGGATCTGGTTTCAACATTTCAGGTCAATTCACTGATCACTAAGGTAAGATCAGCTACTCTGCCTCACTCAATATTACAGTTCATTTTCAAGTGAAGAACCTCCACACGTTTCCCTCTTTTTTTTCCTTCCTTTTTTATTTTTCAGGACCAGCCTTCTCAGGATCATTTCCTTTTGTATTAAACAACCCCTGATGGTATCACCTGGAACTGGGGCTTCACTGGGTTCAAGCAATGATAGATTCAGTTCACAGAATATAAAATAAGCATTTACTAAATAAGCAGAGACCATTTCTGGCTCAAGACATTCCCGAGAAACAAATGTTTGGAGCATGGGAGGTGAAGCATTGTCTGTATCTGCTCTGTCCTTAAACCTGCTCATTTTGATCTCTTTCAGAGTGAAAACTAAGGTAGATCTGATTTTTTATTACCGCTTTTGTATTCTCAAAATTAAGGTGGCAGATTAACCAAGACCGCAAGAAGTCATCTCATTTCCTCCGGCCACCCGTCATTTCCAACTCTGTTTGAAGGTGATTGACAAGAAGATTCAAATGACAGGGCAACGAGACCACTAGAAGAACCTGAAGTGGACAGAACAGAACACTGCACAATTTAAATTGTTTTTCTAGAGCACAACTAGAATCGCTGATAAAGTTTACAGAAAGCTTTTCCTTGGAAAAGGAAAAATCTGAAGCGAAGAGCTGGAAGATGTAACTTAACACATAATATTCTGTTCCCAGTGGTCTGAAACTGTAAAAGCTTTTTATAAATAAATACTGAAAAATTTATGCTGCTCTTTTTACCTTTCTAGTGTCTGGATAATTTTGTCTAAGGGCCTGGAAGATAAAATGTAATTTATTCTGACCTGGCATCTTGGATAGATAGAGTGTTTTGTTATTGGGCTTAGTTGTTCACTCTTTTATTCATAAAAGACAAAGTAACGATTGGCTTCTTTCCTATAATATTTTTGGAAGAAGAAAGAGGTGTTTTTCTCAAGGTGATACACTTTGATTTCAGAACCCGATGCCAAATTATGAATTGAACTTGATATTTTGCTTCATGTTGATTCATGATAAAAATATTTTTGATATTAAATACCACAGCTTTCTGGGAAATTTAATTTTTTTGTCACAATCTTTAAGCATTGCTATACAGAATGCTCACCCTTACGAGGAAATTTATGGACTACTATACCTCACTTGTCTGTATCTACAAAGGAGGGATAATAACATATCTATGTGACAAATGAGATAAGCGGCTTAATTTATTAAAGTTTGTAAACTGCTTTGAGATCCTCCAATAAAAGTTCCTGTGCAAGAAACAAAGTAATAGCAGTCATATCATAAAGGAAACTAAACCTTTAATTTTGCCAAAGTTCCTCGGGTGAATAGATAACTCTTTAATGAGATTAAGGACGTGTTTGAGATTGGCAATTTTATAACAAATCCTCAGTGGATACAAACCTGTAAAGTTGCTTGGCATAACTTTTTGCAATTGCATTTGTAAAAGTAATTGGATATTACGAGACTGTGAATAGTGGAGAAATACAGCTGGGAGTTCCAAGTTGTGAATTATATGTCATATTTTATTGTATAGATGTGAGTGTGGCTGCTGTTGTGGAATTTGAATGGGTTTTCTGTCAGATGATTTATTAGTGTATGGACAGTATTTGACTAGCATTATGCTCATTTATTGATACTCATAACAGCCATTTGATCATATGGTAACATGAAGAAATGGTTGCAACACTGTGATTCACATACGTATTTTTTTCCCTTTTTCAACTAACCCTGATGTGCCAGAATATTTGTAATCAATTTTTAAAAGATGTAAAGACTCAAAAGGATACTCTTGAACCTGGACTGAAGAAGAGTACAGCTCTAATTGAGTATTAGTTTCCTCTACATGGAAGGATGGAAAGAGCTGTACTGACTGTTTCCTTGTAAGAATGAAAGGCAGGTCTCATTTGAAAGGAACCCTCATCATCTGAAGTGACCTAATATGTGTTTTGATTGAATAATTCTGTGCTATCCAGTAGAGAACAATAGCCTCAGAACAGCAAGATTACATCCATTCATGTGTAAGGCGCACGTGGGTGGGCAAAGCGAGGTAGAAAGCGACTTGTTCAAAGGGTCCCTCTCTCCGAGGAGCCCTTGCAGTGCTAAGCAGCACTTGCCAGCTCACTGCCTTTCGCCTGTGCAGCGGAGCACGCAGCCAAACCTGCTGCTAGAGATGAGAGATGGCCCTCAGCCAAGGAATCCCAAAGGTGTTTTATTCGGTGGGGTTCTGGTGCCAAGAGGGCGAGGGTCTCTTGGGACAGGTAGGAAAGGGGGTCTCGAGGGAGCGTGGTTACATAAAATGCAGCCAATAAGGAGAGAGGGGAACAGGGGGTTGGGTTGCATCCCTATATGGATTTATGAAACTTGATAAAGATAATTTATACCTGAGAAATGACCCACCACCGTGGTGACTCAGCCCGAACTTCTGTTTGCTCAGCTACCGCAACATTCATGTTTTGACATTTTTCTTTTGATTTTATTTTACGACCCTCAGAGATAAAAGGAAACAATTTAAATTGCAGTGGAATAAAAGTGTGCAGTTTTTCCGTATGCAACCTACATTTATTTTAAAATAAGCATTAAATATTTTCATGCAGTGTTACTACTGAGAATTTCCTCATATAAAAAAGAATAAAATTAGGATCCATGAGGTCAAGAGTGACTCAAAGCTGTGTTATTTATACTATAGAATCATAGAATATCTTGGGTTGGATGAAACCTAAAAAGATTATCTAGTTCTGAGCCCTTTTCTGTGGGCAGGGACCCTCCTGTCTTGGGGGGTATAAATGAGGTATCATCAGTATATCTGATATATTTTAGATATAATTGCTTCTATGCCACAGTCAAATATTATTTCAGTTTAGGGAAATGAAAATTACAAGAATCAAGCAGGATTCCACCACTATTATTATTATTATTGGTAGTCTTGGGTTAATAGCCATACTAATATTGCTGGTTTAGTTGGAAACTACTCTAGGCCTTAGGAATAGTTTTACAACTCAGAATCCAGTCTTGTCCTCAGTAGCTGTCAGCATCTTCAGGGTCATCTGAATTGTGCCCAGGGTGGATTTAATGCTGGGTCTGTCTGACACAGCTTTGAGCAGCAGTAGTTTTTGTTCCTGTCCGTTGGGTCATGTGCCCCAGCTGCCTGGCTCAGATACTTCTCCTGATGCTAAGTGTTGGGGTGAGGGTGAGGTGGCAGCTTGTCTCTTTTTTTCATCAATCTTTGCTCTGTCAGAATTGTAGGAGCCCTTTTTGCCCTGTTAGTCTAGACACCAGAAGCCCAAATATCTTCTTACACTCTGCCAGCATAAAATGACCTCAAAATGTTCTTAAACTGCAGTGAGCTGTATATTCACTCACAGTTTAAGGCTCTTTGTAATGCTTGGTGCCAGAGTAGTGCCAAATGTAAATCAGAGCCCATATAAATCAGGGCTCATTCCATGTGCTATGCAGAGTGGGAACTAGAAAGTTTAGGATCAAGTAACAGTCTCTTTTCTCTGGTGTGAGACTCATACCAATTTATGTTCTGATCACTAATGCATGGAATCATTTGTACCCTATTATTAAGGAAATATGTTACCTCCTTAACATAACTTTTCCTCAATCTTAAGTTAAAACAATTTTCTGCACCGTATTAATTTCCCATCAAAAAAACCCCAAAACATCTATTTTAATGAAATTACGGAATTACATTAAAAGAGGAAAATATTTGGGATGACAGAAGGAAGGAATTTCTTAATATCCAGCCAAAGTTTGTTACTATCCATCCATCATTTACAACAAAAGCAGTCTGAGTAATAAGATCATGTTTTGTGGTATGACTTGGAGACTAAATTTAGATCTTTAGTCTTTTGTTATTAACAGCCTTGTTAATCTAGCTGAACAAAGAAGCTTAGATCCATATGACAATGGGATTTATTAGACACACATCAAAACTTAATATTGTCCTGTAACACCAGCTCACTGTAAGTGGATCTCAACTCAGATTTTTTCCCCATCTGGCTACTCTAATTGGATTCCTGGAGCTAATTGCCAGGCTTTACTCTTCTGTGGGATTGTGCAGTCCATGCCTTCTAAGCCTTGCAGCTAGTTCCTTAAATATTTACCCTCCTTTCTTCCCAGAAATTATTTTGTTCATGAGACCTGTGGGTATCTCTTGGCTTGGCACTTGGCATCATAAAAGAATAAACAACATTTCAAGACAAAAAAAAGCTCTTAAAAATGTGATTTTCTAACAATTAACACTTTTGAAAAGTCATTTCACCCCAAGCTCAAGTCTTAAAAAGTTGTCCTGGTTCGAGACAAAATTTGGAAGAACGCTCCAGGAGGAGCGTCTCCTCTATAGAAGGCAGGTTACAGCCACCCCTCCCCCACCAGGTTCGGGAAAAAATTCCTCGAAGGAAAGTGAAGGAAGGGAAAAAAACCTATTTGTTTAACAAACACATGGGAAAAGAATAATTCTAAATAATAAAACTTCTCACTGTGGAGAGAAAACCTGGGAAGATTTTAAAGTCCTTCCTATGGGTGTGGTCTCTCTCTCTCTCTCTCTCTCTCTCTCCTCTTCAGAGCTGGGTCAGCTTGAGCCCCTCCGGGCCGAGGTGTGAGGCCTCCCAGGGAGGTTCTGATGTTCTGGTGTTCTCAACAGTTCCAGAAGAGAAGAAGAAAAAAAACAAAAACAAAGTCCCAGGGAAACAAAGGAGTTTAACTTTCCATCTCTCTCTTCCAAGAAAAGGAGCCAAGAGCTGAGAAAAAAGCAGGAAGGTGCTTGCCTCTGCTTTGCAGCAGCAGCAGCTGTCTCCTCCCATGTCCTTGAACACAAAAACTGTTTTGAAAAGTTCATCTGGCTTTTTTCTTTCTCTCGCACCCCGTTTTAAAGACTCAGAAAGGCGCAGGAATCATGTCTGGGCATGGAACGGCTATAGGGGATACACATCATAAAGTCACCCTAAGACACAAAAACCAAAACAAAATAAAGTATTTTAGAAGTAATTTTTATGTCTGATTTTACCTTTGCTTTTAGTCTGATAGGTCATGGTTGAAATTGGGAAGAGTTCTCATATTCAATCTTTTTCTGTTTTTTTCTTATCTGGGGGCAATACATCCCCTTGTAACAAAATACAGTGTCTTCTGTCTGGATTTGGTATCTTACTAAAATATCTAGCATTGCTTTTTAATTTAAAAAAAAATCTTTCTTTTTTCATCGAAAGATTCATCAGCTGTTCTGATGCCTGATTCCAGTAAGACAAATTCCCCTAGGCAGTACCCTGTAATTGTGTAAGGTTTTGTTCAGTTTAAATATGAATGCTGATTACCTTCAACCATAAATTAACTATCAGGTGCAACAATTTTCTCAGATATATTTGAGGAGAAAGTTGGGAAGATTCAGCACAAGATGAAGGAGATCTACCAAGGAGTCCCCAAGAAATAATGACAGACAAAGTGAGGCAGGCAGTTCTGCTCCATTACAGCACATAAAATTTAAGAAAATAAAATAATGAAAATGAAAAAAAAATAAGGTAAAAATCACTTGGTAAGAACTACCTTAAAAAATATGAAGAGTATATATATTTTTTTACCTTTTAAAAAGTGGTTTTATTCCTTCACAAACTTTGGAAAAAAAGTTTATTTATCATTTAGGTGGCCCCCATATATCTGTTTGTTACTTTTTTCACGTTTCAATATAAGGCTGCCTTTTCCCGTTTTGAGTGAGTTTAAAAGCTCCTTACTTTAAGATATTTTCCTAATGTATAGCCTTGCCTTTACTGAAACTCTCATTTATCCCCAGCAGATTTGGAAACATTTTCTTACTTTTCTTTTTCTAGTACTCTTACAGACTGAAGTCTCTTATATTTACCCTTGGTCTTTTCCACTCTTGTCTAATCTGCTCTCTTCTGGTGCCTTGTCATGCCCTGCTGTTGAACTCTGATTACACAGAATTCAAAAATTAGGTCTTCCTAAAGACCTGAGGAAATTTCAGGTCAGCTGTTTGGATAATCAAGAAATGTCTGGTACATTCTCTTCCAAAGTGTGAAGGAGACTAAGGAACAGCGATAACAAACTTCTGCATCTTCAGAGCATAGACTTCTCAGTTCTTTAAAGTTTTATTTTCTGAAAGCAGAGACTTCTTCTATATTTCAATATGTGAAGCTCTTTATTTTTATGTTGAATTCAGCCTGCTTGCAAGATGACCTGTTATTCTCACATTCAGAATCAGCTGAGCTGTCACAGAAAGCCAATATAGGCAGACTTTCCTCAGTTTATATCATCCATATTTTACATCTGAACAGTCTTTTTGTAATTTGAAAATCAATGTTACCCTTTTCATTTTTTTAAAAAATCAAAACAGATACTAAAAGAGTTAACCTCTGTAAATATGAACTCAGTGAACTCAGACAGAAGGCCATGTCATTGTTAGATTTCTTTCAGGTGTATTGGCGATTTCCTATCATGCATTTGCCTTCACTCTCTATTATTGTCTCCCTTCTAATTCAAATAATTTAACCACTGTTCCCTTCCATATGTCTGCTAAGTGGCCATGGAAGGAGATGATATAAAATACAAAACCAGGCCTTCAGGTTTTTTTTTCTTCTTCTAATACAGTTTTGCAAACTCAAATCAATTACAAGTTATCTTTTTTCCAGCTATTTTATATCTGCCACTCGTGAAATTGTGACCAGAAATGCCATATCAGAATCTTCGTTTCTTAGCACAGAAGCATTAAAAGGCCATAACATCAGCGATCTACCAACTGTGACTTTGATTAGGAAGGAATTTGTTATGGGAGTTATCCCAAGCGGTTCTTGGGGTAGACAGTAATTGCCAGTGTTAATCAGGAGTTCAAGTTCTTGTTTCCTACCTTCTATGCATAGACCTTTTAACTCTATAAATCACTATTCTTTTTTTTCTTCATCTTATATATTTTATGATTTTTTTTTTTTTCTGTTTAGAGTACATCTGATTTTAATGGAAGCATCTCTGTCTCTTGCAGGAAGAATCTAGATGGCTATACCTGTCAGCCAGCAAGTTATCCTCAGGCCATGATATCATACCCAAATGAACTATTTATAGAAGAACGTGGACTAACTCACTACTTCTGTAGTTACACAGTTAACACGGCATGCTTTAGCCTCACACATTTCATAGTTTATTCAGAAACATGTATTCTCTTTTCAGGCTCAAATATTATTGACAATGAGGTCTTGGATGCCTTGCATCTGTTTATTATTCAACAACATCAGAGGAACTCAATTACTAATAAGTGGTTATTGCCCGTGAATCTCTCAGTCTCCTAATTTTGCTCTCCCCCATCTGAGCAGTGTTCAATCATGTGTTGTTATCTCTCCCCTTCAAACGCAACTAATGGCCAGCAAAAGTATATGAATAAATCATTACTAATTCTGTCATTTCTAAGAGTGCCAAAATGCAGAATGATGTACTTGAAGAAAATAGACAGGAAAGGAGAAAAAGTGAGTGGCCCTCTCTCTAAAGGATGGTATTACAGCAATAAACTGTATAGATACTGTTTGACTTCTCTTATGACAGAGGAAAAATAGAGATATGATCAATTTCATTACTATAAGTAACTTTCTGTTTCCTTACTGCTGGCCATATTAAAAGCACTTAGCTCACAGCTTTCAGCGTTTACATCACACTCATTCTTGTGTTGCTCAAGGCTTTAACCACCTTGGAAAACGCCCAGGGATGGAGACTGCACAATGTCTCTGGGCAGTCTGCTCCACTGCTTGCTCCGGCACTGTGTCTCCCTTCTCAATGTCAGCGCAGAAACTGTGCTTCATTCCCCCTTTGTCTGCGGTTGGTGTCATACACCCGGAGAACAAAGGCACCTTACAGAAGCACTAATGAGAATGTGTAGTAGAAGAGCAGTAAATCTGCATTATGTGTCTAGGCTGGGATCTGACCTTACAGGGGTATAAGAAAAGGCTTATCTGATCCCCAGAGTGCCACAGTCACAGCTGGAAATGAAGGCTTGAAAAATAAACTTTATGATAGCTGCTAATATTACAAATTGTAGCACTATGGAATAAATCACAGGAGCCATGAAATGCAACATACGGTACCCTGTTCTCAGCCAAATGATTTATTCATGAATGTTCATAATTCAAATGAATTGGCCATGAATATTCATGGTACTCCTTTGTAACTAGATATTGTAAGGAAATCTAGGCTAATTACAACAGAGGCTCTTTGGTAGCATTTGCATAGTGGCAGTGGGAACATTTTGGAAGTTGGAAATCCTTACTGGAGTCCCAGCTGTAGCTACTTCATGTGATTGAATGAGTACAGAGGTCAACAAGCAAATGTGTAGTACTGCTTGGATGTAGTCTGCTGGCATCTACCCAGTCTATTAGCAGAATATGCACCATTAAACCATGAATATTACATAACTTACTGCTAGTAAAACAGTAGACATTCATGCAGAGCAAGCCTTAAGCACAAGTAAGTCAAGTGGCTTTTGGGCTGTGTTCCAGTAGGCACAAGAGGTCAATTTCTGCTCACAGTTGCATTAGTGCAAATTCACTGATTTCAATTAAGTTCCATTGGTGTGAATACAAGACAAATTTAGCCTGGTCTATGGACTCATAACTCAAAAACTGGCAATTTTCTTTTCCAGTAACAGCCCCGAGAAAAAAAATTATATAATGATTTTTTTTATCTATTTCCAGTGATATAGGCTCAGGTTAAAATGTTGTAAATCTGGCATTACATTTTTTCTTGTTTTCTAAGAAACCTCAGCAGGAAAAGATTTTGTTTTTCTCTCTGTTCATCTCACTTAAAAAAAAAATCCTATATAGAATGTCTTCAAACACATATAGACAGATCTAGAAGAGAGATGTAGCTTTGCCATTGATGACAAAGTAAAAAGAAGCATGAAACAAACATAATATCTGGATCTTTCTTCATCTAGAGAATGACAAGCAGGTAAGATCCCTAGGGAGTTCTTACATTCATATCTTCTAAGTGCACACAAGACAACTCTGATTTGGTGTCTTGAATATCACAAATCCCATCATTTTCTCCAATAATTGTTTTTATCAAGACTGGATCTTCTGATCAACTGACTTAATTCAAAGATACAGAAGTGATGACTCATTTGTCTTACAGTTGATGTCTGTGAGTCAAACACACACATATGATCTGGATATCTAAGGTGTAGGCACTGCAAGGGTGTAATGCACAGGACAGATTTCTAAACCATAGAAGGTGAATCATGAATATGAAGAGTTTCTAGATAAAAAAGAGAGCTCAGATGTAGATGTCAGTGCTTACATTACATAGGCTTAATTGTGCTAGAGTTCTCCCCAGCAAAAAATTTTCCCCAGGAAAATCCAGGTTTCCCCCCAGCAAATCGCTCAAATATTCATTTCACTGTTAAAACATGCATCTGAGTTCTGATATACTTTTTTTCTGGCTCCAGCTTTCTCCCAGAGCAGGCAGGAATCTTTGGAGGGAAAAAAAAAAAAGAAGTAAGAAGACGAAACCCTGCAGGAAATGCTTCTACTATTTCTCTATTTGTTAATAAACGTCCTTCCTTGGCCATTGCCTTCTGTTATGACTTTGTTCTCTTTGTCCCATGTGGTTATTATGGATTGTGATTATGTCACCTTGTAAACTTTTCTGGGATACACGGTTGATGTAACCTTTTAAGCTTTTTGTTTCAGACCATACTATATTGCTGCAGTTTTCTCTGAACTACCAAAACTTTCCAGTACTGGCAGTGAAACATGAACGCTGGAAATAAACACTCTTTTTCCCTCAAGTGCTATAACCAAAAGTAAGTACTATTTATCCCCATAAAATTTTACTTTCAACTACAGTGGTTTGCTAGTGTTTAAATTCATTATATTTTTCTGTGTGTGACAGCCTCTGTTGTTCTCAAAGCTATTGCTTTCTAGAATATTTTCTGTAGGAATGGTCTAAAAACCCTCTGTTTCCCAGGTATATGATGGTACATTTGACTCCCCTCAGAAGAATGTGATTCTGAGTAGCATAAAGTTATATTGCTGAGGTATTCTTTATTAGCCTTCATTTCTTTGTGTTGCCCTTATACTTCATCAGTTATAATTTTATACTTTGCTTGCAAGTCATTGATAAAATATATTAAGTACAAGAACTCCAGTAGACACTCTTTTGGGACACTTGATCTATCTATCCTCAGCTATATAACATTTTATCCTTAATTATATTTCTGGGTTATAAGCCAGTTTTTCAGTAGTGCATTGTGTACAAATCTGATGTACACATTGAGACAGAAAGAATTTAAGGAGTTTTGCAATTTGAGTGAGGTCAGATAAATTAAGTTCCTTTGCTAATAACTAGATTGTTGTTGTATGTTTATGAGGAATGAAAAATTACAAGAAGCAATCGGGTGGAAAAGATCCCCATTCCTCACCTTCTCAAACTTTTGAAGGAAGAAAATGGAAGTGAACTTTGGTTGGTCAGAATCCACATTAAAACAACACTAAATACAGTGGAAAAAAAAATTAAAGGAGAGAAAAATAAAACCGAGCAGAAGATAAAGGAAGTACAATCAACATAAGCACAGCAGGAGAGTCTTTGAGTGCCTTGGATATGACAAAGGGTGCTCTCATTCCGAGCTTGTAGAACACAGCAGTTCTGCTCGGCACTTGATTTATATTGTGCCCCTTCTATGGAATCAATTGCTTGAATGCTGGCAAGAGCTCCGTGCTCCTCCATTAAATGTAAGACCCACTGTGCTACAGGGTACTGATTAGCATGGACAGGAACAGACAGTAATGCCTGCAAATTCACTGCAGCCAAGTTTTTAAAAACTATCAAGTCATAACTTAACAAGAAGCCCAATTAGTGCTCAAATATCTTCTCTATTTTCTCTAGCTTGGCATTACTGTTGTTAAAACAGATTAAAACTAATGTATAACTCCCAGAGTGCAAAATGATATTACAAACTAAATACTCCAAATGAACTGTTCTCCTGTATATGCAACCCAAGATGTAGAAATACACTATTGTGTGGATGATAAATGCAGATCAGTTCGAATTTGTGAAATGATTATACATGTACCACAAATGAATAAGGAAATAACATTTTTCCACCCACATGCATATGATCTATTTCTGATGAGTTGAAATTACACATTGCAATTATTCTTTTTAATTTTTCCCCTAACAGATTATTCTTGCTATTTGTATGTATTTAACTAGTCATAAATGTTTCTTTTATATACCATAGGAAACAAAAAAGGGGCTAGGCCTTTTAACAACTTTGGTCCTTGAAAGGAAATTTCTAAGTAAACCTTTGTGTCTGGCAGTCACTGAAACATGATTTTACAGGCTTTTAAGTGAAGACATGTAAAGTGTAATGTCATCTCACTTCTATAAAACCATAGTTTGACATTTTGGTCTTTTTGACTGAGGTTAAACCATGACATCTGATCCCCATTGCCTCATGCTATTTATATTTTCTTAAAGGATGCCAGGCAGCAGCAAATAGGGTGACTGCATACTTGTCTTGTCCAGTCTGGAGCTTTTTGTGTCTGCTTGTTTCTCAGATAAGAAGTGCAAAATTGTAATAGACTTGTTCTCTATAAAACTATATGAAATTTAGGAAGTGCCAGACTGAGAGTCAGACTGGACCCTGATCTTTAAGGAAGCAATGAAGAGTTGAAGATGGATTCAAAACTTCTGTCCAGAGTTCTCTCATACTGAAGACCTGAGTTTCCAAATTTCAAAATTATCATCTAACTTCCATTCAAGTAAAAGGTAGCAGTGGAAATTCAAGGTCTTACAGGTGTTCTTCCTATGAGTTCCTTAATGAAAGGTCTCTGCATTTGGTAGGTGCCTCCACTGACACACTTAGGATTCTCGAGCATCGTGAAGGAAGAGTGCTTGAATGCTATTAGGAATGTCAAAGATTGCAGTAAATATCACTTATGTGGCTTCATGGTGGGAAGAAAAAGAAAAAAAAAAATTTTACAAGTTATATTTATTTTACACACCAGGAAAAAAAATTATAATGGTGAAGAAAGTGAAACAAAGGAAGAGATTGTCTCAGATTTTTGTAAAGTTAGTGGAAGTCCTCAAGAAACAGGTGGACAGCCAAAATGGAGGAATGAAATAGGTAACATTGATCCTGCCATGGGGGAGCAACATATCTTAGAGGCTCGGATGCACTCCATAGCATTCTGTAGCATGACAAGGGCCTGAATGTATTTTAGACCATCCTACAGAATGATAATAGTAGGCAATTACAGGCACTTAGTAAAAATTCAGATGTTCACTTTCAAGGCAGTTAGTAAAAATTTAAAGTTTCTGTTCCAAAAGCTTCAATTAAATGCAACAGGAAGTGGGATGAGCAGAGGTGTGAGTCAGACCAGAGCTGGTCCCTCTGCCTTGGGACTCTGCCCTGGAACTCACTGATCATCTCCCCCACAGGGCACACCTCACCATTAATGAACTTGTTCACTCAAAACCAGGAATACATTATTTATGTTAAATAATTATCCTCTCATAAAAGCCATGCATTTCATCTGGAGAGCAGCACGCTGCAGAAGGTGTCATAGTGGGCCTATGAGAAATGACTTTTTGGTTACTGACATCATCATAAAAAGCCTCTTTTTTAAAATCAATGAGTAACATTATCTTTTCAGGTTTCTGCTATTAAGCATTTTGAAGGATTTGCACGTCAGATCTTCTCCCTCAGTCCAAGCAACTATTAAAGTGTTTCACTGCAAAAGAATACTTAGATTTAATAGGAAAGCCAGAAAAGAACAAGAGGATACTGCAGATACTACCATCTTGACTTGTCCTGAGTTGTACCTTACCAGGCGTGTGGGTTTACTCTTACTCCCTGTAATTATCATTACGGGGGACAGAATGGAAACAGAATAAGGTGCCGGTTTTGGTGTTGAACTTGACCTTTCACCCTGTTCTCCCTCCTGTTTATTTTAGTTTTGATACTGCTAAAGACAGTTACTCTGCAACATTTAATTCAAAAGCTCCAAACTGAAGTCATTGCAGGATATTTTATTATATTTTTGCATTTCGTTAATCTTTTTCTATCATCTATTTACTGGATATGAATTGTAAGAAGCACTGTGCCACGTTTGTGTGCTTCATAAAAACAGTTTGCCTGTGCAGGCAGCATATGGCAAATATATAAATGGTTATGAATAAATCATGAATCATCACAATTATTAATAACTGATAAAGTCCTGAAAAAGCCTTTAGCTGAGCAATCTGAAGGAAAAGGAGAGTGCAAAACGCCTTGGAGAAATGTGTCTTCATTTAAGAAGTCAGCACTCCCATAGCCTTAAACACTGGATTCAGCATGAGACTGAGTGGAGCCAGCTATCAGAATGGTTTTAGCAGCAATGACTCTAACGGAGCGTGTGTTCTTCTGGAATCTGATGATAGAGGAGGTGGTGAGAAGAAGACGGGGATAGATTGCTCAGGGGATTTGTAATGGGAACATCAAGAAAACACTTGCCAATTTCACTGTGCTTTTCATCATATGATCTCAGAGTGCTTTTCTCATAGATTCATTGCTTTTATGGCCAGAAGGGACCATTAGATCATCCAGCCTGTGATCCTGTTTAATGCAAAATTTCATCCAGTTATCCCTGCACACAAACCAATGTCTTGAATGTTTCGGAATCTCTATGAGTTTGCTTCTGTAACTCTCTTGCATGTCAAGAAGAACTTGCTTAGAAGGGAAGTCCTAATTTAAATGAGACAAGTTTTGTGCATAAATACTGCAATCTGAAGAGAGCTACGAGATTATATCCACAAAGATTTAGGATGCAGATGAACACCCAGGACATAATCCTGAGCAAAGATGTCGCTGTTTAAGGGTCGGCTGAGATGCATCTTTTTTTCCGTCCGATAATTATCTCTTCACACACTTTCAACTTTTACACTAATTTACGTATGTATTAAAACATCTCACACCTTAAAGAAATGGGATTTCTCTTCTGCACTTGATAGGGCAAATCGTTCTGCTTCTTCATTCTTTTTCTGTGTTGTGAGTGCCTGGAGAACTTGCTCATTTAGGAGAAAGATTAAGTACTGAAGTGACTTTTCTTGTGGCTCGCATATAATGGGACAAGAGTATATACAAACTTCTTTCTTTTCTTTCACTCTGACCAGACATTTGCAATCCATCACCAAGAATCAATACCTACACTATTTGATTTTTTTCCATGTTACTACATCTCAGTTCACAGAAAATTTTCTGAGATACTGTCACAAACTTTTGTTGATCCGGAAAACTGCATTTGGAGGGTTATTTAAATCTCCTTTTGAAAAGATCCCTATACCAGCAAAAAGAGAAAGGAAAACTACCATTCTCTCAGCTGGCCTAATTTGGCAATTCTAGTCCATCCTACTTTTAGATCATTAAAAAGGCTGTCATTCATAGAGCACTTTTTATATATATGATCAGAGCCATGGTAGGTTAAACTGACAATAATCATCAACAACTGGCTTATTTGTGATTACGTCATTGTGAAAATGTTTAATATAATTTTTTCATTGCTGTAGATAGAACAAATGACAAAGAATTTAGAAACCATTCTAAAATATTTTGGAATAGTATTGTGATAATTTTCTATTTTTTTAATGATAAATTAGTCACGTTTTTCCAGGAAACTGGGAATGTTTCTTGATGCCATTGAATTGGCTTTCTTTTATCATCAGCTCAGACACAATGTTGTACACAAAGGGTTTTATCCATAATTTGGATACTTGCATGTCAAAATCCTGAGACAAAATTATATAGTGTTTGGATTCATTGTCTCTGAAAACTTTTCATTATATTTATTATAAACTTCATGTTTTTTAGATATATTTTAAAAAAACAAACGCAGGAGTCTGTGGTTACATGAATAAGAAATTAAAAGAAAAAGTGAATAAAATGCACCAGAGTAGTGATCAACAGTTTGAATTTCAACCAGCAAGGGTTTTTTAGTACTGAGGTGTCAATACTGAGGCAGATACTGTCTAATATAGTTATTAATCAGCAGGATGACAGGAGGAAATCCACCCTCAGAAATTTCAAGGGTGACAAGAGGTTTGAGTGAAGCTGTGGATGGGGGAAAGGTAGAGCATCTCAACAGGTTGGATAATTGGCTTTATAGAAATCTCATGAAGATCGGCATGGACAAACAGAGACTCCTGCACCTGGGATGGAATAACCCAGTGCAGGTGCCCAAGCTAGAAGGCAGCTCTGGAAAAGGACTTGGTCGTGATGGACAAGACGCGTGCAGAATACCCCTTTAGTTTACAGCTCCACACCAATCTGCATTAACCAGAAGACTGAAGGAAGTGATAATTCTTTGGTATCTGCCACCTGTGAGTTTGCTTTGGAGGACACCATTGCTCATTTTGCTCTCCCCACTACAGCAAAGACACTTCAAGACTGGGAATGATGCAGTGAAGAGCCAGCAGAATTGTTAAAAGCACAAAACACATCATATATGAGAAGATGACACCAAGCTGTGTGGGAAGAGATGTCATCTCCAGAGAACTTGACAGGCTTGAGAAGGGGGACCATGTGAACCTCTTGAAATTCAGCAAGGCCAGGTGCAAGGTCCTGCATGAGTCAGGGTAAACACCCCTATCAGTGGGTGATGAGTGGATTCCACACAGCCCTAAGGAGAAGGATTTTGTGGATGAAAAAGGAGATGTAAGACAGAAATGTGTGTTCACAGTCCAGAAAGCCAACTGTATCCTGGGCCACATGAAAAGAAATGTGGCCAGTAGGTCAAGGGAGGTGACTGTCCTCCTCTATTCTGCTCTTGTGAGGCCTCAGTTGGAGTATTTCATCCAGCTCTGGGACTCTAAGCACAATAAAGACATGGAACTTTTAAAGCGGGTCCAAAGGAGGGCTATGAAAATGTTCAGAGCAAAGGAATATGTTCCCTGTGAAGAAAGGCTGAGAGAGTTGAAATTGTTCAGCATGTAGAAGAGAAAGCGGAGAGGACACTTTATTGCAGCCTGAAGATACATAAAAGCTGCTTACATGAAAGATGGAGTCAGATTTTTTACCAGGTCCTGCAGTGATAAAACAAGGGACAATGGCTTCAAATGGAAAGAGGTCAGATTTAGATTAGATGTTAGAAAGCAATCCTTTACTGTGAGGGTTGTGAAGCTCTGGCACAGGTTGCCCAGAGATGCCTCATCCCTGGAAGCGTCCAAGGCCAGGTTGAATGGGGCTTGGTGCAACCTGGTCTAGTGTGAGGTGCCCATGGCAGGGGGGTTAGATCTATAAAAGTTCCCCTTCCAAGTCAAGCCATTCTATGATTCTATGAAAGAAAAAATTACCAGGGCAAATCTCTGCTAAGTTTTTTGTGTTATATTGAAGGTGAAGACATTAAACTTTCAAATTAATTAAGCAAAGATCTATGGCATAGAATTTTTCAGATTTGTTGTAAACAGAAATATTGTCACCAGCATTTTAACCTTTGAACTGAACATATGGTTGTAATCTTCAAGGACGCTATCTCTGCTTCTGATTTACCTTATAGAAGATATATTTTTTCCTGCTGAAGGTTCCTTTCAGTCTTATGCAACCCCATACCCCAATATATGTTCTCATAATGCAGTAGTTTGTTTCCTACATATTTTCCTATTACTAAGAATAACACCTCTCTTACCTACGTGAGATTTTTTTGTTAAAATAATGAGCCATGTAACACCTTGAATCTTGCAATTAACCAAAGACCACAGAACACTTGATAAAATAGAATTTCAATACCCTAGAAGCAAAAGTTTTAAATACCATTGCTCCCATTTTCCTGGAGATTTGAATTGAAACCGACTGGAGTTTAGTCAAGTTCCTACTTGAAAAAATTCTGCAGAAGCAGTTTTCTCCTAAGGCCCAAGTGGCGACTAACAGTCTTCCCTGACTACATATAGTTCCCAGGTGTCCTAAGCTAGAAAGGAGTTTTTTCTACTGTTTAAGTGAAGTAAAACCCGTGCCAGGCACCTGTAAAAGGTAATCTGAATCATTTACTGGTGTCCCTCCTTCAGCTGCTGACCACAGGTCACATGAGTGGCACAGCTGAGCAAGAATTTAAGGTGCAATAGGCTGCAGTAGGTGATATCCATGTCTGTGACATCCCAATCTCCTTTTGAGGAAAATATGCCTTTCCTGGGAACCGTGCTGCAGAGCATTCATTGAACCAGTGAATTTTGTTTGAATTTAGGTAGCAAGAGACTCCAGCTGAAAAAAAAGTAAATCTTTTGTATCTCTACATGGAGTACTTGACAACCAGACTCATTTATCTCATCCATATTTATTAATTTTAAGAGCTTTTTGGAAGTCATTTGACATTTCATTTAACATACTTGTATTATTATCCTTGAATGCTTATTGGCGGCATTAAAAATCACTTCTAATTCTTAGAGGGGCATAATTAGCATGATACCAAAGTCATTCCACATATGAAGTGAGACTGTATGTAAATGCAATGAGTACACGGGTAAATATGTGTATTTCTATAAAGTACGTATGCTCACATATATAGGTATGTATACTTTTATTATCTGTCTTGCAATCTTTAGTTATTCTGTCTTAAACAAGAGTTTGGAAATTGTCATCCCGTAACAATAACCACACACATTTGCATGGTCATTTATCAAGACACTTTTACTTCTGGGACAGGAGATATCAACAGAAAATTTGACTTGGTCTGAGTTAGCCTTTTATGCTCTATTGATGGTCAATGAAGATAAACCAGCAGTTTTAAGGGGAAAAAAAAAAATCTACCTTATACAGTTGTATCCTTTAGATGAGTCTTGCATGAAATCTGCCTGCTCCCTTGAACTAGTCTCCTTTTACTTTAAGAAAATCTACACAATGATTTAAGACAAATGTCTGTTATGTGAGTAGGACAAAGTCCTCTTCTGGATTTTAATGTGTCTGTTTTCCAGTTCTTCTGTGAAGTCTATAGAGATGAAGATCCTTCAGGATCAAAGCCACTTTGGCAGTAGTAAGGGACTTCAAAGTAGAGTCAGTCAAAAAATTGTTGGTATCATTCTACTCATAAAATGATAATTTTTCATATCAGCATCTTTTCAAAAGAATGCACCTATTTCTATGAAATGTCCCTATTAAGGTTCCTAGTCAAAATAAGAGAAAGAGAAAGTGAGCTAAACAAAACATAAATTGGAAGAGAAGGAGACAGGAAAAGAGAGACTGAAGTGAGTTTTTAAAAAAAAAGAGTATACAAATAATGTCAACATTCCCCAGAGTAGAATGTCTGTGTTTGTGTTCTGAAAAAAACACAGTGTTGGGGGGTTTTTTTGAGCCTCCTAATGGTGACAGGGATAATAATAATTTTTCATTCAAATGCTTTCCCTTAAAACCTCTCTCATTTTTTAGGCTAAACTATTTGAATGTTTTTAAACAAAACATTTATTTTGTGACTTTTCTAGTTCTAAACAGAAAAAACAAGTGAAATGTAAGAAAATAGAAACATTCTGCATAATCTACGAAATAAAAAGTAAAAAATTGTGTGTTTGGAAGGCCATCCCCCTAACGTCATTATCCACTCAGCTACTTTCTCTGGCACATAGCAACAACAAAAAAAGAACCAGTTTTGTATTAATGTCATCATCCTGCTAGTCACTGCAGTCCAAAATAGATGTATGTGCTTGAAAGATTAGTCCTGGTTTTATATGCATAATGTATCGACATCATTGCTCAGCTCTAAGTGTAGTTAATTTTTATTTAAAATGAAGAAACATAATGAAGACTGTGTGCTGGAAATGTCATAAGGAACTGCTTGTGTATATTATCCACTTTCAATTTCTATGATTTATGTGATGGAAATTGTAAGCATGCTGTGAAAAGTGAAGCCCAAGACTTGAAACATATGAAGTTGAGTACTACAAAGGACTTTGGCATTTGAGTTACCCTGAGAAATGATTTTGACTGTTATGAAGGTGAAAGCAAAATAGCTTTCCTTAAGTTTATGCTTCAATTTGTTAAAACATTTTTATTTAGATTTCCTTCTTCTGATGTCAAGAATAACCTTAGCACAAAATTCTGTTTAGATGATTTTTTTTTTTTTTTAAGCAAGTCCTGATTATGGAATGTAGCCATAATCACACTCTACACATGATTAATCTCCAAAAAGCCACCTACTTAGAAAGGATATATAATTAAAACTAAGTATTATCCTTTGCCATTAGGAAATGCTCTTCTTATCAGAGTTGCAGAATGCTGGCTGAAGTATTACATGGGTCTGTTGGGAGTATGGTTAATGTACTAACATCTCTGGTTAAGTCCATAGTAACCAATGGTAAATGTTATATATCACTTTTAATTTGCACATTCCTAAGGGATGAAAGTTTTATAGTGCTTCCAGCTGTGAGCCAAAGCCCCTCAGTGCTGCAGTGCTAGTATTAGCTGCACTCTACAAAATGTCAGGATTGATTGTGATTTTTTTTTTTTTTGTCATTACAGTAGTTTTGCTATAACTCAAGTATGCTGTTTTGCAAATAGAGATCATAGAATTGTAGAATCAGAATGGTTTGTGTTGAAAGGGAACCTTCAAAGAACATCTAGTCTGACCCAAATTCCCCTGGGTATGGGAAGCTTTCACCGGACCAGGTTGCTCAATGCCCCATCCAACCTGACCTGGAACACTTCCAAGGTTGGGGCATCCACAGCTTCTCTGAGCAACCTGTTCTAGTGTGTCACCACCCTTGTTGTAAAATATATGTCCTTAAGTCTAATCTAAATCTACCCTCGTTCCGTTTAAGACTTTTGCCGCTTGTCCTGCCACTGCAGACCCTGGTAAAAAGTCTCTCTCCATCTTTCTTATAAACCAACTTTATATGATAGAATTTTGCAATGAGATCTCCCTGAGCCTTCTCTTTTGCTGACTGAACAACTCAAACTCCCTCTGCTCTTAATAGGAGACATGTTCCATCCCTCTGACCACCTTGTGACCATCCTCTGGATCTGCTTTATAAGATCCATTCCTTCCTTGTGCAAAGGGTCCCCAAGCTGGAGGCCGTACTCCAGGTGGGGCCTCACAAGAGCAGACTAGAGGGAGAAAATCATGTCATAAGGCAACATATTTGACTGATAAACTGTTTTCCAGAGTAGGTCATACACCAGAAGAAGGGAAGAGGAGAAGTTAATCCCACAGCTTTTGAACACCGAAGTCTTTTGCAGGATGTCTTTGCAGTTGGCAGGCTTTAGCGAGCACAAGGTTTTAGTCTCATTATGGGGTCTACTGAATGAAAGTCCAAGGCTTTTATCAGACAGGAAATCAGATAAGCTGAACCTTTCTGAGCTCAGCAATATTTGAAATCTGTTCAGTAAGGACCATCTATCAGGTGAACTGAAATAGGCAGGCATCCTACAGAAGGCTTTTAAGGTAACAAGAAGATGTGTGAAAGTTGAATTAAATTTGCTTAGGAAAACATGAATATGGCATTTCAGCATGTATTTCACCAAATGTAACAAGACTATTTCAGTGTAAGACTTTTTTATTATTATTTAATATTCGAGACAATGTAATCTCTGTTTGTATAAGACAGCACAGCCCTTCTGAAATCAGCAGAGTTATACTGATTCATAGCAACTGACGATCTCATCCTGTATTTTTCCATTATTAAGTTTAGAAAAGCTATTTCTTCACAAATAGGAAAGCTAATTGCCTGACCTTTCAGCCTCACCTTTTTTTATAGCTGTCTTGGGTATTTACGGAGAAGAGTTATGAGAAACAGCCCTTCTCAGGGCAGGGTGAGCTGAACCTCTGCACCACTCGGGTGGTGAGCACGACTGTGCTCTCCAATGGGGCATGATGTCTGAGCAGCTGATGTGCCTTAGTTACTGGGGTTGTGGTATTTCATATTACAGCCACGAGACAGCTCCGGAGCTGAACTTCAGTGTCTGGTGTGCAGGTGGGGTCTGGGAGTTCAGGGAGGGAACCATGGACTGAATGGGTTTCAAGCAGCTGTGCTTTATTCCGTTCAGTAACTTCAGCTGGTGGGTTTGGCCAACTTCTTCCCTAAACCCAAACAATTCTATTTAGCATTTTCCAACATACATCAGAAAACACATGTTTTAAAACAATGATGTATACTTTTTATATTCTACATCTCCATCCATCTTGTAGTTATTCACACCTAATCTTATGTTTCACTACAAGTCAAATGAGATAAATTCTCCTCTTAAGTTACTGGGGCAGAACTAAATCAATCTGCATCCTCTTACCCAGACCAGATCCTGCTGTGTCTTTGGGTCTTTCAGTCTTGTTCCCTTTTGTTCAGGCTACCTTGAGTGCTCCCCATGAGAGTGGACTGGAGCCATTAAGACTGTTATCTCCAGTATTGCGTCTTAATAACCCTTAAGTGTAAGCTGTTAGGCACCAATTAGAAAGGCCTCCTTCCTCTTTCTCTAAGTGGGTAGGCTCTATTAACTTGACAAATCCTCAAGGTGAAATATCTATTGGGTACAGATTAAAGTTGTTTAGGAGTTTTTTTCTTCCCAGAAGGAGCTGATTCAGCAAGACCAAAATGCTTATTAGAAATATATTGCTTTTGAAAAACACCCAGTGAAATTCAGCCAGAGCTTAATGAAACGGCTTGTTTTTCTGCTGATGCATTCAGTGGGGAAACCTGACTTCCTTTACCATATGCAAAGATACGGGAATCACACCATGAGTGCTGCCAGAAAATCTCAGTGCTTTGCTGACATGGAGTCGAGAAATTGGAATTTTTTAGATCATGGTTTTTAGTCTGGTTGAGGAGTGCTGAAGTGTGTACTGATAAATGCGGTGATTTCAGACACCGTCACACACCCTATCTATATGTTCATATATCTGTTGCTCACTTATGCCTGGACTCAGATTCTGCCACTTGCCAGTCATATAGAAGCTAAAAAAATACCTGGATCAATGGATGACACGAGGACTTGGTTTGTCAGATCTAACAGCATTTATTTAAAATATTTATTTTGTTTACTGGTAGGTATTTTGTTCAAACTTCATNTTTTTCTTTAGCAATGAAGCATTTCACTCTCCTCACCAAATGTTGGGGTTTTTTTTGTGATCGGGATTTGTAGCATTCTACTTAATTTCTAATATTACAGCGTGAGAGTAGGAGGCTTGGAACCACTCTTGTTAATTATCGAGGCAGTCCGACTTTTATTATACATCTCAGACAAGAGCTTATGAAAAATAATTCTGTAGCACTGTCATAGAGTATTATCTGCTTTGTGCCCATGGTGCAAAGGTAGAGGAAAATTTTATACCCATCATGCAAGTTGCATCAGTTTGCATCAAATATGGATCTTTTTATGCAAATAGGATTCCCCACTGCTTCTATTACAACTTGCTACCAGTAACCAGTACCTGCAAATTCTCTTTCCTTCAATGTGTTGGGGATTTCATTTCTATTGATGACAAGTGCTATTACACAGTAATGGATTATAGGAATTGATTTAAAACAAAAAATATGAGAAGGATTATATATGCAAATGGAGGCAGGAAGGCCAAAAGCAAGATTAGAATGCAAGAAATGATGGAACAAAAAGCAGAAATGAGAATGTACCTACAAAAAATAGATAACAATTCTGATAGAGAGAATTAGACTATGACAGACATCATGCAAAAGTGAATATGCTCAGTGCTAGAACATCTTTGGCACAACAGGAAATAAAACCATGGGAAGAATACTAGGGTTTGGACTATTTGACATGCATGGGACCTTCATGCCGTATATTCTACACACATAGAAGTGCATAAATTCCTTTTACTGAAGCTTGCTTTTACACCAGGATATGAGTTTTGCACCTCCTTACTGGGTATCTCTGATTGTTCAGCTTCTCCATTACAGTAAAGATGGAGAAAATAAGTGGGCTCACTTGTGCTGTTTTACCAGTATAGCCACTCACACTTTCAGACAGCTGTAGAATGAGGTCTTAGACACCTGATTTTGATCAGTTCAGAGTTTCCTTTGCCACTGTTTCAACTGTTTAATTCCTGGAAATGAGTCAGCTTAAATGAGAAGATGCATGATTGTTCCTGCGTATCATTCTTGTGGAACTACAAGAGCAGGACGGTGTGCTAGTTATCCAAGCATACAATCAACTATCCCGAGAAACA
>VZTA01003469.1:0-11908 GCA_013398855.1 Mohoua ochrocephala
AAAATCCCAATTCTCTTAGCCTTAGGAATGTGGCAACAAGAGTGAGTTTGGCTTGGTAAGGCACACAGAGCAGCAGAAAGAGGGCACACGGTGCCTATCACAGCACAGCAGGCAGCACTGTGAGTGTCAACAGAGCTCATACAACACAGGCCTGGCTGACACCCTGAGGTGTGGAGAGTGGCTCTATGTGTTTCTGTATTCACATGCTGGGTGTGAGAAGAGAGGTGCCCTCCACAGTTGTATTGGGTGTGGCTGAGATGGAATTCGTTCACCCTCAACAGTGCTGTGCTTTTCACTGGTTGCTAGGAATGGGTTGAAAACACACCCTTTTTTTGGCTGCTGCTGAGCAGTGCTGGCACAGCATCAGTGCTGTGTCCCCAACATTCCCCGCCCCATCAGTAGGGCCTGGGAGGGGACACAGTTAGATCCTGTGAAGGGACACAGTTAGGACAGCAGAGCGAAACGGACCAAAGGGATATTCCATATCAGATGATGACAGCTCAGATATAAAAGCTAAGAAAAGGAGGAAGAAGAGGAGGGGCTTCCGGTATTTACAGTGTTTGCCTTCCGGAGTAAGCACTTCCCAGAATCATGTGGGCAGTCATCACTTGCTGATGGGAAGCAGAGAATAAAATATTTTTTTATCTTAGCTTCTGTGCCTGCAAACCTTCAGCTTTGCTTTAGCAAACTGCTTTATCTCAATCTACAAGTCATCATTTCCCATGTTATTTCCTTACCCCAGTCCAGCTGAGAAGAGGGGGTGACAGAGCAACTTGGTAGATACCTGGAATGCAGCCAAGGTCAACCCACCACAAGAGCGCACAGTGCAGAGACTTTCCTTGCAGAATTGCACTTGACACACAGAGCAGAAGCTTCCCTCTGTCACTGTATCAGCTCAGGGCAGAAGTGATTTTGCTGTTGCCTCATCCCTGGGTGCCAGAAGGCCATGCCAGTGGGGCCCTGTGCTGGGCTCTGTTTTGCAGCTTCAGGACGACACGATCAACTTCTTCGTTGACCACTGTGTCAGAAACAGAAAGCCCAGCCTTTCACGCTCCCTGTTGCACCTACACCCAGCACTTGGCCTTGATTGCTTCTGAGTGCCATGCTGCATGTTTGTATCTGCCCATCCTCCGCTTGCCAAGGTCCTATACACGTCTAGCTGCCCAGAGGGCAGCCGGGCTCACACAGCCCAGCACAGTGATGCTGCTGACAGGAGAGCAGAGCACACGCATCTCCCAGCAATCCACACAAAACACCTGAGGCTACAGAGAAAACAAGGGAAGGCAAACCCGCTCCTCTGTGCAAACAGCCTTCTGGTCTCAGCGGGCATTCTCTGCCAGCCCAGGCAGCGGGTCCACCAGCAGCTTCCTGAGCGCTTCTTTCCCTCTCGCAGGTGCTCTGCCGGGTGCTGCCTGCTCCCTCCCGAGTAGCACCGAGTGGCTGTGGGACCAGAGCCCCACATCCTCTGCTGCAAGTGGGGCCGAACCCTCTGCTGGCGCTCAGCATCCCAGCCAGAGGAGCCGAGCGGGAGCCGAGCGGGAGCGGGCTGGAAGGAGGCCATGGGGGTGCAATGTGGTGCTGCCCTTCTTACGCCCTTAAATCCCCCGTGCACTCGGAGGCTACGGAGCGTAGACACGGGTGTGCCATTACCTTATTGATGTCCCACAGAACCAGCCTGCTCTGGCGCTTGGCGAACTCCAAGGCGGTCGCTCTCCCGACGCCATGGCCAGCGCCCGTGATGAGCACCAGCTCCCCGCTGAGAGACTTTCTCCTCACAGGCACGAAGAGCTTCACAAAAGCCTCCAGGTAGGAGTAGAGGAGCGTGGCCAGGAACAGGAGAAGCTCCAGAAACAGATTCATTGTTTTCCCGGAGCTCTTTTGAGGACCGAACTGAACTTTAATCTCTTTTAAGGGGACGCGGGTTGTTGATTTACCCGCTGCCCCGTCCGAGTGCGCGCCGGCGGTCCCGTCCGCTCCCGCAGGATCCACCCCGCACCGGCGGGGGCGGGAGTCCGGGGCGGCTGCTCCGCCCAGCTCTCCCACTCTGAGCTCCCGGTGTCCCCATGCTGGTGTCCCTGGGCTGGCACTGGGTGAGCGGTGCGAAGGAGCTGCCGTCTGCACTCCAGTCTGTCCTAGCAGAAACATGTTCGCCCTGCAGCTGACAGGACTTGCCGGGCGTGGATACAGAAATGTGGCTTTCAGCGCGTTTTCTGCCCTCTTGGCTGAGGAAAACACAGACGGTAGAGGTGTGTAAACCCCTCATTGTTCTGCCCTTGTTTGTGATCCTGCCGGATGGCATCTGTCAGTCACCCCGATAATTCATTCTCTGTTTCGTTTGTCCCCACACAGGTGGCAGTGCATTCCTGTCCCTCTCTCAGGCTCTTGTGTCAAGGAATCAGCAAAACATGTTCTTGTTTGTCATTTTCTGCAAGTGGAAAAGGGACAGAAGTAGCAATAAAGTTGCTCATCCAGTTACTGACAAAAGCATCTTGAAGTTACATTCAACTCTGTATTGTAATTCTTTTCAAATCCTGCTTTGTGACTGTCGAGTCGCTCAGTGCCATGAGGTCCTTGAGCAGTTTTCTTCATGGTCCTTCCTTCCACTGCATATCTGTGCATTGTCAGCAGACTTTGTCCCCCACCATCCTCTTCCAGGTCCCTTAAGGAAAGCTGAATGAGACAAGTCCTTTCAATTTCCAGAACTCCACAGGTGATCTCTTGCCTAGCTATTTCTCTTATTATGTCTTTTATTTAATTACCCATACTCAGACCTTCCATCTCATGCTATGGCTGCTTTCTTTCCACGAGTCCTTTGAAAAATGGCATTGAATTGCATGAATTGGGTAATTTTTATCTAATTGACTCTAAATCACACAACACACTTGGACTCGCTTGTATGTAATGGAGTATCCAGAACCTTAACCAGAACAGGAATGCTTATAGGAAATAGGAGAAAAGTACTTTCGGGTGTTTCTTCCAGTTCTATCAATGTAACTGCATGGCCTTTCCTGGAAAGGATTGCTGACCTTACTCCTTTGTTTTTCAGTTAGAAAGCCAGATGTATCATGCTCATGTTCATAATTTCATTTAAGGATATTTTTGAGCTCCTCAGAGAAGTGTGAAGGGTTCACAAGCATCTATCAACTGACCAAAATGGTGTCCAGTTAAGATTACAGTTTTTGAAAAGTATTATTTTTGTCCTGGTGGTTTGGCTGCAGCTCACCTTGTCAGTGAGAGACTGGGTCAGTTCCAGCACAGAGATTCCGTGCTAGGCGCTTCCTACTTTTCTCTTGGAACTTGGTTCTCTGCTTAATTAACACATCGGCGTTTGGGCCAGACCCCAATTGCACGGCTCGGCGGTGCTGTCATTTTCCTGGCACAGGGCTCCAGTCAGTGCTGGCGCCAAGGAAGAGGAGGCAGGGAGGGCCAGGAAGCACCGACTCCGAGAGACACCTCAGCGGGAGGCAGAGCACAGGGCCAGAGTCACTAACCTGACTCATAAGGAGTCCTAGGCCAGGGCGTGAGGTACCGCTCTTCAAATTTGGGACTTAGCTGTAGGTGGCTGTATGAAACCTGCTCACGTGGACTCCTGCTGGGCACCTATGGGTGACCAGACTTTGGGATAATCTTCAGTTGAGTGTTGTGGCCAGAAAGAGAACTGAGGAGCCTGGGAGGCTTGGTGACTCAGTTCCGTCACTGGCGTTCAGGAGATGAAGGCTGAAATCTTTGCTTTTGCATATGTTTCTTTATGCCAAGCAGAAGACTTGCAGCCATAGAAGACACAGAACAGAACCACAGCCTCATATGGAGTACTGCACAGGTTGCTTTGCCCAGTAATTCGTGTGGGCTCTGAGACTCTGGACTAGATCTGGCAAAGCAGGAATCAATACAGTCTCCCCTCCCTTAGGAGCAAGTCTGCTAAGAAACAGGCTCTGCAGGAGAGCACTGTCATCCCCTAGATGGATTTTTGTCTTCCTATTTAATGCTGCCATCAGAATCTGAATGATACACAGGGCTCGTGGGAATGGTGTGCCAGGAGAAGCCAAGCATCTTGTCTGACTGTCCTACTGAAGCCGGTCCTTCCCCAGTCTAAGAAAAAGGCCAAGTCATCAGATGTTGACTTGTCTCCAGCATCTTTTTAAGCTTTTTCTTTGGAGTCACTGGACTGTGCCCTTCCTTTAAGCAAGTCATGAAATAGAAGAAATGTGGAAGGTGGGTACTAGGAGAGGCTAAGCTGAGTGGGAAATTAAGAATGCTTGCCAGCCATACAAGAGACAACTGTCAAATACCTACAAATCAGTAAAGTACTGATTTTGCCTTTATGTTCCAGTGAGTGCTAAGGACAAACATTTTGGCCAGTATGCTGCTTGCTCTGACAGGTCTTTTGAACTTTTGAAGCATCTGTATTTTTAGATGTTTTGACTCCTCACTAGTTAAGAATAGGTGGAAGTGAACATAATCAAAAAGCCACACAGATGTGCTTTGGCTTCAAGTGTCTCACATATGTGACAGGACTGTCATGGTAGCAAGAGGGCAATATGCAGCTCAAAAAGCAGCAGGGATGCAACCCCCCACATTTTGGCTTGGTTTTTAAATGGAAACCATGCCTAAGTATTCTTTAATTGGCTTGTAAATTTTTTTTAATGTCCTGAATTTTGTGAACCACTTCTTTCCTTTCCTGTCTCGGCTGCAGGAATCTTGCACTGTGAAGCACAAGAGCTGAAGTTGGGAAGTTGTGCTTTGACACACCCTGAGTTTTCTGTTACATGAATGTTCCATGGGCAAAATAGAAAAGAGTTGTGTGTTATTTAAGCTGCCAACAGTGCTTCTACCTGTTGCCAGCTAAGAGCAGGAGAAGCTGGGTGGTGAGGGCTCTCCCTTTTCTGAAGAAAAAGAATCTAGGCTTAGAGAACAACTTGAAAGGCTCAGGTGAACAGGACGGATTCCAGCTATGCCGAAGGTGGCAGCGTGTTCAGGCCTGCCTGGGATGGCTGCAGGCCAGCAGTGCCTGCAGCGGGCGGGAGTTGCACAAGTGGCTGCACAGATCCTCTGTGCTCTGGAGGGGTCTTTGACCCGTGTGTTATCAGCTGCTGCTCTCTTGGACCCCAGGCCAAAGACCTTTAGGGGTTTCACCTCCTGTGCCATCAGAGCAGGCCCCTGGCTTGTGATGAGGAGCTGTGTGAAGGCTCGTCTGGAGCCTTCCCCTGCACCCCCTGCTCTGGCACCACCTTTAAGCCCTGGCCTTGCATGGGCTGCACTGCCTGGCCCTGTACCTCGCTGATCCTGATGTGGCTTCCCCCTGTGCCCAAGGACTGCCTCATCCCTGCAGCCTGAGCTGGTGTTTGGCAGACTCTGGCTGATCCTTTCAGCATTATGGCACCTGATCCACTGTCCTTGCCTGGACCACTTTCATTGCTGAGAGACACCTTTGGGTTAGAAAAATGTATTTATTTGTAATAAGGAGTGTTGATGGTGCTAATGCATAATTGATAAACGTTGTAATTCGGCATTACATTACAAACAAGGCTGTATTATTTCAATAATACAAATAATTAATTCAATAATGCTCATTACAAATGCACACGAAACTGTAAGTGTTCCTTAGAGCACATTTTTTTAAATTTAAAATTATTAAATGAGGTGAAACAGGCCACCCACCTTCTCTATAAATTGCTTCTTGCAAGATGCTTTTGCTCAGGGATGAGTCCAGATTAACATATTCTCAGGCAATCTCTTTGCACTCAACTAGGCAGCTCTGTTGTCCCAAACAAAGTCCCACGGGTTTTGTGGGAATTCCTGCCTGCCTCAGCACAAGAAGATAGAGGTGATGGGATGTACATTCAAAGCAGCCCTTCCAGAGCTGCGTCTCTGCTTTGCTAACACTCCCTGTTATGCAGGTGTGTTCCAGCTGCAGGTGTGCCTGGGAATGGTGGCCTGGAAGCACCTGCCTTAGCTCTGCTCTGAATCAAGCCAGCTGAACTACGCTCAGCACATGTTCTGTTTTCTCTGGTGCCTCTGGGAAATGAGAATCAGTTCTTGCTCTTCACTGGGTGCTTCTCTGCCCAATGACTGCATCAAACTTTGGAATGGTCATCTTCTTCAGAACATTCAGGGCGCGTTCTGGAAACACCCTGAAAGAGACAATAACATGAAATTAAAAGTGGGATGGAAAAATCATGGGAGAAAGTGGCACTGCAGGTGAGGGCAGAGCTGGTCTGGTAGCAGAATGCATGCACACGCATGGACTGAGACTAAGTCTTAAACTGGGCATTATTTCCATAGCTCTCATCAATCTCTGACTAATTAAAGTCCAGTCCCAGCCTTTTAGGACAGTTCCAATGCCAGGTATCTACAGGCAGTATGTGAGCTGCAGTACTGCTGCAGGATCCAGGAAGGTTCAATATTGTACAGATGTAGGTGTGTATTACATTTCATGCTCTGAAAAGCAGCAGGTCTGTGGAAGGATGAGACATTAAAAGCAAGGTGCAGTTTCCACTCCTAAGATTCCTTCTCTTAAGAGTTTTGTCTCTTTATCCCTCTGTCTTAAACTATGACAAAAAAAGCAAAGTTATTCTAAGTGTTTCAACAGCATCAGTTTTGGTTTGCCTGTGCCTCTGCAGACTTGCACTCTCAACAAGTAGCTCTTGGAGTTGCAAAGAGATTTAAAATCTTTTTCCCAGTGTCTTTTGTTGGGTTTTGCAAACAAGAAACTACCAAGTGTTTAATAAGATACTGTAGGAATTAACTGAGAAGTTAACATAGTTGTTCCGATGTGAATTCCAGATTTGGAGCTGGAGCTCTGGTAAAAACACCTCCTCAGCAGAGCAGCTACACTGTATCCAGTATCCATTATCATGTAATAAGTTGTGTGAGAGAATAAATCTTGCTTTACATAGCAGAGAGCAGTAGAGCCCTTTTGAAGGAATGTTCTCAGCCTCCGTGTCATCAGTGCTAACATGAAGAAACGAACACTAATAAGCAGCAGGTCCTCATCTCATTCTGGAACTATGCTGACTCAGAAGTTACAAGTTTGAACTTTGTATACTCAGGTAGTTAGTATTGTTGTTTCCACATCCATTGTTTAATTTTCCTTTGTACTTACATTTCAGAAAGCAAAGCAATGTTTAGCTGTGGTGGAACAAAAACCATTTTCTGGTTGGTCACTATTCCTTCCATCAGAGCCTCTACAACTTCTTCAACCTCCAAAATCTTTCCAAGCCTACGCAGGAAAGCAAACACATAAGAGCTGCAGTAGTAAAAAGGAGTGGTACCAGCTGATGTAGGAGGCTTCACAAATGCACAGCCTCAGGTAATTCAAATGCAACCCTCACATGAGTTAAAGGACACTGCAGATTTTCTTTAGCCAATGATACACACGGTTGTTATACAGCCAGTTGGAACAGAGGCCTAAAGCTGGGGATAATATGCAGCGCCTTGATGCAAAGAAGGAAGCACAGGAATGCAGAGTATTGAGAGTTACCTTGTACTGGGGTTTTTGACAAATCCAGTGTTTATAAAAACTGGACAAAGGCACGTTGTTTTTATTCCATCCTTTCCCAGGGCAGACAGCTCCTCTGTCAGAGCTTTATGAAATCCAACTGCAGCAAACTTGCTTGAGCTGCAGGAGGGGAAAAAGTACAAATGAGAAGGCAGAAATCCTATTTCCACTTTTCTACAACTGCAAATGGCCTAAACTATCTTACACGTACAGTACAGGCTGGGAGGCAAAATCCTCCAAATAACAGAATCCAGCTGAGAGACAGAGCAGGGACTACTCTTACTTTCCCTGTGCCAGAGTGTAGTGGTGGATTAGATATTTTTGCTTTGGGGAGTAATTGTGTAATGCATAGCAGATAGCTCAAAAAAGGGCACTTTAGTTGCAAACAGACAGACAAATGTCAGGAATTCTTAGAAAATTTCAACTAAAGCGCATCAATCAATGGACGTCCTGTTCTTTCCCATGAGAGAAGATTCCTAGAAGGAACTCAGCCTGAATCTCGAAAATTAAGAAGGATGGGCAGGGTCAAAATGGAGATTAACCCTCGACTGTTTATTGTACCACACAGGAGCATCTTGTAAATTTTGTGTGACTTTTGAAATAGAGAACCATTATGCAAGCAAAACTGAGGAGCTACCTGCCACAAAAAATGGGTGTGGGCCTGGAGTTTAAATCAGCTCCAAAGAAAGGAGAACCACACAATCAGTTTATTGACTGCTATGGATTTGGCAGTGTAATCCTAGTAAAATCCTGGCTGGAGAGTTCTCACACTGCTGACAGTGACTGACTCTCTAAGAAGGAGTGTTCCCAGGAAAAGCTTGCTCTAAGAAGGAGTGTTCCCAGGGGAAGACTGGAGCTTCCTTTATAGAAGGCTAGATGTGATGCAGAATGACAACACACAGTCTAACAGGTTTTTGGTGCCTGCACCATGATTTTCCCAACACGTTTCAAGTAGAAAAGTAATTTGATGTCATGATGGCAGAAGGTCAGCAGGGTGGATCTCTTGGTGGGAGGCTGTTATAGAACACCCAGCCAGGACAAACAGGCAGATGAGATGTTCTACCAGCATCTGGCAGAAGTCTCATGGTTGCCAGCCCTTCAACTTGCCAGATGTCTGCTGGAAACACAACACAGCAGAGAGGAAGCAGCCTAGGAGGTTCCTGGAGTGTTTGGAAGACAACCTCCTAACACAACTGGTAAGAGAGCCTACTGGAGGAGATGCCCTGGTAGACCTGCTGTTTGTGAACAGAGGACTGGTGGGTGATGTGGTGGTTGGTGGCAGTCTTGGGCAGAGGGACCACAGAATGTCAGAGTTTTCAATAGTGGGTGAAGTAAAGAGGGGCACCAGAACTTCCACCTTGGACTTCCGGTGGGCAAACCTTGGCCTGTTTAGGACATTGATTGACACAGTCAGTCCTGAAGGGCAAAGGGGTCCAGGAAGGCTGGATATGCTTTAAAAAGGAATTGTGAAATATTCAACAGCAGACTGTCCCCGTGTGGTAGAAAGACAAATTGTCAGGGAAAAGACCAGCCTGGTTAAACAGAGAACTTGGGCTGGAACTTTGGGGAAAGAAACCAATGAATCCTCTCCAGATGGAGGGTCAGATAACTTGGGAGGACTATAAAGATGTTGCGAGGTCATGTAGGGAGAAGATTAGAAGGACCAAAGTGCAACTAGAACTTGGCCTTAAAGACAACACAGAAGGTTTCTGTAAATACAGTGAAAGGAGGGTCGAGGAGTGTCTCCGTCATTCGTTGAATGCAGAAGGTAGTGTAGTGACAGAGGATGAGGAAAAGGCAGAGGAACTTAATACCTTCTTTGTCTCTGTCTTTAATATTGTCCAGTTGTCCCTCAGGATTCTCAGCTCCCAGAGCTGGAAGTTAGGGACAGAGAGCTGAGGGAAAGGCCCATAATCCAGGAGGAGATGGTTAGTGACCTGCTGTGCCAATTAGACACTCACAAGTCTATGACTCCTGATGGGATCCATGCCAGTGTAGTGAGGGAGCTGTTGAAAGAACTTGCCAAACCACTTTCAATCGCCTACCAGCAGTCCTGGTTAACTGGACAAGTTTCATCTAGCTGGAAATTGGCAAATGTAACACCCATCTACAAGAAGGATTGGAAGAATTATCTGTGGAATTACAGGCCTGTCAGCCTAACCTTGGTTCTGGGCAAGGTTATGGAGGAGATCATCCTGAGTGTCAGTACAGGGCACATGCAGGACAACCAGGGGATCAAGCCTAGCCAACATGGATTTATGAAAGGAAGGCCCTGTTTGACCAACCTGATCTCCTTGTATGACAAAGCAGCTCACTTAGCAGATGAGGGGAAGGCTGTGGATGTGTCTATCTAGGGTCTAACCAAGACTTCAGTAAAGTGTTTGACACCATCTGCCACAGCATCCTCCTTGAAAAACTGGCTGCTTGCAGCTTGGGTGGGTGGACCCTTCAATGGGTAAAAATCGGGCTGGATGGCTGGGCCCAGAGAGCTGCGGTGAACGGAGATAAATCCAGCTGGCAGCTGGTCACTAACGGTGTTCCCAGGGCTCAGCTCTGGGCCAGTCCTGTTTAACATCTTTACTGATGATCTGGACACGGGGAGTGAGTGCACCCTCAGTAACTGTGCAGAAGACACCGAGTTGGGTGGAAGTGTTGATGTGCTCAAGGGATGGAAGGCTCTGCTGGAGACTGGGCAGACTCGGTCTGGGCTGAGGACAGAGCTGCAGGAGGCTCAGTACGGTGAAGGGTCGGGTTCTGCACCTGAGCCATGCAACGATACAGGCTGGGTGAGGAGTGGCTTGGGACAGACAGGGACACCTGGGGGTGCTGGGGGACAGCAGCTGAACACGAGCCAGAGTGTGCCCATGTGGCCAAGAAGGCCAATGGCACCCTGGCCTGGATGAGCCAGCAGGACCAGGGCAGTGGCTGTTCCCCTGTATTCGGCACTGGTGAGGGCCACACCTCGAGTGTTGTGTCCAGTTCCAGGCCCCTCAGTTTAAAAAGGACATTGAGGAGCTGCAGCATGTCCAGAGAAGGGAAACAAGGCTCATGAAGGGTCTAGAAAACATGTCTTATGAGGAATGGCTGAGGGAGCTGGGTATGTTTAGTCCGGAGAAGAGTAGGCTCAGGGGGGACCTCGTGGCTCTCTACAACTCCCTGAAAGGAGGTTGGAAGGAGGTGGGGTTGGTCTCTCCTGCCATGCCTGCAGGAAGAGGAATAGAGGAAATGGCCTTAAGCAGAGACAGGGGACATTCAGATGAGGTATTAGAAAAAATCTTTTCACTGTCAGGGTGGTCAGGCACTGGAACAGGTTCCTCAGGGAGGTGGTGTAGTCACCATCCTGCAGGTGTTTAAGAGGCATTTGGATCTGGCACTGGATGATGTGGTTTAGGGGTTACAGTGGCAGTGCTGGGTGGATGGTTGGACTGGATGATCTTAAAGGTCTCTTCCAACCCTGATGATTCTATGTTTCTATTTTTATACTCTACAGTCAATGCCACGATGGTAAAAAGATCAAAAGCTATTCACTAAGGGTTTACTTGACAATACTACAGCAAATCACAGAATAACTACATTCTAAGAAGGAGAAGGGAAGAGGATACCTTTTTTGCTAAGCAAATCTGCATTGGTGGGGGAAAGAAAACAGGAGAATCTTTCATCAGTAGATGTGTCACATGACTATTCTTTCATACCAACATTGCACATGATTCAGTCAGATCTAATAACTTGGTACTCTCTGATGGAGAAGATGCAATTAAAATTTTTTAAAAAATGAAGCAAGCTGATTTCAAAATCACTTACCAATATGCCACCATGAAAGGAGTCACAAAATGACCTGCAGCTGAAGCCACTGTGACAATGTGCCCGTAGTTGTTGTTCATCATGACTGGCAGAAAAGCTCTCGTGGTCTTGGAAGTCATTTAAACCAAGAGGCAAAAATGCAGGGGGCAGGAAAGAGGAAAGGAACATTGTTTTTTTAGGCATACTCAGCACCGACCCTCAATGTCATTCACTAGTGGCCAAAGCTATCCCTAAAGCTACGAACTGCCCAGCACCTCAGATTCCCAGAGCCACAGGGAAACCTGCTCTCCGACCAGTGGTGCAGTTGGAAACCTGCTCTCCAAAGGTTTCAGGAGTTGCCTATAATCAGGAGCTGCTTTTCACATCTTTGCTTTGCTGCTGTTAGGTTTCAGGTGTCAGCAGAAATGCCGGCAGGGTCTCACCCCCAGCACACACACTTAAACCACTTGTCAACCTATGGCTTCTCTTCTCTTCTGCCCCAAACAAGTGTGGCTGAACAGCTGAAACCCTCCCACCCTGTCAGCCCCCCGACACCTCTGGCAGAGGCCAGTGCGTGCTGCAGGTGAGGCTGTCACCAGCCAGCTCAGATCAGCAAGAGGCTATTCCAGT